>JAOANJ010000014.1:3704968-3719816 GCA_026413345.1 Ariopsis seemanni
AATAATATTGCATGCTATCAAACCAGATGAATGAAACCTGCTAGAAGGGAACAGGATACATGTTTTTATTCCATCGGAAAAGTGTCCTGTATGTCTAATAATTAATAACAGTCCCTTTGAATATGTAGCAGGTATTTAACTACAAACCTTTGGTGGTGGTACCTGCCAATTTCTGACTGTCTCCGATATACTGTGGCTTTGTTACAGTAACATTCTCAAACATTTTTAACTGTTTAGGTCCATAAACTATCTGTAATGCCTTGTATAAGTTATACAGTATATCAAGTACACAATAACGCCAATTAAACACTCTCAGTTACAGGTTATACGACAAATACTACAAAATTTGGAGGTGTTCAAATGGGAGGAGGAAGCATGAATTAAGCAAGTTACTGTAGATTTTAAAGGATGAAGGCTTTACAACAGCCAATTGAAGGGGTTTCAGAAAAAAATAATAATAATCAAACCCAGATACAAGCCTAGAGATAACTGATGATGGTTGTTGATGACAGCATTAATCAGAAAGCCCCTTAAGGATCTCCATACCCCAAATTACAGAGTCACCATAATTTTAATTTAATGGTTTGGGGAGGGAATGTGGCTTGAGGTGGATACAGGATGATTTGCACCCTCACAACCCTTTCTAGGTTATGTATGGATATTCATAACATGTATAATTCCTTTTTTTTTGTAAATGATAAATGCACTATCAAAAATCTATTTGTTCCATACCATCTTCACAATCTCACAAATTGATTAATGTAAAAAGGGCTGTTATTCCTACAACTTTAGCAGTTATAAGCCCTGACTTTATATTGACATATGCCAAAATATTATGGTTCTAGTTTTCTATAAATCTTGTATTTTAGCATCCATCCATTACCACTTATACTGTGCCGGGTCACAGGCAAGCTGGAGCTTATCCCAGCTGACTATGGGCGAGAGGCGGGGTACACCCTGGACAAGTCGCCACATTATCACAGGGCTGACACATAGACACAAACAACAATTCACACTCACACCTATGGTCAATTTAGAGCCATCAGTTAGCCTAACCTGCATGTCTTTGGACTGTGGGGGAAACCAGAGCACCCAGAGGAAACCCATGCAGACACAGGGAGAACATGTAAACTCCACACAGAAAGGCCCCCGTCAGCCACTGGGCTCGAACCCAGAACCTTCTTGCTGTGAGCCGAGAGTGCTAACCACTACACCACTGTGCCACCCCAAAACAAACATTATAATATAAAATATCATCAAATGAACGACATGCAAGCATACAAACACATCATCCAAACCACAAGGAAGTAAAAATTAGCGAGAGTTAGTTGTAGAGATTGTTTTACAAAACAAGTGAAGAGAGGACCGTAGGTTTGTTGCTAAACTAACAAGGAATGTAACATTACCTAGAATAGCATTTCGAATTATGCGTCAAACCACATAACTCCACTGTGTTAGCAGACTTGTGTTTTTAGGTCAATGTGGCTATAAAACTCTTCACAAACACTGCATGAACAAACACTATAATCAAGTCAAATGGTTTTGTTGTCATTTTGACCGTATAAAGCTGGTACACAGTGAAATGAAACAATGTTCCTCCAGGACCAGGGTGCTTCTTACAACAACACAGAACTAGATGAGATTACACAGACCAGCACAGGACTACATAAAGCGCATGTGTGCAAACGTCTCAAGACAGTACAATAATTACTAAACTAGGCAATAGTAAAAAGGAAAAAAAAAAAACACTACACAGTTCTAGTGTGAATTAACTGTAGCAGTAACTAGAAACTAGCACCAAGTTCTTGCACCATTCTGTGTTGATGTAAACACACAAGCAACCACCATGTGTGGAGACATGCACTTCTGTCAGCATGAAACGAGGTGAGCCGCTCTAGTTGAATAAACTTCCTCTGAATCGTCTGCTGGAGTCAGATGTAGTCCAGTTTATTATCCAGGGAGCAGCCACTGGAAAGTAGGACGGACGGGAGAGCTAGCTGGCCAGACGGTTGCAGCTTGTTTTATTCCCACTTTGTAATGGTGTGTTCCATTTGTACTGGAAAGTCAGAATTTCCGAGTACAAGAGTCAAGTGGAATGCCCCCTGAAGTCAGGTAGTCGGAGGAACCTCACCAACCCCAACTTCAAAATCCAAGATGGCTGCTCAGTGCATCAACAGTGTGAAAGCTGTAGTAATGTACTGTTTATTAGCACTTCTGTCTTTTTTTTTGTATGTTTCGTTAAATCAATCATGCACACAGTACTGTCCAACTTCTACCTGTTGACATTTTGCTCGTGTTAATATGTACAAAATAACATGTAATATGTTATCAAGCCCTGCGATGACCTGGCGAATTGTCCAGGGTGTACCCTGCCTCTTGCCCATAGTCAGCTGGGATAGGCTCCAGCTTGCCTGCGACCCTACACAGGATAAACAGCTACAGATAATGGATGGATGGATGGATGGATGTTGTTGTCAACTGGTATTGCTACCAATGGCTAACCTGACGAGAACTATGATAATGACTGGTATTGGGTTTCCAACTATTGTACTAGAACATGGTCAACCTGGGTGTGCCGTCATTTCCAGGCCTGCTTTCTGACTTCCAAGGTAAATGCAGTGCAGCATCGTACAGCCACAGGTTATGATGCTTCCTCTCCCAGCCAGTGGCCTGCTTTCCTTTCTTCTTTTTTGAGGTTTATGGGCAGTTGTCAAAGAGCAAATTGGTATTACTGCCACCACCTGGTATAGAGTATGGATCACTTTCCTCTCGCTCCCACTGACCCCTTTCCTCATCTCTCTGTCCCCTTCCCCCTGTCCTGTGCACAAGCACTAATGCCCTTTTGGTGGATTGGCTGGATATACCGTATGGCTCAGCCCAAAGCCACTTTCTTTGTTTCCCATTTAAAGAGCTAGGGCTGTGTGATTTTTTTTTTCAGTGCACACACAATGGCGAGCTAGCAGATAGTGTGGTGATAATCGCTGAATTTGATAAAAAGTGTATTGGATTAAAGTTGATAACGGCACCTTTAACCCTCAACTTCAAGTCCTTTCACTTCTGAAAGCTGCTCTTGAGAAGGCTGTCTGCCAAATGCTGTAAAGGCATGTGATGACAAATAGATTAGAATTATATAGGTAGCTTATCAGTTAAGGTTTGTTTAATGTATTTAGCATCTTTCTAATGCAAATTATCACCAGTAGTCTCTGTAGTCACACAGAAATGAGGGTAGGCCTTTCCACAGTTTGGGGGCCACTAAAGGACCTGAAAACAGTTTGTGGGTGTGAGATGGGGTGTAAGGATGAAGAAGCTCAGAAAGTTAGGCAGGAAAAAGGCAGTGAAGTGCTTTGAAAGTAGCTGATGGTGAATGTGGGTAGAAACAGGTGACCAACGTAGCTAATACAGCAACCTCAGTTTCAAATGTATTCAGAGTTTTACCAATTAAAAAAAACATTATAATGATCAGTACGAGAGCTTGTGTGCTACTGACAGTTATGCTGAGCTTAAATCCCAAGACGAACAGAGAGTAACTGTTGTTTTGCACCTAACTTTCAAATCCCATCGGATTATTGACGTGTAACAGAAATGTACCACAAATCACACCTGCATGGACTTTATTACAGCAGAAATAGGTTAAAGGTCAGCTCAGTTCTCCATGAAGAGTTAGATTACATATTACATATTCATTTCCCACTCTGCAGCGTTTTCTTGAAACATCTGGAATACAGTTTTAACCCAGGTTTGCTGAATCACCACGTTCTGCACACAGCAGCCTTCTGCCACATGTCCTGCCTCTTTGTACGAGCTGTTTGCTGACTCAGTAACTTGGTGATGATTCATTATGTATCTTATTTATTCAACAATACTCACAAAAGTGCAATATTTTGTGCATCATATGACCATAAGAATAGAACTTGTGCAGGATATATATATATTATTTTTATGGAGATCTATTGGGTCTGCTTTTAGAGAGATCTAACAAACGTCTCCAGAGAAAACAGAGCTGGATCCTCCTCTGACTCTGAGGAATGTGTGTGTGGTGCTGGTAAAAGTAGTTCTGTTCCAATTCCTGCTGAGCACAACGTCTCGATGACTATTTAAAACCAATCAATCAAGGAAAGGAATTAGAGTAAATACAAATAACAAGATACACATCTAGAGCTAAAGAAGTTTAAAAAAAATGAGAATATGTGTAAACTATGCAGAATGATGAGCACAAATTCACCCATAAAAAGATCATGCAAAAAGAAAGAAAGAAAGACTCTTCCAGCTGGATTATTATTAGTGTTAGTGTTTGGAGGACTTTCAGGATTAAGTCCAGCAGAAAGAGAGCAGCACCCATGCAGTCCTGGAACTCACCCACTCCAGCAGCTTGATGAAGCCCAGAGGCTCCTTCACAGGGTTCAGGTTTAACCGGAATCCCGTCTGCATCTTCACACTAAACTCCCTGGAACACAGCGAGAAAGTTGCTGGTGGGATTCAAACTTTCTCTCCAGTGCACATTGCACTTTTTTTGACAGGGTGACGTGGTTTTTCCTCCCTAACGATGCTGCCTCCTCCTCCTCCTCCTTCTCTTCTTCCTCCTCCTACAAACTCTCCACAGCAGGACTAATCACGTGCTCAACACACACACACACACACAGGAGACCTAAAAGTACGTTATGACCAATTCATGCTTTTATTCTTGCACTTTTTGATCCAGAATGTAATCTAACTCACATATATGAGGCGCTATCATGCATGCACCATTGGAAAAAAAAAAAAACGGTCTGATCTCATCTCTCCGGAGCTCCTAAAGTCCCAAAGATTTGATTGATTTTAAATCTTGTGCGCACACGTGAGAACGAGATTTAAACGCATCACCTTCAGGACTTCAGGGGCTTCGAACACCTCACTTAAGGCTGCACTCACTGAGCCACACTGACCTGTGAATGTAGGTCATCTGAACTAATCACCTGAGGCGATAAAGATTAGCCATGTGAAGTGGAGCTAATGGAGAATTCCTCAGATTCCTTCTCTCCATCCTGCAAACGCAGTGCGTTAAAAACAGCAGAGCCAGAAAGAGCAGGAGGTCAGAGATACAGAAGGATACACAAAGATCTGCAGAAGAGCACATCAGGTTCCTCTCCTGTCCCTCAGGTGATCATGGACACACCCACACTGGTTCTTCATCTCTCCAGTGTGGGTGAATGTGTCCATGGGGGAACTTGATGTGCTCTCCTGCTGTTGGATGTTTCATGCCGAGATGCTTTTCTGCTCATCACGGTTGTAAAGAGTGATTATACGAGTTACTACATCCTTCCAGTCTGATCATTGGTTCGGAGTGTTGTGTGTGAAAATCTCCCATCAGGAGTTCCTGAAAAACTCAAACCAGCCCTGGTTTATCACAGTTATAAAATCACAGAGATCAGACTTTTACTTCATTTTGATGTTTGACGTTAACAATACCTGATGTTCTTCACCTCTGTCTGTCCGTTTTGCTCTGTGCTGCTGCCACGTGATTGGCTGATTAGAGAACTGCCAGAATGTACAGGTACAGGAGGTGTGAAATTCTGACCCCTGAAATTAAATTAAACCTTCACTCACCTTTCAAAAAAAAAAAAAGCTACAACTGATGTGATCTTGCCTTTTATTTACAACTCCCACTTGTACAGTCTCTCTCTTCCTTCAAATAGTATTATTTGTCTAATAATACTGTTTATGCTAATAATAATGTTATGCTGCTGCTTGACCGAACACGATGGAACAAAGAAGCCGTGTTTATATCAGCTGGAAGTTTCAATGCATTCACATTTATCTTTTCCATGAAAAAGAACAAAACAAAACACCAGAGCAAAGAGAGGGGGTGGGATTTTAATAGGCCGACAGCTTCGTCACTGCCAGTTCAGTTTAAAATATCCAAGTAGGTTCAGTGAAAACAAAAAGTGGGACATTCAACGTGTACATAAATCTAATCAGACAAATTAAAATGAGCAGGCATCATCAATTAATCTAGAGGCACAACACACACACACACACACACACTCTCTGACTGAACAAATTCAGCCATAACAAATCTCAGCAAATAAATGGATTCTTTGCCTGGTATAAAATGGGAATTAGACAAAAATAAGAACAATATACTTGTATTTCCTCTAAGCAACCAACTCTTTTTAAATAAACAAACAATCATTATATACAAGAGGGAAGGCATTTTGGCCACATCGTATGAGAGAGAGATATTTACGGTGAGAATTGTGGCGAGATTTACTTCTGTCATAAAAATAATGATTATGGAGTTTAAATGAACAGTTAGTATACAAAATACCGAACCCAAACCGTTCTAAAATCCTTCTCATTAAATAATAAAACCAACATTTTTTTTGTTCTCTACGTCATAGAAAACATAGGCAAGTGACATTTGTACTTGTACAAAAAGAAAAAAAAAATCCCCCATAACAAGACGGAGCTACTTTACAGTGTTTACACTACAGAAGGTTTCTACAACATGAGTCAACATCTACCGTAGCAATGGACTTGGATAGTTTCCTCTGAGGAAGGGAAATGAACTGAAGATGAACAAGGCCAAAAAATAAAAACAGGAAAAGTGCATCCTTTCGAATTAGCCATCTCAGTTGCATAAAGAAACAGCATTAAAAATAAAAGACCTGGTCCATTTCCATGGTGTTCAAATCAGCAACAATTCTTTCTCTCTTTTTCTCCCACTCTCGAGCTAGCTAAAGAAATCTACAGCTTTTTTTTTATTTTTATTTTGAGAAAATAGCACAGCCTGGCCAACCAGTTGGTCATACGCTATTCCCTTTCCAGTTTAAATACGGCAGGATGTTTCTCAGCTCCAGTGCTGCAGCTCCACTGAGCTGAAGAGTTTCACCGTTTCTCAGCTCACAACACACCCACTATTCAGCCCTTAAGGTGTTGGGGTCCGGTGTGTTGGAAGCAGAGAACTGCACAGCTGTGGGTCCTCATGCCTGCAGTTGAGAAACTGACTATTTAAATATTTTATTTTTTACCCAACATTTAAAAAAAAAAAAAAAAGACACTGAAGCTTTTACAGAGTCTACAAACCAAAAACAGCTGCAAACACAGAACACAGGGTACAGTGAGAGTTTCTCTCTCTCCCTTTTCCACTCATTCTTCATCTGTTACATTCTCATTTTCAGTGCTGGGGTTTTTAAACATCTCCAACCTTGTGGAGTTGAGGGTTATAAAGGAGGGAGAGGAAGGAGGGGGGTGTGTTTGGGATGGGACGAAAGAAGCTTTGGTCTCTCAGTGAAGCAGCTCCTCGACTTCACTCTGCTTGAACCTGGCATTGTCTCTGACCTCGTCAAAGGTGTACGTCTTTACGATCTTCCCGTTATGGAAGACTGTGTGCAGCAGATCCTGCAATGGAGGACGGACAAGGACATGAGACTGAACTCTGGCCAAAGCAGCTACATACTGAACCTCAAACAATTAAATCATCAGATTTGAGAAATTACAGTCTTGTAGAAAAACAGCTGAGGTAAAATGTTTCCACACACAAACACACGACTAAAGATATTCATACTCAATTTGTCTCAAACGCCACACGTTACCAGACATTTCCTATGTGAAATCTACTTTTGTTTAATAAGAGGTTACTTCACAATAAGAACTCACTGGCTTTGGGTGGCTAGTGAAGGGTAACAAAGACCCTTTCCTGTTCCAGCATGACCGTGACCCTGTGCGGTTCATAAAGACACGGTCCCACAAGCTCGGTGTGGATGAACGTCGGTGGCCTGCACAAAACCTGGACCTCAACTCCACTGAACACCTCTGGGATGAAGAAGAACAGACTCGAGCCAGTTCTCACAATTTCTTTGGACTGAATGAGCACAAATTTCCACAGACACCCTCCAAAGTCTTGTAGGAAACCTTTACAGAAGAGTGAAGGCTCTTGAAATTGCAAAGGGGCACCAGCTCCACATTAGTGCTCATGGGTCTGAAATGAGATGTCCAAAGGTCTCCTCTCAGATATGATGGTTAGATGTCCACATACTTTTGGCCATACAGTGTACGTTGGTACAGCAGTTCCTTTCTTGTCGTGGGGTTCCGTTGAACCTTTCAGACCAAAGTCTGTGTATGACTTGAGTATTGGGGAAAGTGGAGTTACCCCTTAATGACCGTTGCTCCCAGGTCCGCTCTGACCCAGAGTGGTAGCACCTGCCTGGGTTCCAGCTGTGGGTTAAATAGTACATCACCAATAAGGTGCTGGCAGCAGGGTGCTTTTTGGTGCAATGTGGCAAATGAAGCCAACAAGGTCAATGGCAGACCACCAGATGGGATGCAGAAGAGCTACTCAAATGGCCAACGGATGGCATCATTCGGCGAGTCAGTGGTCACTGCGGGACAACTTCAATACCCGTCAGGTCTGTGGCACTTTTGTGCACCACTTGGTATCAGGTCTGGAGGTCCAGAGAGACAACATGATGGAGGCACGACATCGTTTGTCTTACCTTACCATACAAGGCGCTTCGTTAGGATAAGAGAATAGTATACAAGAGCTCACAAGGCCAGACATTCTATAGCGGCTAAGCCGGGTCATTCATGCTGCTGCTGCGGACGGCTCTGGCGCGGGCCTCGTGGTCCATCTGCATTTCTGCGCATCCTAATGAAGCAGTCATCATCGCTAGTAATGGACAGCCGATGCCACCGCCGACAGACCAAAGTTTGTTTTCCCCTGGGAGTTAATTTGTGCCTCCTTCCTGAAGGATGAAGGATGTGGTGTCTGGAAGCTCCCAAGAGTTCTATATTTGCATATCATAGTTTGTACAGATACTCATGGTACCTTCGGTTGTTTGGGAAGGAGGGACCAGACTTTTCGAGGTCCATCATTGTTTGTCTGAGATCTTGGCCAAGTCACTTGGTTTTTCCTACAGTATCAAGAGCCAAAAGGTGCCTGGCTCTAAAGGTAGGCTCTTACACCCAGCCACGGGTGCACTCCCAATGAACCCCTCATCACAGCGAGGGGCAAATCGGAAGCTTTTCAACATTAAATTACATCCATCTTTGCTTCAGAGAGACAGTGACCATGGAGCATTTAAACCTCTGACTCACTGGAATTCTTATATAGTCAATTAAACCTGAAATGAACGAGTCTCTAATCGACTGTGTTAAAATGGCCTCTGACATGAAAGGAGATTTGACCCCAACTGACCGACCAAAAGAAACACTCAGTAACATGAAACGTGGCGTTTTGAGAAACTGGGACAGAATATCTTTAGCCTCTGTGTAAATACTTGGTCTCAACTGTACAATACATATGCAGTGCCCTCCACGATTATTGGCACCCCTTGTAAAGATTCAGTGAGAGACATTAACATATTCAAATGAGCAGATTAATATAAACCATTTTTATTACTACTACTCTCAGAGCCATGCTATTACAGAAAATTAATCAACACTTCCAGACTCGAGGATTCGACAGCACTGTGGTATGAAGTTAAACAACACATTAAATGCTACACAATAATAACGTCACTACAGGGGGACGAACGTACCTCTCCGTACTCCTCCAGCTCACCCTTCCCCTCCTCCAGGGTCACGTAATCTCCGCTCTGTGTCATATGCAGAGACAGACGACCCTTCTTTGACCTCTTGTTGGGGTCTGCTACAGGGTCTTTGAAGACGTTTACCTGCAAAGAAAACATGAAGCAGATTTTACTTGATTATACATCAAAATATCTGAATGCTGATTAAGAGGTGGAGATTTCATCCTACGCAAATTTCTGCTCAGAATGATTTAGGTGGAAGTTTACAAGGGCTGTTCTTTTTTCTTCCCCTTTGTAATAAGCTCTACGCTCCAATAATCAGCCATGCAGGCATCCCGAGCTAAAAATAATCCATTCAACTGCTTCAAAAGCTCGTTACAAGCCTAGATGGGGCGGGGTCAAGGGACGGACGGGAGTGTCTCTAAAATGACCGACAAGAGCTCCAGCCAAACACAAACAAGGCTTCTGGACCTGAAAGTAGGTTTCAAACAAACACCCCGTCCACCCCCATCCCCCAAACCCTGTGGCGAGGGTGGAGTTTTAACCTTTATATATATATATTTTTATCATGTTCTACATATTTGTCCATGTTATTTGTACGAGTGACAAAGAAAAAACGTCAACTATCGCACCTTTCAGCCTAAATCTGGGAACACTATCGGTTTATTTTAATGCAGTCAAAAATATTGCGAGTTTCTTCCTGTAGACACTTGCAGGGGGACCTCAAAAGATACGACTGCCTGCGTGACATCACTTCCTGATTGAAGACCTCTCATCAGCAGGGATAAAACTGAACTGATCTACCCAAACGCTGCATCACAATCACCACCTTTACTGTCTGTGTAAGAATTAATTACGTGATTTTAGACTCAAATTCTCATTTAACATCACAGTAACACAAGATCCTTCTTCACATCAGTAGAACAAACACTTTTATTGACTCCAGAATCTGATTAACTATACATTTTCCAGACCCGGTTACTTCTTTACTTGCGGCTCTCCTTTCATTTCCAAGCTCTTTGAGAAAGCGTTGAGAGAGAACACTGCTGCTCAGGTTCATCACCTCCTGAAGCTCTCTCATCTGACCCCTCTGATGAGGTCACGCCACCGGCTCTCTACTAATGCAAGAATCAAAAATTGAAGCTCGTGTCGTCTTCAGACGTCACATTCCACAGCATTTACATACCCTGGCTCAGATCCACACACCATAAAGCAGATACTAAGGAATAACTACCACAACTGGATCGCAGAAAATAGCAGAACAGAACGGTGGATTGAGATCAGAGGAAACATCTCGCATGTAATGAATGACAGACTAGAATTGGATTTGGAAAAGAAATTAATTTTTGGAACTGGAAATGTTTACCTATAAAGAGCCTTTTTTCTTTTGTTAGGTGTGATTTTTATATTTACTATTACATACTAGATACTGGAAGCCTCACCCCCAATCCGTTCGTCACCACGTAGCTGCACTTGAAGGAGCAGTTAAGTAGATCTCGGGTGAGTTTCTGCAGCAGCGCACCTCCTGAGCCAAACGTGATGTTTTCGATGCTCCATCTGTGCTCCTTCATTCCCTCCACTATCTCCTGCAGAGTATTGATGTCCACACCATCACCCTGAATGACCCGAATGTAGGGAGGAAGCACCTTGTAGCCCTTAGAGTTCTCAACAGGAGGAAATTTCTTGCCTAAAATCTCCAAGACCTTCAGTACAGTGTCGAGAGGGTTCCCTGAGTCTGGACGCACGACCAGAGGAGCATCTGCACTCCTTTTCTCCACCAGCTCCCTCAGGTCTTCACCCCAGATCTTCTCGCAGGCGTTATAGATGTCGTAGCTGTCGCTGACTATAGACACGGGCACCGAGGGGAACTGCTTCACAATGTGCTCAAAGGCGTCCTTCTCGTGGTCTTTACCCCATGCTGTGATTGTGCTGTGCTCTGCAGCTGGTACAGAAAATCCAGGCACTGGGTCTTTGGTGCCGTAGAACTTTTTAACAACTCCGATCCCAGCCACTGTGTCTGTTCCTTTGAAGTTTACCAAGTGGGCCGACGCACCGATACCTGCAGTCTCCTGTGATGAAACTCCTCTGTAGCCAAAGTCATGCAGCTTGTACTCCAGTCCCTCCAAAGATCCTGAGGTTTCCAGGAGATGCTTGGCCAGGATCTTCTTCTGCTCACGGGAGTTAGTTGCAACTGTGATGGGATACCAGATCTGAACCAGGATAGTCTCTACCCAATTGGTGAGCCAATAGCATTCAGGATCTGTGTTTTCCACGGTGAAGAGGACATTCCCACGTGGAATCACACTTCCCTCCGGCACAGCCTTGATCTCAATGGGCAGATGGCCGTCGTACTTCTCAAGTATGTAGTTCCAGCCTTTCTTGTTAAACACATCGTCCTGAAAGTGTTCTCGGTACACCTCTCTCGCCTCCTGAATCTTCTCAGGGGTGACGACCTTCCCTGCCATGAGCAATGACAGGACAGGTGTCATCAGTGAGTGAGAGAACAATAATATTATTTTTATAACAGTGTTTTTTTTTTTTTTTTTATACAGTATCCATGAATGGGAATGGGTGCCTGTTTGGTACTCCTAGTACCCTGGCAAGAAGCGTAACCAAATTCAGCAGGGGTGTTTAGTCAAATGTGTCATTTGGCAATGAATCAGTGAACTGGATGGAACTGAACTGACCAAGGCATATCAATGCTACGTAAATATCCAAGGCACTTCAATGCTAAAGTCACTATTACAAACGGTACAGAGCGCAACACCGGCATTACTTTTTTTACCCCTATTAGGCAAGGCGACACTTTCACGTAGTCTGAGGTGAAGTGGGTTTTGTTTTTTTGGGGGCACCCTGCCATGATGCTCCTGGATACTCTGAACTGATGTACTCTCGCTCCAGGAGAGAAGATGTAAAGCCCGCCCACACAGAACACTGATTGTTCTACTTTGCAAGACAGCATGTGCACGCGCTCTCTCCGAGGGAGCCGCTATCAATATGCGAGAGACTTCTGGAACTTCCGGGAGAATGGGGAATAATTCAACTTGTGCCATCGGACAAGATGATGCAGATTGTCCGGACTAAACGTTTAGCTGTCCCGTCCAGTCGGACTACCACTAATGTTGAGCCCTGTAATTTTGGTGCTTGGATTTTTTTTTTTTTTTTTGGTGTGCAAGTGACAGCGTGGCGGAGCCCCATGTATCCGCGCTTTGAGGAAAGGCCTGATATATCTCATATACACACACACACACACATTATATAAAATAGACACGCACTTTGACTGTCTATACTATTCTCGCTAACCAGCTTGCATGTCCTGAACCCTTTTCCATGGACGGTGTTGGAATATTGTTGGCACAGCGTCGGGTTTGAGTCAAACGCGATCTGCGTAGCCCCAGAGCTCAGCCTGTAGATTCTTTTCAGAGCAATCGGGCTCAAAATGGTTCTCGCAAACGACAGAATTTCTCCCAGAGGAGAGTGTTTCTAAAGTTGTGGAGCCACTGTTTAGCAAGTCGTTTACGTCGCTTGGTTTCAGGTTTATTAGTTTTGCTGCCACAGGCTTTGCACTCCATTTTCAACAATGTTTTGTACATCCGGCTCCATCGTGGTGTCAGGACCAACGAGCCAATCAAGATACAAGAAAGCTATCAATCAACGATATGACATCATGCTGACCTTTGACTCCACCCACAAAATGGCAATGTGGCTGCTCCGTTAAGTGAACAGGAAGACAAAAGAATTTTAAAGCACCACATTATGTTCCACAGTGTGACAGTACAGGGGAGTCAAAATACATTTGGGCAAAATGTGTAATAATTCTGATAAAGAGGGAGTTACTTCATCAAAGTTTGGACTGCGTTATTCGCCCGTCAGCCTGTTATTTGCCCCCAAAACCCCCACGCGAGCGCTGCTCACCGAAAACTTTAATATGAGCCCTGACTCAAGCCAGCCTTTAAAATTTCATAACTCGGCCACCAAAATTTACAGGCACGTCCCTCGCCCAGAGCACTTTCGAACCAGCACAGGCATGGCCTGCTATGACCATGGCTCAGCCCGCTGTTCACCCCAGAGCCCCCGAAAAACTTCAACACGAGCCGTGGCTCGAGCCAGCTTTTAAAAATTCATACTTTGGCCACCCAAAGTCCCAGCCCTGCCAAACTTCGCAGGCACATCCCTCTCCCCGAGACCTTCTGAACGAGCCCAGGCTCGGCCCGATCCAATGTCAGAAGCAAGCATGGATCATGGAAAACTTTATCACGAGCCCTGGCTTGAGCCACTCGCATGGGGATTTAAAAATTCATAACTCGGCTACCAATGGTCCGAGCCCTGCCAAAATTTACAGGCACCTCCCTCTCCCCAAGCCCTTTTGAACCAGCCCAGTACAGCCATGCCTCAGCCTGGTATTCGCCCCCAAAACCACCACGCGAGGGCTGCTGGCCGAAAACTTTAATATGAGCCCTGGCTTGAGCCAGCCTTTAAAAATTCATAACTCGGCCACCGAAGGTCCTAGCCCTGCCAACATTTACAGGTACCTCCCTCTACCTAAGCCCTTTCGAACTAGCCAGGCTTGGCCCGATCTGATGTCAGCAGCAAGCGCGGATAGCTTTAGTACGAGCCCTGGCTCCAGCCACTTGTATGCAAGGGGATTTAACTCCCATAACTCGACCACCAAAGGTTCCAGCCCTGCCAAAATTTACAGGCACATCCCTCTCCCCGAGCCCTTTTGAGCCAGGCCAAGCACAGCCCGGTATGACCATGCCCCGGCCTGTTATTCGCCCCTAAAACCCTAGTGTGAGCGCTGCTCACCGAAATCTTTAATATGAGCCCTGGCTCGAGCCAGCCTTTAAAAATTTATAACTCGGCCACCAATGGGCCTAGCCCCGTCAAAATTTACAAGCACCTCATTCTCCCCGAGCCCTTTTGAATCAGCCCAGGCTCAGCCCAATCCGACATCAGGAGCGAGTGCAGATCACGGAAAGCTTTAGCACGAGCGCTGGCTCCAGCTGCTCGCGCATGCTGGGATTTAAAAATTCATAACTCGGCCGCCGAAGGTCCTAGCCCCGTCAAAATTTACAGGCACCTCCCTCTCCCCGAGTGGCATACTAAATAAGACAATAATAATACACTCAGTATTCGCTGTTGTTTTTAGTGCACGATGCAGCTGAACTAGTGTTTTAGGGTTGACAGTATCTGACTGATCCAGCCGGTTGGTTAAGAGTTCAGTTGGCATGAAACTTTGCAGTACAGTATTAGGTTAAGTGCCAAACTGTCAATCAGTGGTTATGTTGTTATTATTATGTGCATTTTTTTAATTCATAATAAGAATGACGATCACAGTCATA
>JAOANJ010000014.1:3952061-3962275 GCA_026413345.1 Ariopsis seemanni
CGATTTTGTATTGATGACAGGAGAGTCGAACCATTCTGTAAAGCCTTCTCCAGTACTGTATGTCCCAAAGACTTTCAATGGGATTAAGGTCTGGACTCATCAGACAACATGACTTTTTTCCATTACTCCAGAGTCCAATCTTTATGTTTCCAAGCAAATTGAAGCCTTTTCTTCTAATTAGTCTCACTAACATGTAATTTTCTTATGGCCAGACAGCTGTTTAGTACCAATCCTGAGTTCTTATTGCATTGTGTGTGTAGAAATGTTCTTTCACTTTTAAACGTAGCCATGAGGTCTAATGTCAGTTTGATTTCACCAAGTGTTTAAGTGATCTCCAATCACAGTCAATCATGATTTTTTTCCAACCACATTTCTTCTATGAACTTGAAGGTTCAGCACTACTGCAGTTTAATAATGTGTTGAACAGCTCTTAACCCAATTCCAATGTTAGGAATGCAGGCAACAGATGGATGTAAAAGCTAAAAGAGGGTTTATTCAGGCTACTGGCAGACAAATCCAAATTGTGAGGCAGAAAGCAAACTAAAAAAAAACAAGCAATGGTCAAGTAAGGCACAAACAGGATGTCTGAGGTAATATCTAAAGGCAATATCTCAAGGATGACTACAGCATCCAGGTACGCCATGGCGCAGGGGTGATGGGGTCTCAGGACAATGTCCATCAGTCTCTGGAATGTTACAGGAGCTCTATGGAGCCCAAAGGGAATGAGCTGGTATTGCCAGTGCCTGGAGTTAGTGCTGAAGGCCATTTTGGGGCATGCCTCTCTGGAGAAGGCTACCTGCCAGTACCCTGTCAGGTTGAGGGTGGATATGAACCAGGGCCACCTTAGATGTACTATGAGGTCATCCACCCATGGCAGGGGGTAGCTGTTGAATTTTGACACCTCAGTGAGCCTTCAGAAGACATTGCAAAGCTGAAGGCTTCCATTGGGCTTGGGCACAATGACAATGGGGCTGGTGGAGTCATCATGATGCCCTCCTGTAGCATTCGGGCCACTTCTGCCTCTATAGCCTGAGGGCAAGCCTCTGGGACTCAGTTGGGCTGCTGTCAGATGACTACTCAAGCAGGAGTCTTGATTTCATGCTGCAGTAGGTGGGTCCACCCAGGGTCCACCCAGAACATGTCCTTGAACTGATCCTCCAATTCTCACAACTCTTGGGCCAATTCTCATTGGCCCTGGGTAGACTTGGGAAGTGGCCCTACAGGATCCATGCCCAGCCACTCAAACGGGACCTCAGTGATATGAAGGAGGGTTAATGGGGTCGGGGCCAGTTTGTAGGGGGAGGTCTACTGGCACTGAGGGCAACATTGACAAAAGTTGTGGACCTTGGCCATCATTCCTGGCCAGTGGAACTGTAGCACCTGGCCCCAGTAGTGCTTCAGCTGGCCATCCACCTTTTGGGTTAATAGGAAGGGAGGATTCACCTTTGGCTTCAGCTTCCACAGCTGCTGCCTCTCCTTTGGCCAAGAACACAGTCCCAGGGGTGGCTGGAGGGGTGCAGTGCTGCTGCTACTGCTTTCTGGAGGGGTTCTTCTTCCTCTTTCTCTTTGACACACCCATAAAGGTGGGAAACCTCAGCCAGTCTCTGCCTACAAGGAGAGACACAGGAAGATCAGGGATTAGACCAACCATCACAGGCTACTCAACTCTTTGGCTACATATCTGGACCTGTGCGGTGGAGACCTCTCTCTCATCCATGTGCACACAGGTGACAGCCAGGCTTTCATAACATTGGGTGGTCCAAGGTCTGGCCGAGGGACAAACCAGGGGGATAGCACTCCCTGAATCCAACAGTGCTGATACTAGAACACTGTTCAGCTTGAGGGTGACAGTGGGAACAGGTGGCTGGGGAGCAGTGTGGAGTACACACCCTACTAACCAGGGCTTGAGGGGCCTAGCTGCAGTGTGGCACTCTGGCTCTGTCGGCATTGGCTTGTCCCATGATCAGGGCTATGGTAGAAGGTCCTTCTGTGCTCCTGAGGTGCATCGAGGCACAGGCTGAAGTGGCAGCAGGGCTCACGCTAGAACGGGGTCCACTACTCTTCCCTTCCCATCTCCAGGGTGTCTAGCACAAACTCCAGTTTGGAGACTATGTCTCTAGGGATCCAGACTTCCTTCAACCCCACAGCTCTCCTTTCCTCACCTGGGAGGCCCCACAGGAAGCAGTCAAGGGCAACCTGCTCCACAATTTAGCAAGATTTAGTTGGTCAGGTTGGAGCCACCTCTGAGTGATCTGTAGGAGTCTGTACATCTGAGTTTTGGATTTTTGGCTTGGTCTGTAAGTCCAGTGATGGAATTTAGAGGCAGTCTAGGTGGGGGAGAGCCCACAGCAGGACAGGATCTCTTCTTTGAGGACATTGTTGTCCTCAGCATCAACCAGAGGTAGTGTGTGTTAGGCCCACTGCACTTCCCTGGTGAGAAGTGAGGTGAGAATGTGGGCCTACTCTCTGGAGCACTAGCCTTCTCTCTCCATGACCCTCTTGAAGGTCCCCAGGAACCTCTCGATCTTGCCATCAGCATTGAGCTTGGTAAGGAAGTGCTGAGCATCTTGGGCTGGGTCAAGGAGGGAGACGACAGCTACAGTTGGAATGTGCTTCAGGCTCCCGAGCTCCTGGGTGGCAGTGTGTAGGCTATGGGCCAGCTCCTGGAACAGCTGCTCTTGTTGCATGCTGACATCTAAGAGATGCCTTACCACTGGGTCCATGTCTGAGTTTGTGTCTCCTGCTCACATTCTCCACCAGTGTAGCCCCTTCTAGTGTCAAGATCTGATACAGACAAGGGGATAAACATGTGAGATGAAGAAAAGTCAGGTGGTGAGGGAAGTGATTTCCAGATTGGAGGAGGTGTGCTGGAGGGTCCTGGGGTGTGTGGAGTTATAGGCTCTTTTCAGGAGTGTTGGTGAGCTACTTTGCAATGTTCCCAGCAGGGAAAGGCATCATCCAAGCTCGTATCTGCTGGCAGAGAAAATAGTGAGTCAGATTTAAGCATTCTGGAGGACATACTCACTTGGTGCTTGGTGTGCTGTCTTTATATATTCTTCCACTGTCTCCTGGAGGGTGAATGCACATGGCATCGTTAGCAGTTGCCAGCTGCAATGCATTAAGCTGCTTCTCCTTTCATCTGTGTTTTTGGTGCTGTATTCTGCTGGTGGAACTTAACTGCCACTGCTGAGTTTTGGCATAGGAGATAGGGCACTGTCCTTTCAACACTATGGCAGCTGTGCAGCAAGGAGTGACTGCAGAGAGGGAGAAGACAGCTGCCAGCCTACTGTCATTACAACAGACACAAAGAAAGCTTTTCTGTGTGTCCACATTTCAAATTGATTTTGGAAATCATGGACACCGTGTTCTCCAAGCTAAAGAGGAAAACGACCATTCAGATTGATACCGGTATAAAGTTCAAAAGCCAGCATCTGTGATGGTATGGGGTGTGTTTTTGCCCATGGCATGGATAACTTGAACATCTATGAAAGCACTATTAATGCTAAAATGCACATACAGGATTTGCAGCAACATATGCTGCTATCCAGATGACATCATTTTCAGGGACATTCCTGTTTATTTCAGCAAGACAATGCCAAGCCACATTCTGTACATCTTACAACAGTGTGGCTTTGTAGTAAAAGATTGCAGGTGCCTAACTGTCCTGCCTGTCTCCCATTGAAAATGTGTGGAGCATTATGAAGTGCAAACTATGACAACAGTGACCCCAGTCTGTTAAGCAACTGAAGTCATATATCAAGAAAAATAGGAAACAATTTCATGATCAAAACTTCAATAATTAGTGTCCTCAGTTCCCAAATGCTTACTGAATCTTGTTAAAATTAAAGGTGATGTAACACAGTGGTAAACATGCCCCTGTCCCAACTTATTTGGAACCTGTTATCAGCATAAAATCCAGAATGAGTGTATATTTAGTGTATACAATAAAGTTTAGCAGTTTGAACATTATATATCTTGTCTTTATATTGTATTCAATTAAATATAGCTCAAATTATTTGCAAATTGTTGCATTCTATTTTTATGTATGTTTTATACAGTGTCCCACCTATTTTTGGAATTGGGGTTGGGTCACAACAAAACTTAAGAACTCAGCAGATTCAAGGTGAAATGATTCAGAATGAGTGTTGATGATACCTCGCACAGCATTAAAAAGGCAAACAAAATAAAATGTAATAGAAACTTGGCAGCTTTCCAGTAGCTTGGTCCAGTTCAATTTACATGACACACATCTCGGCCCCAGTGAGTGAGAGAGTGTGAGAGTGTTACCCCTTTTCCACCAACAGGGTAAATTGGTTTTGGAACCGAAAAGCAAGTTGGTTCCCAACTGTAACAAAAAAAAAAAACAGCTGTTTTTTCCAGTGCAAACCGTGAACACATCAGTGATCATCTCATTAGTTTAGAGAGGAAGCAGAGTGCAGCAGTAGAGAATGCAATGGAAAAGGATACAGCTTCAGGAAAAGGGAATGAAAACAAATTGTACTGTACTGTATCTGCAATAACAAAAAAAGCTGGCAGATAATCAGTGTGCGCCACCATCTTGTGACTACTGTTTATTTCCATTGTGTATTGCTTTCATGATGAATCCTTGTTTTAAATGGTTCCACTCAAAACTGGTGGAAACATGGGCTGGTTCACTAGCTGCTGTCAGGGTGCAGGCACTTACAGATGCAGGTGCAGGAGAGAGTGGGTGCATCACAAACTGGAAACCAAATCCAAATTGAAAGGCTGAATATGTAGTCAGGGTCAGGCAAGGGTCAGCCGATGTACAGACAGAATAATCAAAAAATAGGTGAGAAGTTGAGGTTGGGGTGAAAACGTAAACAAAGTCAAGTCACTAGAAGTCAGGGACAATAATGATAAGGCTCGGTATGATCAGGCATGAGGACACAGAATGATACTTCGCACTGAGGTGAGTGTTTGCAGGGCTTAAGTAGAGCAGTGATTAGGCAGATGATGGGGAACAGGTGCACTTCTAATACTCAGGAGCGGTGGGGCACTGTGTCATTTGGGAGATATAGTCTGGAGTGGCCATGTTTGGATGCCGCTGCAAACTTAGACATTTAGTGCAATTACTGACAGAACCACCACCCTCAACCCCCTGAAGTGCTCACTTTGGGAGCGGACTCCTTTCTGGGATATCCCCTTCCTCTGGGTGCTGGCTTGTAGGGATGTGCAGCATGGAACTCCTGAGCAAGGAGTGGGTCTAGTATCTCCTTGGCATTAACCCAGCTGCACTCCTCTGGGCCATATGCCTCCCAGTCTACAAGATATTCTAAGTGACCCTGCCTGTGACAGGAGTTAAGAATTTTATGTACTTGGTATATTGGGGCCCCTTCAACTTCTAGAGGAGAGGGAGGTTCACTGATGGAAGCACTATCTGCCATGGGTCCTTGAATAGTGGGCTTTAGGCAGGACACATGAAATGTGGGAGACATACAGGAATGAGGCAGGAGTTCTAATTTATAGGTGACTTTGTTGATTCCGGAGGACTTTGAATGGGCCAATGTATCTGGCATGGAGCTTACGACATGGGCTGGGATCTCATAGATCCCTGGTGGATACCCACACCTGGTTACCAGGAGTGGATACCCACACCTGGTTACCAGGAGAGTAGATGGATGTTTTCCTTCTATGTCTGTCAGCATATTGTTTGTACCTGAGGGCTACCTGTTCTAGTCACTGATGCACTCCCTCCCAAACTTGGTCACTTCTTTTGAACCATGAGTCAATGGCTGGGATTTGAGAGGATGAGTCATGCTAGGGAAACATGGGTGGCTGGTATCCAAGGATATATTGGAAAGGTGTTAACTGTGTGGCTGAGTGCTTAAGGGAGTTCTGGGCATATTCTGCCCAGGGGAGGTATTGTGCCCAATCCCTTTGGTTTTCCATACAGTACACTCTGAGGAAACACCGGATCTCTTGGTTGGCATGCTCCACTTGGCCATTGAATTGGGGGTGGTACACCAATGTTCAGCTGACCGATACCCCCAATTTGTCCATGAACTTGGCCCAAACTCTCAAGATGAATTGTGGACCCTGGTCACTAACAATGTCCCCTGGAAGGCCATAGTAGTGGAAAATGTGTGTGAATAAGAGTTCTGTAGTCTCAAAGACTGTGGGCAGGCCTGCCAGGGGAATGAGTTTAAGCACTTTTGAGAATCTGTTGATGACCCTTAAGACAGCAGTGTTTCCTTGTGACTTGGGTAGATCCGTGATGAAGTCACTGGCCAAATATGACCAGGGTCTTTGTGGTATGGGCAGTGGACAGAGTTTGCCAGCTGGAGGGAACAAGGTACCTTGACTTGAGTGTAGGTTGAGCAGAAGGATACAAAGTCATTGATCTCTGAAATCATGTTGTCCTACCAGTATTTGTTTTTGAGAAGCTGATATTTGCACTGACTGCTGGGATGTTCTGTGGCTGAGGATGCATGAGCCCAGGTAATGATTTTGCCTTACTACTGAGCAGGAACATAAATGAGACCAGGAGGACAGGCTGCAGAAGGGTTATTTCCTTGTCCACTTTCCATGTGATCACCTGGATGAAGCACTCTGGTGACAGGATAGGAGTAGGTTCTGGACTGGGGTTGGAAGCAGTGTGGATACATGAAAGGGCATCAGCCTTAGTGTTTTTGGAGCCTGGATGGTTTGAAATGGAAAATCTGAAACAGGTAAAAAAAAAAAACAGAGTCCATCTAGCCTGACAAGGATTGAGTCTTTTAGCTGTTTTCAGGTACTCTACGTTTTTATGGTCGGTTAAGATGGTGAATGGATGTGATGCCCCTTCAAGCTAGTATCTCCATTCTTCAAGTGCCAGCTTAAGGGCAAGGAGTTCCCAGTTACCAATATTATAGTTTTGCTCTGCTGAAGTCAGTTTTTTGAGAAGGCGGCTATGGGATGTAGCTTGGGCTTTTCCCCAAAGCATTGAGAGCACTCCTCCCACTCCTGTCTCAGATGCATCTCCGTCTACAATGAAGGGGATACTTGGGTCCATGTGTCAGAGAATGGGGGCTGAATTGAAGACAGTCTTGAGTTGGTTAAAGGCCTCCTCAGCAGCCTGGTTCCATTGAAGATGCTTGGGACCCTTCTTTAGTAGAGTAGTGAGGAGTGATGCTATGGTGCTGAAGTCTCTGATGAAACGATGGTAGAAACAGGTAAAGCACAGGAAATATTGTAATTCTTTGACTGTCGAGGGAATGGGCCAGGAAGTGACTGCAGAAACTTTGTTGTTGTTCATGTGAACACCTTCTGCACTAATCATGTACCCAAGAAATGAGATCTGATTGATGTGGAATTCAAACTTCTCTACTTTGACGTACAGGTGGTTCTCAAGGAGCCAGTTTAGCACTGTTCTGATGTGGTCCTGGTGAATGGCTTGGTTAGGGGAGTAAATCAGGATGTTATCTATTTAGGTGATGATGTATTGTCCCAACATGTCTCTCAGGACATCATTAATTAGGTCATTGGAAGAGACTTGGAGCACAAGAGAGGCCATAAGGCATGACTCAGTATTCATAGTGACCAGCCCTAGTACTAAAAACTGTCTTCCATTCATTGCCTTCATGGATTCTCACCAGATTACATGCACTGCGGAGGTCTAACTTGGTTAACACCCAGGCAGACCTGAGTTGTTCTAGGGCTGAGGGTACTAAAGGAAGTGGATTGGAGTACTTGACGGTGATCTGGTTTAAACCCCTGTAATCTCTGCAAGGGCAGAGCCCCCCCCCACACACACACACAAAGAAGACGCTTGCAGAAGCCAGGGAAGTGGAAGGATGGATGTATCCTTGTTGCAGAGCTTCTTGAACATATTCCTCCATCGCCACTTGCTCTGCAATAGAAAGAGGGTAGATATGGTTGTGTGGAGATGAGGTGCCAGGGAGGAGATCGATCAGGCAACCATAGCATCGATGAGGAGGGAGACTGCTGGTTTTACCTTTACTGAATACCTCTCTTATGTAGGTCCCGGTAGCAGACAGGGATATGTTTGATGCCTCCAGGTGCAAGACTTTCTACAGACATGGATGCCATGAAAATGCATGGGAGCTACAGACACTGCTGAAAGCAGGAGGATGACCATTGTAGGATTTTTTCTGTTCTGTGAGGATATTAGGGTTTGGAGCCAGGGAAATCCCAAAATTATGGCATGATTAGCAGTGCAGGTGACAAACAGGGCAATGCTCTTGACGTGAAGGGCACCGACCTGAATGTTCAGTGGTAGAGTGAGTGGTGACCAACCCCTCCCTGATGTGACATCCGTCAATGGCCTGGAGCCTCACAGGTCATTGGAGATCCTCTGTGGGCAGGTTGAGTTTCTGGACAATCTCGAGACTAATGAAATTGCTTTTCGCCCCAGAGTCTATGAGTGCAGAGAGAACATTGGTCAAGTCTGGGAGTTTCAGCAGCACGTGAATCTTAATTGAATGAGTGGAAGTGGGTTCATGACTCACCAGGCTGGTGGAACTGGATTCATCCTGATGGATTCACCCTGACTGCACAAGAAACTGGCCAAAATCAATTAAGACTACAAGCTCTGCAGACTCTCAAGACAAAAATAATGGGGTTTTACTAAGAAATGTGTACTAACATTTCAGTGTGACTGCATGTAGTTGTTTAAAGAAGTAGGCTTATCTCAAATGTACACCAGTAGTTTACAAATAAAGCAGTGTAATCATACATCTATCCACATGATTAATTGTGTAATAAAGTACAGTCAGGCTGTTCTTCTCACTCATACTCACTAAAAGGCAATACTGCCAAATGATTTTAATTTATTACTGATACTGTGTGAATCTGCATGCACTGTGTAGGTTGTTTGTATTCCAGTATGTAAGAGTGGATCAATACATGCTAATGTGAGAGAGAAAAGCAAATGCCAACTTAATTTTCAAGGGATGTCAGCCAGTACTACATGCTTGCTATATTTGCTTTCCAAATACGCTTACTGTTACTGAGGTATTTTGTCTTTAACATAGTAGAAGTATGAATAGAAGAATTGCAACACTTTTTAAATCATTATGTTTCCCACTCAGTTTCAATGGGAGGTCTATCACTACTTCACTGGGGTCCTAGATGCCCTACTAGCTCCTGTTGTTCAGTACAGACATGCATGTTTTCTACAGGACTGAATATCACATACAGTACATGATCACTGGATCAGGAAGCACACTGCAAAAAATATTTTCTATCTATCTATCTATCTATCTATCTATCTATCTATCTATCTATCTATCTATCTATATATATATATGCAAGTGAAGATATCTTGAATCAAGAAAAACAAATATCACTAAGAAATCTCTCTCACTAATAAATCTAATATTTCTCCATCCATCCATCTGTCTATCCAGCCATACCACTTATCTATCAGGGCTGCAGGGCTAACACAGAGACAAACAACCATTCAGACTTACATTTGCACCAGTGGGCAATTTAGAGTTGACCTAATCTGCATGTCTTTGGACTGCAGGAGGAAACCAGAGTACCTGGAGGAAACCCACAGAGGCACAAGGAGAACATGCAAACTCCACATAGAGAGGTGCTGTGAGACAACAGTGCAATTTCATGATGAAATTATTATATAACAAATAAAAGACCATTAAATCTATTTGTCAATATTTACTAATTTTAGGATTTACATTTTTATTTTTTATTCAATTACCAGAGAATTTTTGCTGCTTTCAAGAAATGATCATTTACATTAGCAAAAGTATCTGCAAATAGAACAAGAAAATGATGGATTGAAATGAGTAAATATGTCGAGACATAAGTTTAATGATCTTATATTTGTTTAAATCTAATAAAGAAAAATGTTAGTTAAACTTGCCTACATTTTTACTTGCTGAGATTTTTTTTCCAATGCATCAATAATCCATTCCAAAAAGACAGCACACAACAAAAAAGTCATAGTCAGACAACATATTTTGAATATTGATTTCAAATTGCCAATAATAAGATTACACCAAATTTAAGATTATTAATATTTGTAGACATTCATGCTAATTTCAAGCTTGAAATAATCTGGGTCTATTGGCAGATCCATCCATCCATTATCTGTAGCCACTTATTCTGTGTAGGGTCACAGGCAAGCTGGAGCCTATCCCAGCTGACTATGGGTGGGAGGCGGGGTACACCCTGGACAAGTCACCAGGTCATTGCAGGGCTGACACATAGAGACAAACAACCATTCACACTCA
>JAOANJ010000014.1:3970939-3982944 GCA_026413345.1 Ariopsis seemanni
CCTCGCCGGCCATGGGGCTCGAACCCGGACCTTCTTGCTGTGAGGCGACAGTGCTAACCACTACACCACCGTGCCGCCGGCAAACAGCTTGTTACTCTTAAATGATACGTATTATGCTGAGTGATGTAAAGAAACTGAGCTGTTGGACTCTCACACAAATGTCTCCTCTCTTCTCAGGATGAATGAGATAAAAAAAAATGGACCAAAGTTTGCTGCTGAGAGTTGTCATAGATGATGATGATATCAGAAAGATAACTGTAAATGAGAGACCGAATTCCACTGGAGAATTAAAAGTGCAGTTGAAGGATATACTGTCACTACAGTATGACTTTAAACTGCAGTATGAAGATTGGGACTTCAACAATGCCCTCTGCAATTTGACTGATATAACAGATTTACCTGAAAAAGCTATGCTGAAAGTCATCCCTCTCATAACTCTCAATCTAACAGCCACCACAACATCAGACACTGAGGGCAATTCAGCAGACACTGAGATCCTGTCAACTTCTGGAAGATCACTACTACTAAGAAGACAGTGGCTGGAAATTTTTTAATATACCCAATTTCTCAGTTGATGTTGAATACAGACTGATACAGGGAGATATTGCCTTTTTGAGAGATGGAACACATTTGACTCCATCACGAGATATGAATCATGACATTTTTGAAAAGCTTGCTGAGACAATATACGGTTTCAAGGCCTATCCTGAAGATGGTGACTTCAGCAGTGTTGCAGAGTCATTGATTAGCAAAACACACCTGCCTTTCTGAACCTGGTCCTCAGCCAGGATGGTATGGCTGGAAAAACAGCCTTAAATTTGTGATGGGCAACTATCGCACAAAGCTTCGAAAAGCCAGATGTGAGGATGTAGGAATCAATGTAAAAGCAATCAAGAAGTAAAAGCAACCCAGAGGGACAATGATCAACCAGGAATGTCAAATGGCCAAAATGAAGTGAGGCAAATTAGCTGCCTAATTTACCTGAAGGACAAGATGAAACAAGCCTTGAGAATGCTAGAAAAGCTGTCTCAGAAGAAATGAAGAAGAAACGACCAAATGGCACTCATCTCACAAATGATGGGCCAAGCATTCCCAAAATGCAGACGAGAGAGTAAAAGAGGAGTCTGCTGTAAAGAACATGATTGAACGATGGCCAGCACTTTTCACGGAGAGACAGGTTTTTTGTCCTGAGTAGTTTTTGAAAGGTCCAGCTTCTCCAAAGGCTGAATTTTATGGAATCAGATTTGTTTCAATATAATCAAACATCACTCATTAAATTTCAAACAAAAATAAGAATTTGAGAGAGTATATAACTGAAGTAAAAAAATAATAATAATCTCAGAAGTAAAATTTATAACTTATTGTTATGAAAATTGAAATTTGAAGTCTGCTTAATGTGCCAGTTCTTTCCACCTTCCCCTCCCCTTATCTACATTTTCAGGTATTTGCTGACTTTAATAGAATTGCCAGCAAGAATCTTGAGGGAGACTTCTTTGAGGCTCTGGACCAGCTCACCCCACATTTCACTGAACTCTTTAAATTAAAAAAAAAAAAAGGAAGTACTGGACAGAAACTGATGGAACTCATGCAGCACATAAACTGGGTGGTAAGGAATTTAATTTTGAAACTTCTGAGTAATCATTCATTTTCCTGACCGAGTTGTGCTTGTACCTTGTAAACTGGACTTTTCTTCTCTGTATCATTAGACACCAGATGTGACTGCACTGCACTCTGTTGTCCTCAAAGGCATTCCCATTGTTGTTGGTGATGACTTCAGCAAATTCTACAAGACATGCTTGGTAAGTACTTAACCACAAAAAAAAAAAAAGTTTCGTCTGCATTTATTTAGAAATGTACATTTTTGTACGACACATGTTTTGTACTCCAGTTCCTCCACAATTCATCTGATAGGCATGTAAACACATGGATTAATATTTTAACTTAAACCTTGTAGACATTAATTCACTTTAAATATCAGGAGCAGAAGTCAAGCGTGAATAGTCACTGCCACTGTTTAAAAATGTACAGACGTCATTGTATATGCTTCCATATAGCTTTAGTTTATTCATACCAGATATTTCTTTGGCTACAGTGTTACAATTCAGCATGAATGAATGTTTAGAGCTCTGTTATCTAGAAGATACTTAAACATCAAAAAATATTGTTTTCATAAGAAGAGCCAGTTCATGAGTAGCAAATACTGTATATTTTTGTTTTTCAGGCTCTGTACTGCAGTACATCCAATTTAAAATAAGATATTGAATAACGCATTAAATTAAGTTTCTGCTTTAATTTGAGCAAGTTTACATCAATATAGAAAGAACTTTAAACACAAGAGCATTAAGTCAAACAAAATCAGCACCTTTAATAATTAGTTGGTGGTTGAATCTGAGCACACAGAATTCTCCTGAAGTGTATCCTATTTGTTATTTTAAAGAACATGTGCACATCTTTGCAGGAAATCAGGAGAGATGAGGTCCTAGCATCTGTCACAGTTGGTGTGCTGACAGTTTTCAGTGAAGATTGTCCTTGAGGGAGGTATAGTCATGGATAATATTAAGGACTTGCCTCAGGCAGTTTGCCTGTTATTTCAGCTTACATATGCTTTGCATTGGGATTACCCAAAATGCATAGCAAATACACTCAAATTCATCCAAACAGTAATGCTTGGGTTGGGAAACAAAACCCTCTCTTCAAAACGCTTAAGTCTGAAAAACAGTCTACTGTGTTAGACCAGTAGAATCACCAGCTATCCGATAGCACTTGGTAAACTTGTTATAAACTGTTATTATAAAAGCAAAGAGTTGATTTCTCTGTCTTAATAAGGTTGTGCATATGTCATGCAAACGCTTAATATCTGTGGATGACCCAAGGAGCAATGTTTTTCTTTTAAAATGTGTTGGTTTAATTCTAGGATTGACGCTGTGATATTTTGGTCATAGTTTTAAGTTTTGATCAGGAATACACTGATATTATGTCACAATTGCATCAGGTCCGGTTGGCTGTACCAGTATAGGTTAACTGTCTTGTTATTGATAGGTGCCAGGTGCTTACTTATTTAACACTGTGAGACACAAAACAGTCAGTATGTCTTCTTTCGCAGTTGTAAAAAATATCCATGTGTCAATTCTTTCTTTGCCTTAACTAATAACAGCATAAATAAACCTCATGTTCTGTAGTTGAATATCAAACCACAGTTGATTGAGCTGTTGTTTAATACTTGAATGTATAAGAAATGTATATTTATGGACAGAAGACTGTACACTTGAGGCTGAACAATAAATAAAATTCATATTGCTATTGCAGTAGTGAAACTTAAATTACAAGTATCACAGTATGAGCAATTTAAAAATATTTTCACCATACTAAATACAAGGCAGGATGGAAAAAAGTTGTTATTGGTCAGTATATTATTACATAAGGGTTTTAAGGTAGAGAAAAAGAAATGTAAGTTTAAAATTGGAGATTTTAAATAAGATAATATTTACACTAATATTGGAATCATCAGGTGTAATGCTGGCAATATCATATTTGTTTATTATTCAGCATATCTGTCCCAATGTTCAGTGCTGGTTGAATGACTTTTATGCCTTTTGATGATAAATGTAATATAGTTGAATCTACCCCATGAGTGCTCTCAATGCAGTGTTTTTATGGGATTATTATATTTTACACAACGTGTTTGTAATGCACTCAAAAGATGTGACCATTTTGTGTTTATTTTGGGCATTACTGTTTATTATTTTTGAGCACTTCCTTTTGCCAGCTGAGAAAAAAAATTCAGTAATGGAATTAATGGTCAAAGTAATTAATATTACTTTTCTTGAGAGGAGAATCCTTAGATTAGTAGGAAAGAGGAGAGCGGAACCAATGTGTACAGATGCGTTGTGCCCAGGTTTCCTAAGGTGGGAGTTTCCGCACTATCCCCAGAGGAAAATTGGGAAGAGAAATGTATGGTTCCTGTCTTCATTCCTCCTGACATTTCATGTGTATTTTACAGGTTGGTACACTGTGAAAATCACAAATAACTATCTCCTAAAGCTAAACTTTATGTATTGTGACCGTAATGAGTCGTCAGTAAATCCGAGTGTACTGTAACGAGTTAAAAACTGGTTGTAAAAGCTACATACGATAGCACTCTCAGGGAAATGGTGATTGTTTAACCATTGTTTAACTTCTTCTTCTTCCTCTTCTTCTTCTTCTTATTATTATTATTGCCACTGTGTACATTTAAAATAGCAAAATTTTCAGTGCTATGGCCCTGAACACTTAAGTTATTTCTGTTCTGTTTAAGCTCAAAGGTGTAGGTTTTCCATTTTGAGAATTTGACCCAGACTAATATTTGGAGTTGATTGACATTCCCTATGTGACATATCGAGTGTTTTGAGACATAAAACAGCCTTAGACTACTTAAAGTAGTTTACAACACACATATATGTTAATTTATGTTTCTCAGTGTATTTTTATGTATGTGTTTATTTGCTACTCAAATAACAACAGTATATGAGAAGTGTAGCCTCTAACTGAGTTAATTGCACTATGTGGTAGTAGCTATGTAACCAGCACAGATGCTGAGGAGGTACACTTGAACAAATACTAATGTCATGTGTAACCTAGTGTTACCTCTCTCCGCCATGGCATCTGAAACAAGTGATAAAATAAGGAGAAAGCCGGACACAGGTTTAAACAGGAGTTGTTCTGACGAATCCTTTAATGATTTGATTTTTCCCCGTCAGAACCAAGGCTTCTCCTCATCACTGCTGGCATAGCGCCCTCTAGAGGTGTGGTAAATAACTAGCATAGAAAAGCTTGAATCTCATTAAAAAGGAGTATTTTCTGTCAGTCATGTTAGTAAGGAAATAATTCAAACAAAAATAATAACAAAAATTGTGTAGGGGTATCTAATAATACCTTGAATTATTACTGCATGCTGATTAATTACCAGTCCATTACACTCTCCCCTAGTTTATTTAGATGTCTCCAGGCATCTACATGTCAGTTCAGGATTTTTTTTTGTTTTGGTCAGCCACCTAATAAAGCCACATAGGTATAACGTGCCAGTAGGGAAGCTGATTGGCTACAGGGTAAGTCAGTGGTACTAGGTAGGCTTGAACTGGGTTGACTTGGCTTTGTGTAAATGATGGTTCACCTAGAGTGTCATAAGTCAGTATTTCTCTTGGTCTAACAGCACGGTTAGATCTTCTTAGACCCTGCTGCTCTTCCTCCTTATCGCTATTGTCACTTTCATTTCCTTGTCCTTCAGCTATTTCCCCTGATTGCAGTGGTTCCTCTGTTTCAGCACTCTCATCTTCATTTGGTGTGCTCTCCACGTCCAGAGCGTCATCCTCGCCTCCCTGGACTTCGCTGTGCTCAAACTCTGCTATTGTTGTGACTGGATATACATCTTCAGCCCTTGCACTTGATCCAGCAGTTCCTTCTGCAATAGGGGTTCTCGGTCTGAGATTACTCTGGCTCAGTGGGATTTGAGTGTAGGGATAGCACCACTGTTCTTCCTCAGAACTCTGAGTCATTTCTTCATACTCATCAGCTGGCACTCTTGTATTTTCCTTTGAAGCTTTTCTCTGACTTCTGTTACTCTCAGTTCTTCCCTGACTTTTCCCCTTCGCTGGTACTTCTGGGATGTTTTGTTCCACAGGTAAGTCATTCACAAGCAACAAAAGGTTCCTATGTAAGACTCTCACTATTGGGTTGCCCGTTTCAGGTTGAACCTTGTATACTGGTCCGTCCGCAACTCTTCCTACCACCCGGTGTACTTTTTTCTCCCAGTAAGAGCGGAGTTTCCCGGGGCCCCCACGTTCTGACAGGTTTCGCACAAGGACTCGATCGCCTGGTTGAAGTGTTGTCCCTTTCACCTTTCTGTCGTAATACTGTTTTCCTTTCATGGACGATTTCTGGCTGTTCTCTGAAGCAATTTTGTAGGCTTCCTGCATTTTCCTAGCCCACTTTTGTGCGAAAGCCTGTGGTGTCTGCTCCTCATTCTCAACCTTTTTGTTGAAGATCAGGTCAATAGGCAACCGTGGTGATCTTCCGTATAACAGAAAGAACGGGGAATATCCTGTTGAGTCATGTTTCGTACAATTGTAGGCATGCACCATCTGTGGCAAGTATTCCTTCCAGTCAGTTTTCTGTTCTTCCTCGAGAGTGCGAAGCATTTGCAACAATGTACGATTCAGTCTTTCAACCGGATTCCCCTGTGGGTGGTAGGGAGTTGTACGTGAATGGGAGATACCTGCAAGTTGTTGAAGATGTTGAAAAAGACCATTTTCAAATTCGCGCCCCTGGTCATGGTGTAACTTTTCAGGATAACCGAATCGTGGGATAAAGTCATGAAATATTTTTTCTGCAGCAGTTTTCCCTGATTTGTTACGAGTAGGGTAAGCTTGCGCAAAGCGCGTAAAGTGGTCAACCAGCACCAGGATGTACTCATAGCCTCCCTTACTTTTCTCCAAGTGCAGGTAATCAACTGACAACAGTTCGAATGGAGAGCTTGTTTTGATGGAACCCATTGGTGCTCTTTCTGGAACGGTTGGGCGTTTCTGCTTAATGCATCCACATTTTTTTGTTACGTAGTCCTCGACTTCCTGTTGCATAAAGGGCCAATAAAATCGCTCCCGTGCTAAATTAATTACTTTCTCAGACCCAACATGACCCATATCATTGTGCAAGTTCTTCAACACCAGTGGTTTCAATTTCTGTGGTAGAACTAACTGTCTCCGAGTACCTGAATTTCTGTACAAAACTCCTTCCTCAAGTTCCAGTTTATTCCACTCATGCACAAGTCTCCTTGTTTCTCTGCTCATTGTACGTTTGTCCTTCTCATTTGGAACCCAGTCAGTTTCTTTCAGTGTAATTATTTCTTTGATAATTGGGTCCTCAAGTTGAGCACTTTGGATATCTGTTTGAGAGAGAGGCTCAATGATATGGCCTGGCTGAACATCCTCCATGTTATCTGATGATCTCAGCCTTAGCGCTGCTACCCATGGCACATCATCCTCTGCACTTGCCTTATTGCCTTGCCAGATCGCCTCAACTACAGCAGTGGGCAAGTTTTCTGTGTATTCTGTTATACTCTCTCTTAGATCTATAGGATCCCTTGAGAGGGTATCGGCGTCTGCATTTTGTTTTCCAGGCCTGTACTTAATATCAAAACAGAAGTCTGCCAGCTCGCCGACCCAGCGATGCCCCACAGCATTGAGTCTAGCTGTACTCTGGACATATGTCAGCGGATTATTATCCGTATACACAGTGAAGGTTGGTGCATAGTATAAATAATCCCTAAATTTGTCACAGATCGCCCATTTGAGGGCTAGGAATTCAAGCTTCCCTGAATGCAAGTGATAGTTGCGCTCAGCAGGGGTCAAAGTCCTGGATCCATATCCTATTACCCTCAATTTTCCTTGTTGGCGCTGGTAAAGAACAGCACCCAGGCCTTTGTTGGACGCATCTGTGTGGAGTACAAATGGCAGGTCGAAATCTGGATAAGCCAATATCGGTGGGTGGGTAAGCATATCAATGAATCTGTCTACAACGGCCTGTTGCTCTGCGGTCCACCTGATAGGTGTGCCTGATGACAGCTGACCCTTGCCATTTTTATTCTTTGGCTGTCTCCCTTTACGGGATTTCGTTACGACTGACTCCTGTTTTTCCTCAGGACATTGCAGCAGTTTGTACAATGGTTGAGCAAGCCTAGAGAAATCCTGTATGAAAGATCTGTAATAGCTCAGGAATCCCAGTAACATTCTTAATTCACCAACGGTCTTTGGTTCTTTCTCCTTGAGTTTCAGGACTGCTTCCAAATCTTTTGGATCTATTTGTATGCCCTCTCCAGAAACCAGTCGACCGATATACCTGATCTGACGCTTAAACAGCTCACATTTAGCTGGGCGTAGTTTGATGCCATGCTCTCGCATTCTCTGAAGTACTTTTCTCAAGTCCTCTACATGATTGCTGAATGTTTTGGAGTAACATAAGACATCATCAAGATATGGAGAGCAACACTCATCACGAAGACCTTCCAGGATGGTTTCCATGCATCTCTGAAAAGAGGCCGGAGCATTGGTTAGGCCAAATGGGACTCTAATCCACTCATATAACCCCCAGGGTGTGCTAAAAGCTGTGGTGTGTTGAGATTTTTCCTCTACAAAGCCCTGATGGTACGCACTGCCCTGGTCAAGGATAGAGAACCAAGTGAACCCCCCCAGGCCGTCGAGAAGATCTTGTATACGCGGCAGTGGGTGACGATCTGGGATGGTCTTCCGATTCAACTCACGATAATCGACACACAGTCGTAAACTACTGTCCTTTTTCCGAACGCATACAACTGGCGAAGAATACGATGATGTAGATTTCTTAATCCAGCCCCGATCAAGAAGATTTTGGACATAATCTTTAACCTCTTTAAAGAGTGGCCTGGGAATTGCGTTGTACGTTTTCTGAACGGGTGTTTCATCCCTAAGGTTGATTTTTAGCTGCAGGCCTGGGATACAGCCAATGTCTCCATCTTCTTTTGCAAAAACATCTGATTCATTGTAAAGCATTTCCCTGACAATCTGCTGCTCATGCTCTTGGAGGTGGTCTAAATTGACAGGTGGGTGCCATTTGTCTTGTACATGGGAGTTGTGACACTCAAGCTCCTGGCTTTCAGCCCTACTGGGAACAAAAGGTTCAGTTGCAGGCCTGACCTCTGATATCTGTGTGACAGAGCCTAACACTGTTCTCTGGGGAAGGTAAATGTCATGTTGTGTTGTGTTCTGGATCGGTATTTTCACCAGCTTTGAGTAACCACAGGGAACGTCGACAAGTGTAGGAAAGAGTCCCAACCCCTCAGGGTAAGAGTCTTCCATCACAGGCTCAAACAGCATTGTTCCTCCCTTTGGCCACGACCTGACCCGACACTTCACTTCACACAGTTGGCCTTTGCTTATCACAAGTCCCCTTTTCCCCAACCTGAGAACGCAACTCTCATGCTCCTCTGGCACTATAGCCTGGACAGTGGACACGACACTGCTGATGCTTAATTGGTTCATCTTTGTGGCTTCGCTAAGTAGGGCTGTCAGATTGAGTGTACCACTGGACTGCTCACCATTTTCTCGAATCAGCTCTTCAATTACATTGAAGCCTAACAGAGGAGTGTCTGTACAGCTTTGACTAACAAGAAAAGGCACATGTATGGCAGTACTTCCATGTACGTCACTTCTGAGTTCAAGGCGCCCCTCAAACCATCCCTCAAAAGGAATGACAGTTCCATTGGCAGCGGTGATATGAAGCTCTTGGTCCCCAACTAAACTTGCGATTGACTGAATTTTTACATTTGATAGCTCTTTTTCAAGCCATTCTTTCCCAATTACACTAACCTGAGCGCCAGTGTCTAGTAACATCTCTGTATGGGCACCATTAATGAGACATGAGAGTAGGCATTTTCTGCCAATCAGTTGAGCTACTCGCTTCTTGGGTGACATATTACAGTTTTGGGAGGGGCTCATGAGTTTTGGGGCACCCATAGAGTTTACTTTGGGATGGGACATTATTGCTTTGGCCACTGAGTGCCCCTTGCCAGTGGCCTCTGTCCGTTTCCCGACCGTGATCCTTTCTTTAAGCAGCCAACAGACCTGTGGCCCTCCTGGCCACAGTTGAAGCAGTGTGTGCATCTTTCATTTCCCTGCTCTATACATGATGAGCACTTTCCTTTGTTTTCATTCCTTTGGGTAGTTTTCTGATTTGCAGGTGAGGAGCCACTTGGATGTTTTGCCATAGTACGATCTGGGCTAAGCATCTTCTCAACATTTTTGGTGAGAGCTGAGACTTGAGCTGTAAGCTCCATGATAGCAGAGCGGCTCGCTTGGATTTCACTATCAACATCTCTCTGGCAGGTCTGTACATCTGGCTCACCATCATGCAATTGAGACACACTAGCAGTTGGGTATTTAGGTTTGGAAGCTGTGGCTAAGCGTTTCTGTCTTTCTGCTTCTTCAGCAGCAGCCTTAGTTATCTGTTCAAGTATGAAGTCGTCAGTAGCAGTCAAGTCAGAAATGTAGGGCTTGATATCTCTCCTAACATTGCTTGATTTTTCATTTAGTCCCTGATACAGCGTGTGAAGAAACACCCCCTGGACTAGCTTTTTATCATAAGTGAAATCTGTGTCACCCTGCTGTGATGCAAAGAGGACTCTCTGTTTAAGACCCATTAGTCGGTACATAAATTGCTGTGGTGTTTCTTTGTCTTGTTGGCGAGCATTGCTTAATTCTTGAAAAAGCTCTGTGCTAGCTTTGTCTCTAAGGTGGGATCTTAAGAAACGTTTCAATTCGTCTACGGACAGATCCTCTTTGTTTGTCAACATGTCTTTAAAAGACCCAGGCTTGGTTAACTTTAACACTGTGCGAATGATTTCAGACTCAGGAAACTTTTCTTTAAGACCATCATCAATCTGCTTGCATATGTTACTGTAACTCATATCTGAACCTGAGTCAGAGATGAACCCACCATGCAACTTAAACTCTCTGCGGGGCAAAAGTGCAGCAATCGCATTCAGCCTTACCAACTCAGCTGCCTGATCAACTACAGGTTCGGCCCCCTTCTCATCACTTCCGCCCCCAGCATTTGTTGCTGGCGTATCACCCGTGTTAACCCTCAGTTCATCAATCTTGTCATTCAGCACAAGCAAGCTGGACATTCCCTTACCTTCTCGTCTCTGTAAAGACTCGCTGTTCATGTAGCCGACGATGTGATCAAAAAGTTCAAGTTCATTGCTACCTGTTGTTCCAGGAATGTCCAAGCCTCTGTCGTCCTCCAGTGCTACGGCCAGCCTGTAAAGTTGTGGTTCGTCCAACTGGAGGAGTTTCTTTCGAATTTCCCACTGTAGACCTCTGCGAGGATCTGAAGACGCCATCTCCACTGGATACTACGAAGATCAGGAGACCAGGTAAGCAGCACCTGCACGCTCTGTTGCTCTGACGCTTGGTCCACGTTGTTCTTGGATCAGCAGCCGTCTAGCAGCAGCAGGCGCCGCATCCCGGACGAGCCCCCAAATTGTTACCTCTCTCCGCCATGGCGTCTGAAACAAGTGATAAAATAAGGAGAAAGCCGGACACAGGTTTAAACAGGAGTTGTTCTGACGAATCCTTTCATGATTTTCGATTTTTTACTATAACTCATTATCAAGCAGTCTTTCTCCTCATCAGTCCATTTTTCAATACTATAGCCTCACAAGGGCACAACAATCTCTACGTCAGTTGATCCCATCTTCTTTATAACATACAAATTTGATATTAAACTGAAATCACAAGTTCCTGTGGCTCGTTGTCTTGTCTAATTTTCCTTTAACATCTTTCTTCTCTATATTAGCTTTTACATATGACCAATAGTGTCACCACATCAAACATAAACAAGTAACATTCCATTCGTTCAAATAACTGAACAGTACAACATGAAATATTTTACATGAAATAACTCTTCATTAAGAAATGCTTGTGGCCTTAGCTTTAAGAACACTACCATGGTGTACAAAGACAGCATTTCAACCGATCATACAGTACACGGCACCTCTGAAAGTTCATGGCGGACGCCATTTTAGAACCATGTTATACAGTAGAATACACTCTTACTTGGCGCCAGAACGGTGCAATAAGCGTTACAATTTTTGGCCTTCCCGCTCATTAAGTTTAGACACTCGTCAATATTCTTACAGATCATGAACACAATGACTCCAACATTTCTCTGTTGTTCACCTTAGTAAACCTGGCTTTGTACCAAGGACTAGCATACAATCGTTTGTGGACATTTACTAGCATAGTGACATTCATAAGACTTCAAAATAATGACTACACAACGTAATACTCATTTAATACAGTCTCTACATCTTCCTACATGCTTTGACAGTCACCCTGTATTGAATTTAATGAGATAACCCACCTGAAACAAGTGATAAAATAAGGAGAAAGCCGGACACAGGTTTAAACAGGAGTTGTTCTGACGAATCCTTTAATGAT
>JAOANJ010000014.1:4008628-4019043 GCA_026413345.1 Ariopsis seemanni
TCATATTAGCACTTTGTCTTTGTCTACCTTGTTGTTGTCTGGATTATTTTTGCTATTTTTGTTCGTTGACTCTTTTTGGACTTTAATTAAAGCATTTTTTCTTCATTGGATTTTCTGGTTTGTGTTCTGCTCTTGGATCCTAACTCTCCACATCTCGCCACCCATAACATAGCTAACATCCATCCAGTGTCAGACTGAGAAACTTCCAATGTAGTTTGTGTGAAGGGTTGAAATGTATGTTCAAATGAGATCCAAATATATTTTATTTTCATTGTAAGATTATCCTAGCAGAAGCCGCTAACGTTTGTGTATAAATATCAGTTGAACCTGTGTTTACTTTCTTCACTGACAGACGAAAATGAAAAGACTGCATCAGTCAAAGGTCAGCTTTGGATTAAAGGAAGAGACAAGATACAGGACAAGGTGATGCAGATGAGAGAGGAAGAGCAGGTACTGCACACCGTGCCCAGGATATGATTAGCATTACGTCCCTTTGCTGTGAATGCTCAATTTAACAACAACGCAAGCTTAGCTTAATTATAGTGTCATAATATAGTATTTTTGTATAAATGTTATTCTATAAAATGCACTTTGGTTATGTTCTGTTTGAGACACATTTCTATAATTTTGTTTCTCCAGGACCATGGTGCTACATTAAACATCACAGGAATACAAGCTACAGTACATATAACAACATAAAGTGCAATGAGTGCAACACTGCAGACAATAAATGACACAAACAACATAAAGTGTAGAGTTGAGTGTGCATATTGAGGTAATATATGAAAATGGAATAAATAAATAAATGTAAACCTTGTGTGTGTGAAAGACATTGGAACATTGTAAGCAATAGTGCATTATTGTCCACTGCACAAATACTGCGGTGTGAGTGGTGTGTTCAACAGTCTGTGAGAATTCAGTCCCTCAGGGTTGAGAAGTCTGCTGGCATGTGGAAAGAAACTGTGACAGAGTCTGGCTGTGAAGGCCTGAATGCTTCGGTACCTTTTACCAGATGGCAGGAGGGTCAAGAGATTGTGTGAGGGGTGTGTGGGGTCAGCCACAATGCTGGTGGCTTTCCGGATGCAGTGTGTGGTGTACCAGATGAGTACCAAAGAATTTGGTGCTGCTGACGTTCTCCATGAGTGAGCCATTGATGTACAGCAGAGAGTGGTCACTCCATGTTCTTCTGAAGTCACCAACCATCTCTTTTGTTTTGTCCATGTGCAGAGACAGGTTGTTGACTATGCACCAGTCCGATAGCTGTTGCACCTCCTCTCTGTATGCTGACTCGTCGTTCTTACTGATGAGACCCACCACAGTTGTGTCATCAGCAAACTTGATGATGTGGTTTGAGCTGTGAGTTGCTGCACAGTCATGAGTCATCATGCCCTGAACTCCCACAGACAGACTCCAGTTTTTGGATTTCAGTATTTCTAAAACTCTGCATACAGTCATGTGTGTAGTCACTGATATAGTGAAGTTTTCTAAAAGTAAAGAGATGTCTATTTAACATTTCTGGAAGGAGTCTCCAGTGTCAGCACTTTATAACAGTCAGAAACAGAGGAGTTTACATTTAGCAGTTTCTTGCTAGCGTGACAAACTCTGTGTGTGTGTTTTACTTTTATTAACTTCAAGGGAAAGTGAAAAGAAAGGCTGGTGAGGGAACATTTACCAAAACCCTATATCCCAGCGAGCTCAACTATAATCTTCAGAAACTGGAATTCCGCTTGCTGCCACACATCTCTTACAGAAAGGTCATTCAGTGAAATATCGACTTAATAATTCCATCTGCATAAATCATATGAAGAATGACGTGCCAATTTATGTTTCTTGTCCATATTGGACATTCGTGCAGTTCTACCAGGACATTGATGGAATAATGAATTTGATCATATTCGGGGACAAAGTTTTATTCACATCTCTGAATGTATCTAAGCTTTACAGAGCGTGTGATGCATAGTCGACTTTGAACAAATAGGAAAATCATATTTTAACCTTAAGACTAAGTCTAAGGAGTAAACATACAGTAATTAGACATAGCTACAGATATGTGTTGTGTAATATGGATTATTCTTATACAAGATCTTCAAAAAGTGTAAAGGCTGGTCAACATTGCTGAGCCTTAAATGAAAATAAAATGCATTGGCACTCATCACAGAAAGCACCTGAACTTGAAGATCAATGTCAATTTGATGAGGAAACCCTGAGGCAATGGATCGATATCTTGAGATCTGTACTGTGAAAAAGAGTCTATGCCCTGATTAAAGTCAAGTGCGATGGGATTTGGATCAGTACCTTCAAATTGCAATCTCAAACCAGCTGAACATACATTTAATAGCAGGTTACTGTGTAAAGTTATGAGTCAAGATGTAAAGTTGTAGGTCAGGGTGTAAAGTAATGAGTGAAGACATAAAGTTGTAGGTCAGGGTGTAAAGTCATGAGTCAAGATGTAAAATTGTAGGTCAGGGTATAAAGTCATAAGTGAAGTTGTAAAGTCATGAGCCAGGGTGTGAAATTTTAAGTCACTGTCAAAGTCATAAGTCAAGTGTTAAGTTGTGAGTCCAAAATTTTCACTCTTTACACTATAAATCAGCATAAAATTAAAGTCTTAAATCAGGATGCAAATTTGTAAAGTATACACTCTAAATATCCATAAACTTCACAGTGTTAATTACAGTTAAGTTTACAGTGTAAATCACCATAAATTTCACACTGTAAATCATCTGAAAGTGTAAAACTTTAAGTGTACAGTAATATCACCATATTAACATATATCACCATAATAAAGTGTACTTTGTTTACACTGTAAAATAGTATAAGGCTAAACATTAAATTAACATAAAGTTCACAATATAAAAGTCACCTTAAAATTTACATTGTTTACACTGTAAATCACCACAAAGTTTATACTGTTTACACTGTTGATTATAGTCCGAATAATATATGTGGATTGTTAATAGCCAAAATATTTAAACTGTTTATTAGATGTTAATATAATAAATTTAAATAAAGTTCATACCGCTTACATTGTAAATCCTTATGTTTACACTCTAAATCACAGTAAATTTATTTACAATAAATTACAGTAAACCATAAATCATTGTACATTGTAGACTGTTAATCAACAAAGTTTACACTAAATCACTGTACAGTTTACACACGTCAGAGTAGTTTAAACTGTAAAATTTAAATTAAATCATTGTGAATTCTACACTGTAAATCACAGTAAAGTTTAGTCATTGTAAAATTTACATTAATTTAATGTAAAGTTTCACAAAACTGTACAATTTACAAAGCAAATCAGAGTAAAGTTTACATTAAATCATGGTAAAGTTTAGTCATTGTACATTTTACATTAATTTAATGTAAAATGTTCACTAAATAACTGTACAATTTACAAAGCAAGTCAGAGTAAAGTTTACACTGTAAATCGCTGTAAAGTATACACTAAATAACTAGTTGTGGCAGCGGGGGCGTGGCCAAGCAGCAGTCTGTGAATGGAGGTCGGGGAAGGTAAGTGGCTAAGTCATTACACCTGGTGTCAATTAATGTGTGTTTGTTTGTTGCAGGGATGGAATATAAAAGGAGGGGGAGAGCAGAGAAGAATCTCTCTCCCGACCAGAACACGTGTGTGTTGTGCGTGTGACTGAGGAAAAGCTGAAAAGCTAATGAAAGAAGCAAAATAAAGTGTCTGTGTGAACACAAACTCTTGCCTGCTGTGCATCTGTGCCCCACCCACATCAGGGATTACTACAGTGGTGCCGAAACCCGGGACACAGAAGAGAACCACCCCATGGAGTCCTCCCCATTCGAAGAGCTCATCCTTGCCCTCGCTACCGCCCAGCAGAACCAGCATCCAGCGCTGATCACCCTTCGGAAGGAGCAGCAGCAGCACTTCGAAGCCTTGATGCTGGCCCAGCAGGAAGATCGCCAGGCGTTCCAGCACCTGCTCACGCCAGCCACGCCGTCAGCCACCGCTGCCACCACCCTCACGAAGATGGGACCGCAGGACGATCCGGAAGTGTTCCTCACTCTCTTTGAGCAGGCAGATGAGGCATGGGGGTGGCCGCAGGAGCAGCGCGCCTCCTCCTGCTCCTGACTGGCGAAGCGCAGCTCGCAGCTCCCTGCTGACAGCCGGCTGGTCTATGCTGGCCTAAAGAAAGCCATCCTGCAGCGGCTCGGCAGATCCCCGGAGCAACATAGTCAGCGCTTCCAGACGCTGGCACTGGAGGAGGTCGGCCGGCTGTTTGCATTCGGCCAGCAACTCTGGGACGCCTGCCGGCGGTGGCTGAGGGCGGAAGACCGCGACGCCGACGAGATCATCGATCTGGTGGCACTGGAGCAGTTTCTCTCTCAACTTCCGAAAGGAACGGCGGAATGGGTCCAGTGTCACTGCCCGGCGTCGCTGGAACGAGCCATTGAGCTGGCGAAGGATCATCTGGAGGCAGCTCTGACTGCAGGCAGACGAGGCATCTCCCCTCGCTTCTCTTCCCTCTCTCTCCCTCTTCCTCCCGTCTCTTGTCCCCCTCTCCCTCCTGTTCCCCTGCCACGAAGGTGGTGGCTGGCTCCTCCTCAGCCAGCCCGTCGCACCTGTGGTGTCCTCCCATCTCCCTCTTCTGTGTCTGTGTTGTCTCCCCCTCAGGTGAGTGACTCCCTCTGCACTGGTGTTATGGGTAAGCCTGGGCCGGTGTGCTGGCGCGGCGGGGAATCGGAGCGTCTCCAGAGTCAGAGCTCCGCAAGGGAGGTGGTTGCTATCATCCGGATCCCCGACGCGCCAGAAACCACTCCCGATCAGGCCGGAACATATCGCATACCGGTGAGTATTCAAGGGGATACATATCACGCTTTGGTGGATTCGGGTTGTAATCAGACCTCAATTCACCAACGCCTGGTGCAACGGAAGGCATTAGGGGGAGCACAAGCGGTGAAGGTGTTGTGTGTGCACGGGGATGTTCACCATTACCCGCTAGCGTCTGTCCATATTCTATTCTGGGGCCAAACGCATAGAATAAAGGCGGCGGTTAGTCCTCGTCTTACCCACTCATTGATTTTGGGTACTGATTGGCCGGGATTTAAAGAACTAATGGAGTATTTAACATGTAGTGGGTCCTGCCCTAGTAGGTCATGGAAAGATCCCGGTGTGGCATTGGCTGGAGAAGCTGTCACAGAGCCGTCTACGTCAACACCGCGTCAGAGTGAGGAGCAGCCCGCTCCTCCTCCCTCTCTTGGGGATTCCCTTGAGGATTTCCTGTTACAGCAGTCGCAAGACGAGACTCTGCGGTATGCATTTGACCAAGTGAGAGTAATTGACCAAGTGAGAGTAATTAGCCAAGTGCGGCACTGACCTTCCCTTATTTTGCTATTATTAAAGATAGATTGTACCGAGTGATGCAGGACACTCAAACTAGTGAATGAATAACCCAATTGTTAATACTGAAGAGCTGCAGGGAACTCGTATTCGATGAAGCTCACTTTAATCCCATGGCTGGACACTTAGGGCAAGATAAAACACTAGTCTGAATAATGGCCCGGTTCTATTGGCCAGGGATTCGTGGGGATGTCTGTCGGTGGTGTGCGGCATGCCGCGAATGCCAATTAGGAAATCCCATGGCCACTCCAAAAGCGCCTTTGCGCCCTCTTCCTCGAATCGAAACCCCATTTAAGCGAATTGGGATGGATCTTGTCAGGCCATTAGATCAGTCAGCACGGGGATATCGCTTTATTTTAGCTCAGGTGGACTATGCAACACAATATCCGGAAGCAGTGCCTCTCCACAATATCTCAGCATGCAGTATTGCGGAAGCGCTCTTCCGCTTTATCTCCCGGGTTGGGATTCCGAAAGAAATCCGGACAGACCAAGGCACTTCGTTTATGTCACGCACACTGCACGAGCTGTAGGGGTTACTGGGGACTAAGTCTATCCGCACCAGTGTCCATCACCCACAAACGGATGGCTTAGTAGAGTGATTTAACTCAAACATAATCTGAAAATTTATAAGTGAAAGATGTGCATAATTGGGATAAGTGGCTCAAGCCCCTGTTCTTTGCAGTACAAGAGGTCCCACAAGCCTCCACAGGGTTTTCTCCCTTTGAATTATTATATGGGCGTAAGCCACGTGACATTCTGGATGTGCTGTGGGAAAATCAGGAGGAGGGACCTTCACCGAGTAAAAATGAAATCTAGTACATTTTTGACCTGCACGCAAAACTCCACACCCTCACGTACCTAACCCAGGAGAATTTGCGGTAGGCACAAGAACGTCAAAGCTGGCTGTATGACAGGGGCACGCGCCTTAGAGTGTTCACGCCGGGAGACAAAGTGCTTGTATTATTGCCCACGTCAAGTTCTAAATTAGTCACCAAGTGGCAAGGGCCCTTCGAGGTCACACGGCGAGTCAAGGACATCGACTATAGGGGCGGGGCACCGCAAGTCTATCACCTCAACCTTTTAAAATGCTGGAATGAGGGGGTTCCCGTTGCGTTGGCGTCGGTAGTCCCAGAGAAGGCGGAACTGAGGCTGGAGGTAAAAGAGATAACATCTTGGACCACTCTGGTCCCTTGTGGAGACCACCTCTCGCCGGCCCAACTCACAGAGGTAGCCAAGTTGCAGAAGGAGTTTTCTGACGTGTTCTCACCCCTTACTGGTTGTACCCACCTCATAGAACACATCGAAATGCCCCCCGGGGGTGGTAGCGCGTAGCCGCCCTTACCGCTTGCCCGAACACAAGAAAAAGGTGGTTTGGGACTAACTCAAGGCCATGCTTGAAATGGGCATAATCGAGGAGTCCCACAGTGACTGGAGCAGCCCAGTGGTCCCAAGACCAACAGGTCGGTCCGGTTCTGTGTGGACTATAGAAAGGTCAACGCGGTGTCTAAATTTGATGCATACCCAATGCCTTGCATTGATGAGTTGCTTGATCAGTTAGGTGCTGCTCACTTTTATTCCACACTGGATCTAACAAAGGGATATTAGCAGATCCCCTTGACTCCTCCATCCAGAGAGAAAATGGCCTTTTCCACACCATTTGGATTCCACCAATTTGTCACTCTCCCTTTTAGGTTGTTTGGGGCGTCCGCTATGTTCCAGCGGTTTATGGACAGGGTTATCCGCCCTCACGCTGCCTATGCGGCTGCCTATCTACACGACATCATAATTTACAGTAATGATTGGCCATGGCACTTGGAACACCTGAGGGCCATTCTAAATTCACTGAGGCGATTGGGCCACATAGCTAACCTGAAAAAGTGTGCGATTGGGCAGGTGGAAGTACGGTATCTGGGGTTCCACTTGGGCCATGGGCAGGTGCGTCCCCAAATTAACAAGACCGCAGCAATTGCGGCCTGCCCGAGGCCCAAGACCAAAAAGGAGGTGAGACAGTTCTTGGGGCTGGCTAGCTATTATCATAGGTTTCTACCTAATTATTTGGATGTCACTAACCCGCTAACCAATCTCACTAAAAAGGGGGCTCCAGATCCAGTCCAGTGGACGGAGTAGTGCCAACAGGCCTTCTCTGAGGTAAAAGCTGCACTGTGTGGGGGGCCACTTTTACATGCCCCTGACTTCTCTCTCCCTTTTATTTTGCAGACTGATGCATCAGACAGAGGGCTGGGGGTTGTTTTGTCCCAGGAGGTGGAGGGCGAGGAGCGCCCTGTGCTGTACATCAGCCAGAAACTGTTGATGTGCGAAAGCAAGTACAGCACAATCGAGAAGGAGTGTCTCACCATCAAGTGGGCAGTCCTCGCCCTCCGATACTACCTGCTGGGGTGCCCTTTCACTCTCTGTTCAGAACACGTGCCCCTCCAGTGGCTCCACCGCATGAAGGATGCCAATGCGCGCATCATCCGTTGGTATCTCGCCCTCCAGCCATTTAAGTTCAAGGTGATTCACAGGCTGGGGGTGCAGATGGTGGTGGCGGACTTCCTGTCCCGTGGGGGGGGGAGTCAGCTTCAGGCCGGACGGCTCCCCGGCCTGAATCAGGCGGTGGGGGTATGTGGCAGCGGGGGCGTGGCCAAGCAGCAGTCTGTGAATGGAGGACAGGGTCGGGGAAGGTAAGTAGCTAAGTCATTCCACCTGCTGTCAATTAATGTGTGTGTGTGGGTTTGTTTCAGGGATGGAGCATAAAAGGAGAGAGAGAACAGAGAAAAGGAGCTCTCTCCCTGACCACAACGCATGTGTGAGTGAGTAAGCAAGCAAGCAAGCAGAAAAGCTAAATAAAGTGGTTTGTGTAAACATCAACTCTTGCCTGGCGTGCTTCTGTGCTCCACCCACATCAGGAACTGTTACAGCTTGAAACTGTACAATATCAACAGGACTCTCAGAAACTTAATCAAGAACTCAATGAAGCTGTGGAAAACAACCCTAGAGGCCAACTTCAAGTTAATAGCACAGGTCACCATCAAGTGCAGCATATACCAAATAGATGCCCCGTCACCGCTGCTGTTCTGCATAGGACTGAACCCCCTCAGCCAGATCATCACCAAGAGCAGCTATGGATACAGACTGTGAAATGGAGCAACCATCAGCCACCTCCTCTACATGAATGACATCAAGTTGTATGCCAGATCTGAGCGAGACATTGACTCACTGATCCACACCACCAGGATCTACAGCAACGACATCAGATTGTCATTTGGACTAGATAAGTGTGCCCAGATGGTAACAAGGAGAGGGAAAGCAGTCAGAATTGAGGAGGAGTGATGCTACCAGACAGCATAATAGGAGACGTGGAAGACAGCAACAAGTACCTTGAAATCCCAAAGAAAAATGGCAACCATGAAGAGGTCACTAGGCAATAGCCAAATACCTATGGAGGGTAAGGCAAGTCCTGAGAAGTCAGCTGAATGGGAAGAACAAGGTCCAGGCCATCAACACCTGTGCTCTGCCAGTCATCAGATACCCTACTGGCATAATAAGCTGGCTGAAGCAGAAGATAGAGGCCACCGACATTAGGAAAAAGAAAACTCCTGACAATGAACAGAGGGTTTCACCCCAAGTCCAGCACCCTGAGGCTGTACGCTAAGAGGAATGAAGGAGGCTGAGGACTAGTGAGTGTCAGAGCCACTATCCATGATGAAACAGCAAAGATCCATGAGTACATCAGGGCAATGACCCCGAATGATGAAGTGCTTCGTGAATACCTCAGGCAGCAGAAACCTGAGAAGGAAGTGCAAGAGGAACCATCATGGAAAGACAAACTGCTGCATGGGATGTACCACTGGCAGATAGAGGAAGTGGCTGATATCGAAAAATCCTACCAGTGGCTGAACAAAGATGGACTGGAAGACGGCACAGAGGCACTAATCATAGCTGCACAGGAACAGGGCCTAAGCACAAGATCGATAGAGACTAGGGTCAACCACACGAGGCAGGACCCCAGGTGCAGACTGTGCAAAGATGCCCCCGAGACAACCCAGCACATAACATCAGGGTGTAAGATGCTAGCCAGAAGAGCGTACATGGAATGCCATAACCAAGTGGCTGGCATAGTGTACAGAAACATCTGTGCCGAGTATGGACTGGAAGTCCCAAGGTCAAAGTAGGACACACCTCTGAAGGTGGTTGAGAATGACCAAGTGAAGATCCTGTGGGACTTCCAGATACAGATAGACAAACTGATAATAGCTAACCAACCCAAGGACCTTAAGAAGTATCAAGGGCTGAAAGATGAGCGAGAAAAGATGTGGAAGATGAAGATAAAAGTGGTCCCTGTGGTGATAGGAGCCCTTCGTGCAGTGACCCCCAAACTGGGAGAGTGGTTCCAACAGATCCCAGGAACAACATCTGAGATCTCTGCCCAGAAAAGTGCACAGGACCCTCAAACTCCCAGGCCTCTGGTAGAAGACCTGAGCTTGAGGGAAAAAATACCACCCAAAGGTGGGGTGAGCGGGATATGGTGGTGTAGTGGTTAGCTCTGTCGCTTCACAGCAAGAAGGTTCTGGGTTTGAGCCCAGTGGCTGACGGGGCCTTTCTGTGTGGAGTTTGTATGTTCTCCCCATGTCTGTGTGGGTTTCCTCTGGGTGCTTCAATTTCTCCCACAGTCCAAAAACCTGTGGTTAGGTTAACTGCCTTAAATTGCCCACAGGTATGAATGGTTGAGAGGCGAAAACCTCCATAGTAATCCAGTAGAAGGCAACAGGAAACCACTACTGTAATGTTCCCTAGTTACTCTGATGGTTATCAGAGCCAGACCCATCGTCAGACAGAACAATAGAGAGTGTATATATATAGTGGTGTTTGAAAGTTTGTGAACCTTTTAGAATTTTCTATATTTCTGCCTAAATATGACCTAAACAACATCAGATTTTCACACAAGTCCTAAAAGTTGATAAAGAGAACCTAGTTAAACAAATGAGACAAAAATATTATACTTGGTCATTTATTTATTTATTTATTGAGGAAAATGATCCAATATTAC
>JAOANJ010000014.1:4216578-4229706 GCA_026413345.1 Ariopsis seemanni
GTTTTGTTTGTTCAGAAAGGAAATTTGGCTCTCCTGTGTCTTATAAATGAAGATTTACTTACCTAAATCAGAATTGTATAAAACCGAGTTCACATAATAACTTGCAGATGAGGTTTTATTATGGTTTATTTTTCTATCAGATTCTGGCCTGAAACAAACAAAAAAAAAATTAGGTTGGACCCCTTTTGTTCTCAGAGCGGACTCCGTTCTTTATGGCCTGGATTCTCCAACGCAATGTGATTCTTCCAGATCATTGCTGCAGATTTATCAGCTCCATATTCATACGGCAAATCTCCTGTTCCACCATAACACAAGACTGCCTTGTTTAGACGTTCTCAGGATTAGCAACTAAAAAGTCTAAAAACTGCATATTCATTTAAAGTGTTCAATCCCCCTCCTCCCTTTTTAGCAATCTAAAATAGGACTGGTATTTCATTTTCAAGCGCTCACACTAAATATGTTAAACAGGGTACACCAGTGTTCATTTAAAATCCTCCTGTGTCCAATTCTATGCTTGCACAATCAGCATCTCTGACTTTGGGACACCTCCAAGTGAAATTGGCTGATCAGGTCATTCCTGCTGTCTTGAGCATCAAGAAACTGGCCGTGAAGCTTCAAGACGAAGTTGTCAGCAGGAAAAATGGATGGAGAGGGTTATTAAAACCTTGGCAAAGCTTTGAACCATCTTAAGATGCTTGGGTAAGAAGAGCAGTTGTCAGAAGTGTCCAAGGATCCAGCTACAACACTGTAGGGGTTCCAGAGCTCACTGGCTGAAATCAGAAAACCACTGCAGCCCTCAGCTGTTCAGTGATCAGGCCTCGAGGGAGAGTGGCCAGAAAAAAGCCACTTCTGAGAAATACCATGTTGGAAAATCTCAGAGCTTTTGCAGAAGGATTTTGTGGTATGATGAGACTAAAGTTGAACAATTTGCTCTAAAGCTTTGTTTGGTGTAAACCAAATACAGCCCAACACTCGGGTACCATCAGTCCTGTGATCAAGGATGGTGGTGGTCGCATCTTTTCAGCTGGAAATTTTGTCGCCATTACAAGCAGTGTGGATGGAGCCAAATTGCTGAGGTGAATCTGCAGATATCTGCATTTAGGGTGAACATGTACAGTACAGTCGTGGCCAAAAGTTTTGAGACCAACACAAATTTTGGTTTTCACAAAGTTTGCTGCTTTAGTGTTTTTAGATCTTTTGGTCAGATGTTTTTATGGTATACTGAAGTACAATTATAAGCATTTCATAAGTTTCAATGGCTTTTATTGACAAATACATCAAGTTTATGCAGAGGGTCAATATTTACAGTGTCGACCCTTCTTTTTCAAGACTCCTACAGTTCGCCCTGGCATGCTGGCTATCAGCTTCTGGGCCAAATCCTGACCGATGGCAACCCATTCTTGCCTAATCAGTGCTTGGAGTTTATCACAATTTTGGGGTTTTTGTTTGTCCAACTGCTTTTTGAGGATTGACCACAGGTTCTCGATGGGATTAAGATCTGGGGAGTCTCCTGGCCATGGACCCAAAATTTAAATGTTTTGTTCCCCAAGCCACTTGGTTATCACTTTTGCCTTGTGACTTGGTGCTCAGGAACTTCAAGGAGAGAGGTTCAATTGCTGTGAAGAAGGCTTCAGGGCGCCCAAGAAAGTCCAGCAAGTGTCTGGACAGTCTCGTAAAGAGGATTCAGCTACAGGCTCGGGTCACCACCAGTGCAAAGCTTGCTCAGGAATGGCAGCAGGCAGGTGTGAGTGCATCTGCACGCACAGTGAGGGAAATACTTTTGGAGGATGGCCTGATGTCAAGAAGGGCAGTAAAGAAGCCACTTCTCTCCAAGAAAAACATCAAGGACAGACTAACATTCTGCAGGAAGTACAGGGCTTGGACTGCAGAGGACTGGGGTAAAGTTATTTTCTCTGATGAAGCCCCCTTCAGACTGTTTGGGACATCTGGAAAATGCTTGTCCAGAGAAGAAAAGGAGCGTGCCACCATGAGTTCTGTGTCATGCCAACAGTAAAACATCCTGAGACTATTCATGTGTGGGGTTGCTTCTCGTCCAAGGGAGTGGGCTCACTCACAATTTTGCCTCAGAACACTGCCATGAATAAAGAATGGTATCAAAACATCCTCTAAGAGCAACTTCTCCCAACGATCCAGGAACAATTTGGTGATGAATAATGCTTTTTCCACCATGATGGCGCACCATGTCACAAGGCAAAAGTGATAACTAAGTGGCTCGGGGAACAAAACTTTGAAATTTTGGGTCCATGGCCAGGAAACTCCCCAGATCTTAATCCCATCAAGAACCTGTGGTCAGTCCTCAAAAAGTGGGTGGACAAACAAACCCAAAAATTGTGATAAACTCCAAGCACTGATTATGCAAGAATGAGTTGCCATCAGTCAGGATTTGGCCCAGTAGCTGATATCCAGCATGGCAGGGTGAATTGCAGGAGTCTTGAAAAAGAAGGGCCAGCACTGTAAATAAAAAGACTCTTTGCATAAACTTGATGTATTTGTCAATAAAAGTATTTGAAACGCTTATAATTGTACTTCAGTATACCACAGAAACATCTGACCAAAAGATCTAAAAACACTGAAGCAGCAAAATTCGTGTCAGTCTCAAAACTTTTGGCCACGACTGTGTGTTTGTTCAAACAGGACAGTGAGCCAAAGCTGGGTATAGATTGGGTATTGAAAAAGTGTGTGTGTGTATGTCTTGGAATGAGCAAGTCAAAGTCCCGACTTAATTCCAGTTTAGAGTCTGTGGCATGACTTCCCATCCAATTTAGAAGAGTTGGAGAAAATCTGCACTGAGGAATGGGGGGGGGGAATGCCAAAATCTAAATATGCAAAGCTTATGGACACATCCAAGACGGCTCAAATCTGTAATTGCTCCAATCTGGGGTGCTCAGCAGCTTTTAATTTTCTTTTATTTCTAAATCATTTTGAAGACATTGAAATTCTTTATTTAATGTTATTTCTGTATCGAGTCAGTTGAAGAGGACCAGAAAGAGACATCCCATTCTGATTAGACTTATGTTTGATGTTGCAATATTGGGGGGGGGAAAGAGCAATAATACTATGGGGTGAATATTTTCTTGAGGCACTGGAGACTGCTTAATTCTCTCCCTAGACGCAATATTCGAAGGTAAGTGCCCACTTTCTATGTCTGTCTGAAGGTATTTGGGAAGTGGTATTGATAGGAACCCGTGTTCCCCGAAGAGCCTTTCTAATGATCTTTACTCTTTTGTGATTGTGTGCGCACACATCAAGCACTTTGTACTAACAAAAAAACAAAACTGGAGAGTTAAAGGAAGCTACACTTCCATTATGAAATGTTTGAGAGACAAACTTCTTGTTCTTATTATTACAATTATGTTTGACAAAAATTTTTGTCACTAAAAAGGGCTTTGAGCACATCTACTGCAGCAATTAAATAATAAGGTTTCCAGGTAAAGAATGTCTAATTCATTTGGTCATATGGTAAAAACTTTATTTTATTTTATTTTTTTAAGCATGATGTGATTGTTTAAATATAGACAACATTGCGTATACACAGAAACCAGCAAAGACCAAAAAAAACCTGTTTCATCTCTGAAGCTTCATGCCCACTGATTGCTTGATTCTCATTAGAACCTGATTGGATTAAAGCCAAAACAATCTAACAGTGAATTAAATGTGAGAATACCTTCAAGGGTAACAGTATAGCAGATGAATCATTTCTCAACTATGAACTACCAGGGAATGAATTAACACCCTTGCGAGGTGGTAAAGCAAGGTGTTTCGGTGAGGGTTTGAACAAATCAGACCTCGAGAATAATTTTTGTTTGGGCAGCAGATAGATTTCCTGGAGTAACAGTGGATATGTGTGTGTGTGTGTGTGTGTACATAACACACGCACACAGAGACACTGATCAGCTGTAACAGTAGCAAGGGGTGGGATACGTATATTAGGCAGCAAGAGAACAGTCAGTTCTTGAAGTTGATGTGTTGGAAGCTGGAAAAATGGGCAAGCGTAAGGACCTGAGTGACCTTGACAAGGGCCAAATTGTGATGGCTAGATGACTGGTTCAGAGCATCTCCAAAACAGCAGGTCCTGCAGGGTGTTCCTGGTATGCAGTGCTTAGTACCTACCAAAAGTGGTCCAAGGAAAGTCAACCGGGGAACTGGTGATGGGCTCATGGGCGCCCAAGACTCACTAATGTGCCTGGGGAACTATGGCTAGCCCATCTGGTCTGATCCCACAGAAGAGCTACTGTAGCACAGATTGCTATAAAACTTAATGCTGGCTATAACAGAAAGGAGGCAGAACACAGTGTGTCGCAGCTTGCTCTGTATGGAGCTGTGTAGATGCAGATCAGTCAGAGTGCCCATGCTGACCAATGTCCACCACCGTAACACTTACAATAGGCACCTGAGTATCAGAACTGGACCATGTAGCAATGGAAGAAGTGGCCTGGTCTGATGAATCATGTGGACGCCCAGGTGTGGGTGTGTGTGTGTGTGTGTCACTTACCAGGATGCACTATGTGAAGAAGGCAAGTGAGTGGATGCAGTGTGATGCTCTGCTGGGGAACCTTGGGTCCTGGTGTTCATGTGGCTGTTACTTTGACACGTAGCACCTACCTAAACATTACAGACCAAGTTAATCCCTTCATGGCAATGGTATTCCTTAATATCAGTGGCGTCTTACAGCAGGATAATGCTCCCTGATGCACTGCAAAACCATTCAGGAACATAACTGAGTTCAAGGTGTTGACTCGGCCTCTGAATTCCACAGATCTCAATCCGATCGACAAACAAGTCTGATCTATGGAGGCTCCACTCACAACTTCCAGAACTTAAAGGATCTGCTGATAACGTCTTGGTACCAAATACCACAGCACACCTTCAGAGGTCTTGTGGAGTCCAGGCCTTGATGGGTCAGAGCCGTTTTACTGACACAAGGGAGACCTACGCTATATTAGTCAGGTGGTGTTAATGTTATGGCTCATCAGTGCTTGTGCATCCATACACGAGAGAGAGAGAGAGAGAGAGAGAGAGAGAGAGGAGCTTAAGCAGGTCTAATTCCATTCAGTTGGAGCTGTATTTTAGGACACACTGCTCCAGGGTCCAGGATGATGACACCTAAGAGGTACAGTTTTGAAGCCTCATTTAATAAAATACTCTATTATACCGGTATACTCTATTGACAGAGCTGTTCCATTTTCACTCCAGACACTAACAAGAAGTTAACTGAATTTAGTTTAATTTAAATGTGTACATTATTACTTGAACAGAAATTAATCTCTTACACGTAATTAATTCAATTTATACAATGTTATTTTAAATTAAACTGCATTTAAAATGGTTTCTTCTATTTATTTATTAATTAACACCTGGCATGTGTTTGAGCATGCATATTGAAAGCCCTAGAACAAATTATTTATTTTCCTCTTACACTTTTATTAGAGAATGTGTTAGGTAATTATCAGAGAATTTTATAAATTTTAATTTAATTTGCTCTTTCTGTCCAAGTTGATCTTTATTCATTCCCACAAACCAGTCAGCTCTCCTCAATCATACAACCGCTATCAAATGCTTCCTTTAAGACACACAAACCCAGCCAGATGCATCATTTCATGCTGCGTCTCACACACTGAGGAAAACGCTATCCGCCCATTTCGACATGCGTGAGCTCTTAGACGCCCGTGATCGGTTTGTGTAACTGTGATCAGGAGGGGAGTGTGTGTGTGTGCGTGTGCCCCTCACAGGCCTCCCAGTCTCTTGGGCTCCTGGCCACGGGTGTCTGCAATGTGCATGTTACAGTCGATTCTAGTAGTTTTGGCACCCTTTGGTAATAAGTTGTTGGTCTCTCCCCCCCTCCCCTTAAGGGTTAGTTTCATAAGGTGAAAATATGACTGAAATATAACCTTTTAATTTCTGTATGGTTTTTGGCTCATGGTCCTCCTATGAAGATCCAACCATGCACCAGTTTTAGCTGGTGATGAATAGTCCATGTTGATGACTGCCTAAGGGACTTTGGCCTCTGTCTCGCCTCACATTTACACCCCAGTGAAACAGGAAGTCATGGATAACCTCTTAAGAGCTTTAGCTGGATATTACTCAAAATGTAAGCCTTTCTTTTCGCTATAGCACCCCTAAAATGACTTAGGATCTTCAAATAAGTCAACCAGTAAATTCAAAACAAGCATGAATAATAAACTGACTGATTGACTGACTGACTGAAAGTGCCTCTGAATCATGACGGCAAGTATTCGAACGTTAAATCGAGGTACCCTGAGTCCGAAAGTAAATATGATGATTTTTCTATCAGCAATATAAAACCTAGGTAGAAGGTTCTGGGCCATGCGTTTATAGCTTTATAACAGTGTCTGTTTACGTGTTTCCCTTATGTACTGTGTGTATTCTGTGTATTTTTTATTTTTTTTTTCTATATCAGACTGGAAAACGTAAAGGTAGACCAATGCAGCCCCCTGGAGATGAACAACATGTTAAATCACTGGGTTCTGACTCAACCCGAGATCCAAAATAACGAGAGAAACTGCGAGAGTCTTCAGCTTGAGGACAAAAAGCAGAAACAGCCCAGAATCCACAGAGAGAAGGAAAAATGTGTCGTTCAGAAAGACTCCGAAAAGTACCAAGTTCAAAAAGATGGTGAAAAATATGCTCGAGAGAAAGATGGACAGAAGTGTCCTCTTCAGAAGAGTGGATATAGATACATGCTACAGAAAGATTTGGAAACAGTTGGTGTACATAAAGATGGAGAAAAGTACGCCTCTACTCTGCAGAAGGATGGTAAACGGCATGCCCTCCAGAGAGATGAAGAAATAGATCTGCTGCAGAAAGAAATGCAAAGACACACTCTGCACAAAGACAGTGACAAGCATGTGCTTCCAAAGGACAACAAAATGCATGGTGTGCACAAAGACAGTGAGAAATATCTCCATAAAGATGGAGGACGACCGACACAGAAGGCCGCTGTGCAGAAGGAAGCTGAGCGGTCCAGGCTTCAGCGAGAAGAGGAGAAGTACAGCACGCAGAAGGATGAGAGCGTGGAACAGACACTCACTAAACATGACACCGTCAAGCTTCAGCCTGTGCAGGCAGCCAGCGTCGTCCCGGCTGCGTCTTCCTCGTGGCAGCTGCAGAGTAGAGGAGCCTCGGCTCAGTATAAAGCTACGCAAGTGAATGGCTCTGGAGGAGAGCAGAGCCCAGGAGAAATGAAAAACACCATTCCACACAGGACAGCAGTAAAGCCCCAGCAGCTTGCAGAGCCAGAGAGGAGCTTAAGCAGGTCGAATTCCATTCAGCTAGAGCAGTATTTTAGGACACACCGCACCAGGGTCCAGGATGACGACAATAAGAGGTACGTTTACACTCCAGCTCCATACTCTGAAAAAAAGTTGATTGAAATGTGTGCATTGGCTCCACGCAGATGAAATGTATTAGTTTAACATAGTCACTTTGTTACACTACTTTTTTTTTTTTTTTGATGCTCGGCATGGATTTGATCACATTGCGTATATTTAAAGCCTTGGAATAAATTATTTTTTATTCCCTGATTTTTGTCTCATTTAATCTCCATTAATTCCCACCCACCAATCAGCTCTCCTCCATCATACAACAGCTATCAAATGCTTCCTCCGAGACACACCAAGCCTGCCAACTGCATCACATCACGCTGCGTCACACACTCAGAGGAAAACGCTATCCGCCCACTTCCGTATGCCTGAGCTCATAGACGTCGTGATTGGTTAGTGTACCTGTGCCTGAGAGCGGAGGGAGTGTGTGCCCCTCACGCCCCTCATACCTCCTCCCAGTCTCCTGTGGCATTGTCGGGATTTGATCTCGCAGTTAAACAGATGATGGGTCTTAATGCTTTCGATGTTGAATGAGACAGACAGTCACCTGAGCTCCAGGATCCAACCCAGGACCTTGAGGATATTAGGTATCTACGTCAACCACTACATCTCCATGCGGCACATGATTTTTATTTTTATTTTTAAAATTATTTAGTAATTTAATGCAAGAAACCACCTCATCTTCTCACGAGATTTGATAACATGATTGAATCATAATCTTTGGTCACTGGATCACACTCACTCTACACAATTATGTGATTTTTGTTTGAATATAGAGCACACAACATTTTCTCTTAACTTTGCGTGACCACATAGTCGTCCCCCACCCTCCCAGTGTAGCCTACTGACATTTTTGACCATTGTAGAGCTGCTCCATGCTCACTTTGGCTGTGGGCCGTGTTACTGTTGAAGCTCTTTCCCCGAGGCCTCCAGGTGCTTTTTACTCTGAATAACCTCTGCCTCAAAATTCATCGTGTACAAGAAATGTACTGCTTCCAGGTGTTCTTGTCCAATTTTGCTTGCTCATTTGAAGATTCAATGTCATGTTTCAGCTGGATAGTTTTTTTTATTTTTTTTAAAGGGTATTAGAACTAAACAGCAACCAGACAACGTCACTGTTTTCTTTTTTTTTTCTCCCCCTTATTTGAGATTTAATTTGCCTTAATTATGTGAATATAGAATTAGCATTGCTTTGAAGGGACTGTATTTTGCATACCAACATTTTACCAACGTTCTACCACTATTTGTTTTACAAAGAGTTTTAATGAGGGCAGTGCAGAATGAATGATCAGAGTCCAGAATGGGATTCAAAAGGCAGCGTTATGGTTGATCTTTACAGCCCAGGGCACACGGGGCTGTAATGGGACGATTGAGAGTGCAGAATAGCAGTCCTTGATTTTCAGCACCTTCAAACCTATATATAATGAACCAAAATGCATTAATTAAAGATTTATGCTTCAGACTTCATGACTTGTTTTTTTCCAGACACAGAAGACATGAAGCACAAACAAGGAATGACCCAAACGGTGAATAATGTAGCGTTTTAGCCAGGAAGACATGGCTGATCACGTGATGCTGATATTTCATCTCTGTTTCAGCATCACTTCATATCAGACTCTGCCCAGGAACATGCCTAGCCATCGGACACACGTGGTGCCACGCTATCCCGAGGGCTACCGCACGCTTCCACGCAACATGCTGCGGCCGGACAGCATCTGTAGTGTTGCAGGCTCAGTGTACGACTGTGCACTGCAGCCCATGACCGCAGAGAAGAGGCGCTCTATGCGAGATGACACCTTGTGGCAGCTGTATGAGTGGCAGCAGAGGCAGGCCTACAGCCGTATGGGCTACAGCACAATGCCCAGCCCCAAGACTCTGAGCCATATTGCTGAGTCCATCCCCTCATCGCCCTCACACGGCTCCTTGGCTGTGTACCACTCTGTCTCCCCCAACCGGCCCTACGATCCCAGCACATGCTCTGAAGTTTCCTCACCTGTGTTCCGTGGAGATGTCAGCATTGACCGGCGTCACAGAGCACACCTTGCAAAGGTAGGAACTGATCAAAGTATCATTTAAATGAGCATAGTTATATAATTTTTTTTTCTTTTCCTCACTGGGTGCTTTGTGCTTTTTTTGCTCGGCTCTCCGTCAGTATGCATACCCACCTGATTGCAGGGTCCCAGCAGCTCAGAGCATCACGCCGCAGTCCCTGCAGGGTAAAACGGTAGGCTGCTACTTCTCTCTGCTTCTGTATTGTTACAGTAAAACACTCTCCATGGTCCTAATTACAATACAATTAATGAACAAATGGGAAAAGGACGTTATGTACTTTTGTGCCTGTTAAGGCCACACCATCCACAGTAAAAGGGTTTCATGGTCAACTATAATACCTGTTTCTGATTGTCGTTTTGTGAAGTCAAGATAGGGACTACTTTATTGGAGCATAGCTGCTGCTTCTATATACCGATATATCTAGTCCCCTCCAAAAGTATTGGAACATAAAGGCCAGTTCTTTTGTTTTTGCGATACACTGAAGACGTCCGTTTGAGATCAGAAGATGAACGAGACCATAGATCAGAAGTTCAGCTTTCATTTCCTGATATTAACATCTAGATGTGTTACCCACCTTAGAACTTTGCACGTTTTTGAACCCACCCTTTCAAGTGATAAAAAATAATGGAACATATGCCTCTCACAGGTGTTTCTTGCTGTCCACTTATGCCCTGTTAGATTGACTCATTAATAATTCTGAATGTTTACTCTTGGTTTGAGCACTGGGATTTTCCTGTGAAAACTGCATGTATAGACTGATCTCAAACACATTAAGAAGGCAAGAAACTCGTCCACTAATTACCTTTTGATGAGGCACACCTATTAATTGAAAAGCATTCCAGGTGACGACCTCATGAAGCTGGTTAAGATGATGCCAATAGTGTGCAAAGCGTCATCAAGGGAAACGCTGGATATGCTGAAGAATCTAAAATATCAACCATATTTTGTTTACCACATAATTCCATATGTGTTCCATTTGTTATTTCATAGTTTTGATGTCTTCAGTATTGTTCAACAATGTAGAAAATAGTCAAAAATGAGTATGGGGTGTACAAACTTTTGACTGGTACTGTATGTTAACAGGAATGTAGGGGGTATGGGTGTTGTGCAAACAAGTCAAAGCTCTAGTCATAGGTGTCGTCCTGGTTGAGGGCCTGAATGGCCTTCAGGGAGCAGAAACACTTCCCTGACTGCAACAGAGAGAAGAGTCCATTGTTAGGATGACAGGTCCTTCACCATCTTTCTGGCCTTGGTCCAGCACCACTTGCTGGAGATGGACAAGCAGTCCATCTCCAGCAAGCGGTGCTGGAGATGGGAGCTCAGTGTGGATGCGGCACCCACTGGAGAGCTCACCTGTCCTGCTTGGTGCTGTTCCCAAACTAGGCTGAGATGCTTTCTCTCAGGACGGTGCAGGTGTAAAAGTTCCTTAGCACCTTAGTCTGTTAAGCATTGACGGTGGTAAAGATGCTGATGAGCCTTCTTCACCAGGGTGTTAATCTGACCAGGCTATGATGGGTCCTGTATGATGTGAACACTAAGGTAATGAAAACTGTCCACTGAGGCTCCATTGATCTTCAGGGGGTGGTAGCACCTCTCCTGCTTCATGCTGAAGTCCACTTTCATATTGTTCTCCTGGCACCAATGCTCCAAGCTTTTGGTCTCGTCATTATCAGAGATCAGGCTCACCCCAACAGTGTCATCAGCAAACTTGACAATGGGTATTAGGGTTGGAAGTGAAGAGGTCATGACAAGTTCATCAGAACTGAGGTCAGGGCTCCTGGGCAGTAGTTGTTGAGGCAGGTGGTCTGGGGTTACTCTGGGATAGGAACGATCATGGACACTTTAAAGCATGTAGGGATTACTTGCTGCATAGTCACCCTCTGCAGCTTAATCTATCATGTTACATGCCTTAAGAGATACACAAGGTAAACTAACTGTCCTATAAAATGTTTTTAGCGTATAACCTGATTATTCCTGATTAAGCCTCTTTGTCACTGCACTCATGAGAAGAAGAGAAAAACCAGCTTAGCTGTCCATCACAGTAAGGTTGAGCATTTAGCCAGCCAACTTGTCTATGCATTTTGAAGCAGGGGATTTACGAAAGCTGCTGTATGTGCGTAACGTTCGTTGCATTTCAACATATTTTGGTGATAACAGACTCTGGTAAATCATTGCAGATGGTTGTATAGCTATATGTTGGAGCACAAACCGTAAAATTCCACAAGCTGGTGTGTACAGATATGTCCTTATCAGTAGCGTTCCAAAGCTGCTATTTTAATATACAAGGCAACGGTTTTTGGTTTTGTTTCAGAACATTATATTGCACAAAGTTTATACAAAGTGCATTTTGCCAACGGAACAAATAAAAGTGGTTATTTTAGTACAAACTGTCTTTACTGGAACACAAGTTTGAAGAATGGTGAAGATCTACAGGTAAATATCAGAAGGCTTTTAAGCAGCATTATTAAGCCTGATTTAATGCTTCATTCTGAACAGCTTCAGTGTGTTGGAAAAGATGATTTGTATCCAGCAATTTGGTTGGAAAAGTCTCTCCAAAACTGAAGTGTGTGCCTTCCTATCCCCTCCGTCAGTGACTGATTGGTGGGGATGAAAATGTCTTCACAAACTCTCTCCTTCTCAAAACTATTGGACACCAAAGGTTGGCTTGTATTGAGTTTACACTCACCGGCCACTTTATTAGGAGCACCCATACATCCATTTGCTGTTTGATGCAGTTCTCTAATCAGCCGGTCCTTTGACAGCAGCACGATGCATCAAATCATGCAGATACAAATCAAGCGCTTTAGTTAATGTTCACAATGTTCAAACAATGGGAAAAATTGTGATCTCAAAATGTGACTTTCTTTCACTGTGGCATGGGTGTTGGTTTGAGCCAGATGGACTGGTTTGAGTATTTCAGAAACTGCTGATCTCCTGGGGTTTTCACACACACACAGTCTCTACACAGAATGGTGCGAAAAACAAAAAATGTCAAGTGAGTTGGCGACAGTTCTGTAGGTGGAAACAAACGCCTTGTTAATAAGAGAGGACAGAGGAAAATAGCCAGATTGGGTCTAGATTTTTTTTTTTTTGCCAGGAAGGATATAGTAACACTTATCACTCTTTACAACCGTGGTGAGCAGAAAAGCATCTCAGCATGCAACAGCAGAAGAACGCATTGGGTTCCACTCCTGTAGCCAAGAACAGGGATCTTAGAAGCAACAAGAAGTCCCTATTAAAGTGGCCGGTGAGTGTATATGTTTAATGGCAGTTGGTGGCTTTTTAAATCACGTAACTTGTAACTAGTGGACAGAGGTGGACAAAGTACCCAACTTCATTGACTTAAGTCAAAGTACAGATCCCACTGGTCAAACGTTACTCCGATACAAGTGAAAGTTATACAGTCATTTTTTTACTCAAGTTAAAGTACTGAAGTACTTGCTTTTAAAAATGCTTCAGTATTAAAAGTACATTTTCTGTCAACGCATCGTTGTATTATTGCCACAACACTTACAAAACCTAATGTCGTTACCAAAGACAGAAATGTGAATTCAGAAAATGAACGCATGCCATGCCATCATGGTGGTTTAACGTTAAGCTAGCTAGTTGGTGAAACTCCACCTGACATGTTGGCAAATACCTTTTCAAACTCGAAATCATATTGGGTAGCTAACGCTACTAGAAAAGAAAGATTTCTACATTGTTTATTTGGCAA
>JAOANJ010000014.1:4463417-4477918 GCA_026413345.1 Ariopsis seemanni
CAACAATCTAAGAGTTGTGAACTGTTAGATTGTTGTTACCCAAGTCCATGTGTCATGTCCACCCATCTTTTCATGTCTGTCAACTGAGACCCCTGGTCTCCAGTCCTTTTCACCCCCCTTCTAAGACCCTTTCCCCCAGGATCATTGATGGAGGCGAGGCCTACACTATCAAGGTTCTACTAAAGGTCCATCAATGAGGTTGGGAGATGACAAAAGAAATAGGAAAGGGACCAACAAACCTGGGGGCCAGCTTATGGGAGGAAACTTGAAGGTTGAACTTGAAACTTGCAGTGTCGGTCTGCCTTCCTCTTGTATGAACAGCTGGAGCATAGCAGGTGACATTTGGCATGCACCCACATCTTGCAACAGCATCAGATAAAGGCTTGGGCTGATGGGAGAGATGCCTCCTCCTGCTTGGGAAAAAGAGGCAGCTAGTAACTGAGGCAACACTGGTAAGGGACGATGGGACCCAGTGGATGATGAGGGAAGGCTGTTATTGGCGTATTCTATCCAAGGGAGAGCCTGGCTCCAGGAACAAGCATCACTGGACATTAAGCACCATAGGGCAACCTCTAATTTCTGATTTGTGCCCTCCGTATGCCCATTGGCTTGTGGGTGGGAACCAGAGGAAAGGCTGGGACCGGCCCCAATAAGTTTAAAGAACTCACACCAGAAGTGTTCTGGGAACTGAGAGCCTCTGTCAGACACAATGTCTGCAGGCAAACTATGAACCATGAGCACATGGTTGACTAACAGTTCCATCATCTCCTTAGCCAAAAGCAGCTTAGGAAGAGGAACAAAGTGTGCTGCTTTGGAGAAACAATCAATGAATGTCAGGATGCAGGTGTTACCCTTCAAGCTAGGGAGGCTGGCGATGGAATTCACTGTAATGTGGGACCAGGGATGGCAAGACATTGGTAGGGGTCTTAGCAATTTGGCCACAGGTTGGTTGCTCATCTTGTTCTTAGAACAGATGTCACAGGCTGCCACAAAGCTCCTGATATCCTACTGCATAGTAGGCCACCAGAAATGTTGTCTAAGGATGGAGAGAGTCTGAGCTGCCCCTGCGTCATAGGCTAGAAAAGAGATATGTCCCCACTGAAGCACCTGAGAATGCACACAAAGAGGCACATGAAAACTGTTGGGTGGGCCTGTCTGACATGGAATCAATGAGTCTCAAGCATGGGGAAAAAAGATCAGGATATCATCTAGATTTACAAAGGTGAACTGGTTAATGAAATCTCATAGGACATTATTGATCATAGTGTGGAAGAGGGTGGGGACATTAGTAAGCCTGAATGCAAGAGCTAAATATTCATAGTGACCAGTTGGGGTATTAAATGTGGTCTTCCACTCATTCTGTTCTCTTATTTACACCAGGTGGTAGGTGTGGAGGTTCAATTTGGAGAAAAACTGAGCCCCCGTAGCAATTTGAAGGCCATGGACATTAGCGGTAAGAGGAACTGGCTCTTACCCGTGATTTAATTTAATCCCCAAAAATCAATGCAGGGCTTGAGAGACTTATCTTTCTTCTTCACAAAAGCCCCCCGCTTTTGCCTGTGAAGACAATGGACAGATAATGCCAGCTGCTAGAGATTTGGAGATGCATTTGTCCATAGCCTCTCTCTCCAGAGGGGGGAGAGAGAATAGATATGTCCTTTGGGAAGCATGGTCCCGAGTAACAGTTCTATGGCACAATTGTAGGATTGATGGGAAAGAAGAGACATGGTATGAGCCTTACTGAATGCCAGATGAAGGTCCAAATATTTGGGAGGAACATGAGAAAGATCCATAGTCTCATCAGGGCTGGTAACTAGAGAGGCCAAAGGAGTCTGAGCCAATGACAGGCAGGTAACCTGTCTCACTTGATGCCATCAGAGATAACAGTGCCAACAGCATGCATCTTGTGCCAACAGCATGCACCCTTGGCTTTCAAGAGAGGCTAGAGGGTAAGACATTAAGTTGAAATACTTGGTCAAAAAATCTGTTCTGGAGTGATGGGGACATGAAAAGTGCACACAAGTTCACCAAAGACAGAAAAAAACAAATGCACAACAAAAATAAACTGATAACCATAAGTATTTGACACCATTACTTATGCAACTCTGTTCTGACCATAGGATCACATTAAATTGTGTCACAGTTCAAGAGGAGACAAACTTCTTGGAGCAACAAGGCCACTTGATGAGATTGGAGAATGGGAATTTTCATCAGAACACATGTATCTGATGTAGTTGCTGCCTGATGAGCAATCCCAATTTATTTATTTATTTTTTTACTCTAAAGCATCACCATTGGCAGATCTTGTCCCTCATGGACAGGCTCCATGAGGCTTTTAAGTGGTGTACTGTAAATGGTCTTGTGGGAGGTTGACCCACAAAGTAAGTGAGGGCTGCCTATCAGGAGTTTGGAAGCTTGATCCTGAGTGCTTATCAAACCATGTCTTCAGTGACTTAATTTTGTGTATAGGGGTATGGTCATGCTGGAGACAAGTGCCTTCTCCCAACTGTTGCCACAAAGTTGAATGCATACAATTGTCTAAAATGTCTTTGTATGCTGTAACATTAACATTACCTTGCACTAGACCTAAGGGGCCTAGCACAAACCATGAAAAACAGACTCAGACCATTATCCATCCTCCAACAAACTCTACTGTTGGCACTATGCATTCTGGTAGGTAGTGTTTTCAGACCCAGACCTGTCCATCAGGCTGCCACATCGTGAAGCATGATTCATTACTCCAGAGAACACATTTACACTGCTCCAGAGTCTATTGTCAGCATGCTTTACACCACTCTAGCCAACATTTGACATTTTTGCACATAGTGATCTTAGGTTTTTGTGCAGCTGCTCAGCCATAGAAACCCATTTCATGAAGCTCCTATTCCTTCCAGAGGCAGTTTGGAAATCTGTGATGAGTGATGCAACAGAGGAAAGGTGCAGGGCAGAAATTTCATAATATTCGCAAGCCTGGAAAACCAGCAATTGAACTGAATGTGAAGGAGCCTTCATGGCAGGAGATCCAGGACATCATCTGGGAAGCCAAAGCTTCAGCAGCCTCAGGCCCAAGTGGTATACCATACAAGGTATACAAACAATGTTGAAAACTTCTAAGGAGGTTGTGGAAGATCCTGAGAAAGATCTGGGCCAAAGACATAGTTCCACCAAGCTAGAAGTTGGCAGAGGAATGTTTTGTTCCAAAGGAAGAAGGTTCCTCCACAATTGCCCAGTTCAGGACAATTTCTCTGTTGAGTGTCAAATGCAAGATATTCTTCTCTGTGCTTGCAAAAAGACTGGCCTCCTACATGATGTAGAACCAACACATTGACACATCCATACAGAAAGGAGGTATCCTAGGCTTTTCAGGGTGTCTGGAACACACTTCAATGATCAGCCAATTGATCCGAGGCCATGCAAAAGAAAGGTAACCTACCAGTCATCTGGCTAGACCTTGCGAATGCCTCCAGGTCAATCCCACATGACCTCATCCAAGAAGGACTGGACCACTACTATATTCCAGCGGCTATCCAAGTCATGATCTCCAGCTACCTGGGAGGGTTCAAACTCAGATTTACGTCAGGCCAGTTCACAACCAATTGGCAAGCTCTCCAAAAGGGGATTCTGACAGGGTGCACCATCTCACCCATCCCATTTATCATGGGCATGAACCCCCTGATTGCAGCAGCAGCAGAGGGTGTAACCTGCGGCCTCACGCTGGAGTCAGGCATTGTCCAGCTGGTACTCCGAAAGTTCATGGATGAGATTACAATAACAACGGTGTCGCATATCCAAGCAAGATGGGTATTGGAAACCCTTGATAATGTAGCCACTTGGGTGAGGATGTCCTTCAAGGCAAGGAAGTCCAGGAGTTTGGTGATCAAGAAGGGCAAAGTCACCAAGAGGTTTAGTCTCCAAGTCCAGGGTGAGATCATTCCATCCATTGAAGACAACCCAATAAAGTACTTGGCGAAGAGGTTCGACGTGCCATTGACAGATCGAGTCAATGTCACCAACGCTGTGAGGCAGACCGATGAGTGGTTGAAGAAGATTGACAAGTTTGGGTTCCGTGGCAAGTTTAAGACCTGGCTGTACCAGCATGGCCTCCTGCCCAGGCTTCTTTGGCTCTTCACAGTCTATGAGTTCTCCATGACTGCTGTAGAGGGCATTGAGAGGAAAACCAACAAACACCTGTGGAGATGATTGGGAGACCTCCTAACTTCTCCTCAGTGGGGCTCTACATTCAGTCAGGGCAACTACAGCTCCCCTATCATCAGTCGTGGAGAAATTTAAAGTGGCTAAATGTAGAGTTTTATTAAGCCTGAGAGACTCAAAAGATGACCTGGTGAAGCAAGCAGGGCTCACAACCAGGTCTGGACACAAGTGGGCAGTCAGCACAGCCATAGAGCAGGCAGTGAGTGCTCTGAAGCTGTGAGGCATCTTGGAAAACCCTTGTGTCAGTTGGAAAGGACTCAACTCTATACACTTCCAGCAGTGGGGAAATGGGGGAAATGCAGGTGTAAGAAACAGGTGGGACATGGTCCAGGCAGAAGTACAGGCCCATGAGGAGGAAAGGTGGATGGCAATGACAGTGGAACAAGGGTCCCAGGGCACATGAACAAAATGGGATCTCCCCAAGCACAAAATCTCATGGGCAAAGCTGTAGCATCAGGAACCCTTCTGTATTTCCTTCCTTTTGTGGTCTGTGCATAACATCCTTGCTTCTGCAGCACATCTGCATAAATGGGGGCAGAGAGAAGATCCTAATTGCAAGCTCTGTGGCCAAAAGGGGATATTTGGCACATATACTGTCAGAGTGCAAAACAGCTCTTTTCCAAGGACGGTATAGATGGCACCATGACAAAGTGCTTCTGTCTCTAGCTGACACAATGCAGTGGGAGAGATGCAACAAGACGCCTGCCAGTGCGGACTTGAAGAAGGTGATCACCTTCATCAAGGAGGGAGCAAGGACATTCTCAACCAAAAGATCAAAGCCTAACCTTCTGTAAAATGCCAGGTCCTGGGAGATGAGGGTTGATGTGGGGAAGAGGCTGCAGTTCCCGGAGGTGATGCACACAACCCTCCATCCAGACATTGTTTTGTGGTCAACCGAGGATAAGAAAATAATCCTGGTTGAGCTGACGGTGCCTTGGGAGGAGGGATATGATGAGGCCGATGAGAGGAAGCCCTTAAAGTACCAGTCCCTAGTTCAGAAGTGCAAGGGCAAGAGATGGCAGGCATGGCTGTTCCCTGTGGAGGTTGGCTACAGAGGTTTCCCCACCAAATCAACCTACCAGTTGTTATCAGCTCTGGGCCTGGACGAAAGGAACAAAAAACAAGCAGCTTGTAGGATGGGGGAGGAGGCAGAACATGCCTCCTGTTGGATATGGAGTAGGTGGGAGGAGGAAAGCTGGAAGCCAGGAGCAGATGGGCAGTGACCTGGCCATCACTGCTGGCTCACCAACTGGAGAGTTTTGTGGTTGAGGGCCAAAACACTCAGTGAAGGTTGTGTACCACCTGATGACATCTGCTCCTGGTTAAAGGCTATGGTTACCTTATACCCTAAAAAGGTTTCCAGAACCTTTGGAGGATAAACAGCCCCAAAACATCACAGAACTTTCACCATATTTTAAAGTTGGGATATTGTTCTTTTCATTATAACCATCCTTCTTTTTACACCAAACCCACCTTGAGTGTTTATTGTCAAAAGCTCCATTTCTGTTACATCAGACCATAGAACATGGTTCCAATCAAAGTTGTAGTAATGTTTTGCAAACTTCAGGTGTTTACATTTGTGGTTAACTGACAGAAAAGGCTTTTTTTTTCTGGCATGCCTTTCAAATAATCTGTTGGCACAGAGGTGGCATATAATGGTGGGTTTGGAGACCTGGAAACCCCAAGATTTTACCTTTTTTGTAATTAACCAACAGTGATTCTTGGGGATTTTTTGCCTCTCTTACCTTCCTCCTCACTGTACATGGGGGTAAAATAACCTTGGATCCTCTTCCAGCCAAGTTTGTAACAGTTCCAGTTGGTATCCACTTTTTATTATTGCCTTAACAGTAGAAATGGACATTTTCAGGTGAGAAGCTATGTTTTATAACCGTTCCTTGACTTGGGAATGTGAACACATTTCTCTCTCATTTGTTTTTTTTTTTAGAAGAAGCCTTTATTTGTCACATGCACACTCAAGCACAGTGAAATTTATCCTCTGCATTTAACCCATCTGAAGCAGTGAACATGCATGCACACACAAGTGAGCAATGAGCACACGCACATACCCAGAGCAGTGGGCAGCTATGCTTCAGCACCCAGGGAGCAGCTTGAGGTTAGGCGCCTTGCTCAAGGGCACTTCAGCCCAAGGCCGCCTAATGTTAACCTAACCACATGTCTTTGGCATATACAGTGCACCCTTGTAAAGATTAGTAAAAAGAGTTTGCGTGTTCTGCTATCTTTCCCATGTTGATAGATAACTAAGGGAATTTGGTCTCTGTGTCACCTCATATTTGTTCCCAGTTAATCAGGAAGTCATAGATTACAGTTTGAAAGCTTCTACACACTCCAATCAGCTCAAAAATGTGCAATTTTGTCACATTCACCCAACACTCAGGACTCCACTTCCCACAATCCCCCTTACACACCAGTCACTACCACGTGCACTCTGTCAGCCAACCTGGAGCCACTTCCTAGGAGTGCTCCCCCGAGTTCTAATCATCATCACCTGTACCTTTTTGTTTTCTCTTGTATTTATACCCCTTTGTTTGTTTGGTTCGTCGCACAATATTGCCTTTACATTTCGTGAGCCTACTGAGCGTTATTATTCTGATTGCATTCCTGTGTATGACCCTTTTTGACTTCCATTTTTTTCCCGTTTTGCCTAGTCTTTGTGTTTGTTTGCTCGTTTCTCTTGCTTCCTGGTTTCTCGATCCTTGCCTGTTTTCCGATTACGATTTGCCTAGCCCTTGTGTTTAGATTGCCTGTGTTTTTCTGATTCCTGGTTCTTGGATTATTGCCCGTTTCCTGACGACGATTTGTCTAGCCCTCGTCACTGTTTTGGATCTCTTGGTATTGACCTGGCCTGGCTTTTGTACATTGTCTTTTTCCATTGTGCTCATTAAACCCTTGAGTTCATTCATAATCCGCGAGCGTCTGGTTTGTTACAGCCGCATTACACCAAAAGGTGGATATTTTTCTAACCCTTTTTACTAATCTTTACAAGGGATACACTATATATGCAAATAAAAAAAAGGGTTTGTTTGACAGTATTTATTGGATTGACCAACACACAGTACAATGGAACAGTCCAAGGAGTTCAGTGCAGATCTGAGAAAGAATATCATAGATTTAAACAACTCAGGAATGTCTCCTGGAGCCATTTCTACACAACTGCAGATTCTAAGATCAGTTCATACGAATGTATGAAAGGACAAGTTATTGGAAGGTGTAGCCACTTTGTCAAGCTATTTTGTTGGAAGAAGACCCAAACTGTCCACCTCAGCTGAGACAAAATTGGTTTGAATGGTTAGGAATAACCTAGAAACCACTAAGGCACAAGAATGCAATGAACTGGAAGCTGCTAGAACACTGTCTAAAGTCAAGTGAGTCTTACATTACCATGGACTGAGAGGCTGCCATTCAAGAAATAGTCCAATGCCCATGCTCCAAAATCAACACCTTCAAGCTCAACTAAAGTTATAAAAATTTGTTTGTTTTTTTGTGATGTGATAATGTATTTATATTTATTATTTAGTTATATTTATATGTATATGCATCTTTTTTATTTTATTTTTTTATTTATTATTATTATTATTATTATTATTATTATTATTATTATAGGGCACACTGTTATTGGAGCCTAGCTCTGTTGTGTGACCCCCACCATTTTATTTATTTATTTATCAATTATTATTATTATTAGTTTATTTATTGTATCTGAGGTGGAAGCTTAATAAAATAAAAAAATAAAAAATAAAAAGTACTATGTGAGCACAGATGAGTTGTATAGTGTCATGCTGTTTACTTGATTGAAGTATTTAGTACTCCAAAGTGTACCTCAAATATGAAAGATGGCTGTAATTGTGCAAATGATAGATGATAGGTAGATGATAAATGCTTTAATTTTTTTCTTTATTCCAGGTTTGTCTACCGTCAAACAAGTGGTCTAATATGGGCTGTTTCTTTCAACTAATATATTTGAAACCTGACATTGAAAAGAAAGGACCCCCCCTCCCCCCCCAAGAAGAAGAACAACAACAAACGCTAACTTTACTAACAACCTTGTAAGTCTGTCATAGACGACCACTCATGGAAATCTAATCTTATGATCTAATCTTAAATAAGTATCTCCATATGGAAAGCTTCACCATATCAATGATTATACATTTTGCTTTGTTAAATAACAACGTTTATTAAAAACCTGTTTATTATTAGCCTTAGATTATGTAGAGTTTGCATACATGTCCCCATTGACCTGTGACTATAGAAACAATAACATATTAGAATGAACACAATGATATAAAACTTGCAGCCAGAACTACACTCAGATCTTCTGTCTTAAACAAAAATGAATTAACACCTGACCAATCAGATTTGAGAATTCTGCAGCGCTGTGGTATGATGCAAAAGTAACCAATATCCAATGGTCTCAAAACAAAAATAAAACAAAAACAAAGTGAAAAGTCGTGCAGAGCACGATACGTACTTGCGAAAATCCCAAAGAAATGGAAGTTATGGCTGATTAGGTGTTTGTACAAGATTTGACCTGGGTAACCTTGACTTTTGACCCACCAAAAACTAATGATGTCTTTGTGTGACCCTAGTGAGTTGTCCTGTGCATTTTGGTGAAAATTGGTCAAGAAATGACGACGCTAGAGCACCAACAAACAAACAGACAGATCAACATACTTGCAAAAATCGGTAACTCGAAGGGCACTCGGTAGAGCGTAAACCTCCTCCACCTGCTGGTCATCCTGTAAAACTGCATGTTAGCAGCAGCTAATGTGATGATCTTTACATTAAAAACTCGAAGGGCACTCGGCAGAGTGTATACCTCAGACAAGCCACATGTTCAGATTTGCATCAAAATCTAATCAATTGTTCCTTGATCTATCTTCCCTCAAAATTTCATTAAAATTGGTTCACTACTTTTTGAGTTACGTTGGGAACAGAATAAAAAAAAAACCAGATCCTCATACATATCCAGATTTGTAACAAAATTGTTCCTTGGCCCATCACCCAACTTTCCTTCAAATTTTATCAAAATCCGTTCACTACTTTTTGAGTTATGTTGGGAACAGACAAACAAATTAGAAGGGCACTCGGTAGAATGTATATCTCCGCCAAGCCACATATTATCAATATCAAAATCATGATCAATATCAAAATCAAATCACTTGAACCTAGAACAATACTAAAGATGTACACCAAATTTCATCAAAATCCATTCACTACTTTTTGAGTTACACTGGGGGGAGACAAAAAAAAATCCTGGATCCACATAAATATTTGGATTTGCAGCAAACTCTAATCAATTGTTCCTTGGCTTATGGTTCACCTTTCCTTAAATTTCATCAAAATCTGTTCACTACATTTTGAGTTACATTGGGAACAGACAAACAAACTGAGGTGAAAACATAACCTCCTCCAACAAAGCTGGCAAAGGTAATAAATAAATAAATAAATAAATAAAACACATGAACAAATAATTGATAGAGATATCTGTTTGGCATGCTTGTAACTGGTTTTGGCCAGTTTGCTTGCTACTTGTTTTGGCTAGTTCCAGTTAAATCCTTGAAACTTATCTTCGCTCACACATCTGCTCTCTGTTTTTCATAAGACTATCTTGAGCAGTAATTCTCCATCACCCATTGAAGCTACCCTACCATACACAGACAGCTTGGCTTCTTGAATCACATCTTCCAATCATTTAGCTACAACACACTCTTGAATGTGGATAAACTGTATACTCATGTTTGTCCTACAGTAAACTGAGAAACATCTCTGAACAGCAGACGAGATGGTGGTGTAGTGGTTAGCACTGTTGCGTCACAGCAAGAAGGTTCTGGGTTCGGGCCCAGTGGCTGAGGTGGCCTTTCTGTGTGGAGTTTGCATGTTCTCCCTGTGTCTGCATGGGTTTCCTCCGGGTGCTCCAGTTTCCCCCACAGTCCAAAGACATGCAGGTGAGGCTAATAGGTGGCTCTAAATTGACTGTAGGTGTGAATGGTTGTTTGTGTCTGTGCCAGCCCTGCAATGACCTGGTGACTTGTCCAGGGTGTACCCCGCCTCTCGCCCATAGTCAGCTGAGATAGGCTCCAGCTTGCCCGTGGCCCTGCACAGGATAAGTGGTTACAGATAATTGATGGATGGATGGATTGTATGAGGGTCACTAGGTTCAGTTTTCACACTCCGACCCCTAAATGTTGGCCTGAATCTGCAGTTTCTATTTCAGATGAGCCTGAAGACGTTGGAGTTGCTGGGTGAGCTACGGATTTGTGCCGCAGCTCATGGCATCACCTTGACCCAAGCTGAAGAGTTTCACATTAGCCTCTCAAAAACAGTGGTCCTGCGACACCACTGGATTCAGCCGTTTGTTCAGTCGTTGCGTTCTGCACTCACAAAATGTGGCGGATTTGTATCGGTTTTCTCAGAAATAACCCATTTTGCCTGACAATTGCTTCATGACCTATATTGTGAATGGTTGTTTGTCTTCATGTGTTAGCCCTGCGATGATCTGGTGACTTGTCCAGGGTCTACCCCACCTCTAGACCATAGGGTTGCCCGCAACCCTGCACAGGATAAGCAATTATGGATAATGGATGGATGGATGGATAGTTCGTTCACAGTCCCAAAGTGACAGCCTCTTAATGTAGTTTGGTTTTTCAATTTAATGCCTCAGCTTTCAGGACCTGCTGATGGGTCTAGAGTTACATCCCTCTAATATTTGGATGGAGACCATACACTTAAAAAAGGTACTTGAAGTTCTTCTTCTTCTAGTGTATTAGTGCATGATGAATCTCGCCTAGCATTTGTCACTCTGTACACTCCTGCTTTCAGACTGACACCCCTGAAGGCATTAGGAACTCAGCAGGAGGCAAAGCTCAAAGATCAGCACTCATACAGCCACAGCCAATTTCTGAATTTCTCCACTGAGAATTTTGCCTGATGCTTTTCACCCAGTAGGCCATCCTCCCTGGCGAGGCAATGGGATCGTGCTTCAATTAGTGAGCCAGTGATGTGCCGAGTCCCTGAAGAGCAGTTGTGAGGGCACCAGCTGTGTTGATGCTATGTGGTAATTAATCATCACCTGAGCCACTACCTATGCCATCGACACTGATCAATTTCCCCGCTTGTCCCTCTTTCTAACCTCTCACACTTCCTCACTGTCTTTCTTCAGGAGTAGAAAGGAAACCCCACACAGATGCTCAAGAATACCAAAGCAACAGCAGCAAGTTCCCGTCGCCACGACAGTACAAATTGGTGCAAACGTCATCCTTAGTACGGCTATGCGATAATCTTCAGCTGCACATAAAGCCTATAAAGATTACACTAACCTTTTCCTTGGGATTCTAATTGGGAAAAATAAAGATCTTGAAGATTTTGGTGTGCATGTTGGCCTCTACACAGGCGTGTGTGAAAACAAAAGGGCTATTGACAGAGAAATGGGATGAGATTCATACCCATGCAACGGAGGCATTCCAGAGAGTGCACTGGAGGGCCGTTCCCTGCCCCCGTGCATTCTTCTGCAGGATGGCTGACAAATAAAGGGAAATAACTGGTGGTGGCTTGTTATGCTGTGTGAGCCATTTGTTTTTACTGGCATGGTTCAGTTCTACTTGTCCCATTCGAGAGAAATAAATCAGTACAAAAGTTCTTCTTTCCTATAACGAAACGTTTTTTGATGGATGGTGATCTTTTCCAGGATGACTCCACCCCATCCACAAGATATGAGGACCCACTGGATGGTTTGAGGAGGATGAAAATGATGTAAATCGTATCCTCTGGATTTCACATTCATCGAATCTTGACCCAACTGAAGACATCTGGGAGATTTGGGAGTGATGTGTTAGACAGCGCTCTCCACCACCATTATCAAAAATGTGGCCCAACAAGTTACTAACACAAGGTTGTTTTTATAGCCTCCTCCACATGCTTTCAGGATCTCGATCGTCTTTTCTATGATTGAATCTTTCCATGGGAGTGGTCTTTTCCAGGATGACTCCGCCCCATTCACAAGGCACGAATGGTTTGAGGAGGACGTCTGTCTGTCCATACGAGATTCTCGTGAGCATGATATCTCAAGGATGAATGGCTGAATGTTTATGGAATTATTCCTGCAACCAGCAGATAAATTAATTAGGTTTTGGAATTGATTCAAATAGAATCCAGGTCATGTGTCTGAAATAGCTTTTCATCAATAGCTTCTTTCCTGCTTGTATAACAAAAACGTTACTTACACGTTCATGGTCAGGAACTCAAGACTCATGACTCTGGACAATTTTTACCATTGGTCCAACCACCCATCCAAGAACGAGTGGCTGAAACGTCTGAATTTTTTTCTCCTTCATGCTTCAAGTACGTATATTTTAAGGGTAGTTCTGGCATACAAATTAGTAGCAAGAAGGGATAAGGCGTCCCCACTGATGCCACTGGCATCGGGTTTGACTTATTGTTCTTTAATTTAGCCTTTTGCGTTGTCTATAGCTTCTAATATATCAAATACAATTATTTTATACTGGAATAATAAGATGTCCCTCATTCATAGTCCCTAACACGCTGTTCCTCTGCATAGAGACAGAATTATAAATAATAATTTGTTATACACAATGTGCCTTAATATTAAGAGGCCTGCACTGATAAAAGGCTACTTTGCAAGCAATTTTGGAATTTATAAATGAATAAATAAATAAATAAATAAATAAAATGGAAACAAAAACACCCCACCTTCTAAAAACCCAAAATGACATGAAAATTTTATCTGGCTAAAAAAAAAAAAAGTGTAATAAATATTCTTCCATAACTACGAGTAGTGCATAATGGATATTACACTGCCTTTTACATGCACCGACTCAAAGCTGTTTACATCACCCGACTACAATCAGCTGTTTACACTGCTGGGTTTTGGCAGCCGAAGCCATGACCCCATGATTCCCATACAGGTTCAATGGCCGCTGGGGCACAAACACATTTGTGACATTGTGAACTTCAACATATTTCAGCCATATAAGTGGAGCCAGTGTGTATGACTGAATTGCATGCGAATAACATGGCAGGCTTTCGGGTTTCTACAGCCGTGTAATGGAGAACGTGCGACATGTGAGGCAAGCGTTTGACCTTTGAACCTTTAGGCACCATGAAAAACCAAAAGGACATTACAACTACGAGTTGTAACGACTAACTTCCTTCTCCGGGATTGAGGTTATATGGAACTTTACACTGACAGATACTCAAGGGCAAAAAATAACAACAATAAAATGTTTACGGGGCAATATGTTGCTATTAACGTTGCACAAACACATTCTCCAAAACATAAGGCCATAAAGAAGAGAAAACTGATCTGCAACCCAAAGTCAGAGCAAATCAGTACAATCACACTGACTCAAACTCAGAGGTGAACAGTAACGAAGTACATTTACTTGAGTACTGTACTTAAGTACACTTTGAGTATCTGTACTTTACTTGAGTATTTTCTTTTGGAAACTTATGACTTTAACTTCACTACATTTGAAAGGCAAATATCAGACTTTTCACTCCACTACATTTCTATCAAGGGTCTCGTTACTTGTGAAGCAGCTTTGAAAGTGAATGTTTTTTTCTTTTCTAAAACGTGATTGGTTTTTTCACAGATGACACTGAGACAGCCTATCAGTAATCACTAGGGTCACCTCACATCCACAGACTGGATAAAATCAAGATCAATGATTTCTCCGCAGCATTATTTAACATGATCAGTTGATGGCAGAAGAGAAGGAGACGATTCTTCTGGGGAATGCATGTACCCACGGCCAGACCTAGAACCCATGTTTCAGTTTTCTGAAAAGATTAAAGATTTGTTTCATTTTAAATGTTTGCTTTGTTTGCTGGAAATGAACCACATCACAGTCTACATAAACTCGCCATCCAACCTCCGGAAGCATATCGAGGTATATAAATGTTTTATTCCAAGAGAAAGCTGGGAATGAAGTTGTCTGTGCTTTTAGAGTTAGCGATAACATTGCAATAGCTGTGCAGCCCAGTTAGTCAAATGAATTTCTATGGATTTGCCTGCCAAGTTGCCGTAGCCTTGTCCACAGCTAACGTTTACACATAGCTGGTTAACTTGGATAATGTTAGTTACCATGTAAAAACGGAGTTACGCAAACACTAGTAATGTTAACTTATCTGAAGTCATTTCAGAAATGTGTTTCAGTTTAATCTTGCCAAATACAACCCTGATTCCAAAAAAGTTGGGACAAAGTACAAATTGTAAATAAAAACGGAATGCAATGATGTGGAAATTTCAAAATTCC
>JAOANJ010000014.1:4560101-4571941 GCA_026413345.1 Ariopsis seemanni
TATCCAAAAGGGAGTTGTACAATTCACCAGTATTTGTGAAGTAAAAATATTCAGTTTTTTTTATGTCTATTGTTCCATTTTGTACAAAACATGATATTGTTAAAGGAGGGCATGGAGAAAAGAAAAATGACAACTGTCTTTTCAATAAACATTATTTATTTTTAATGTTTTATAATTTACTCACGCTCCTATAGCTTCTCTATGGCCAGAAAATGCTGGAAGTGCCTCTTGGTAAAATGTATTATACAATAAATATATACTGATATTATTATAATTTGTCACAATATGAACATTGTTTATGTTATGTGAATACAGATTAAAACTGTATTAAATGTTGTGATATTCAGTGTCTGTTGTTTGATTTTTTTTCCACCCTTTAGTGATTGTAAGGGAGATGCCTGCAATTTTTTAAACCATTCCCAACACTGTAAAAAGAACAAGTGAAAATAACTTGAATATGGAACTCATTGATCTAATATTTCTAAAAAATGGAGTTTGGAGAATGTAAAGTCCTGGATCATGATGAGGATCCTAGATCCCTGAATCATCTAATCCTCATTTTGTTGTTAGCCATGTCAAGGCCTGTCACCATGCAGAGCTTACAAACACTTAACATTCTCACAATGTTTGTGTTATTAGTAATGTTCTTATTCAGTTATAGAAGGCATGGATAAGTGTCTTCAGAACAACATTAGTCACTGCTGTGTTCTTGCAAACTCAGGGTTCTTCCAAGTAACTGTTTATCATTTTTGGCATTTTCTCTTCTCATTTCAAAACACACTTATGGTGGTGATAAAGAAGAAGGAACTCAGCCTCACAAGGAGGCACAATGGACTTTCTCTATCAAGGTTAAAGGACATGAAATAACAAAGTACAGGAGACTTGGTGACAGGAGGGAAAAGATCAGGAAAGGACAGGCACTGTGTTGTCTAGCTGTATTGTCTAGACACATGTCAGCAGTTACACTGCAGAAATCATTTATAAGATCTTGAAACAGTGATACTGCAAAGTAGTATTTTACTAGATGAAAAATAAAAGAACACATTATCAAGAATAAAGAACAGAAAAAGTTATCTAATATCTCTCATTTTAGGTCATTATATAACAACTATAAAAGGAATTACATATTTACTAATATCAAGCTTTAAATCTTATTTTATTTTTATAATTTTGCCTTTATAAATAGAAATAATAAAAGTATCTGGCAATAGAATAAGACTATTTCAAGTTTGAAAAGTCTATAAATAGGTTTAATAATCTCATATTTGTTTTAAAACTATGTGATAAAAGTATTTATTAGCTGACATTGCCTATATTCTAGTTATTTTATTTTTATATCTTATTTTTGATATCTTATTTTTTAGTGTACAGATGTGTGGAGTCTATGCCAGGGCATAGTGAAGCTGTTTTGGTAGTTAATTCTGTTTCTGTCTTTGTGTGTAGCAAATAGTCAAAACACAGAAAAAAAAACTATGAATGAGTAGGGGTGTCCAAACTTTTGACTAGCACTCTGTGTGTGTGTGTGTGTGTGTGTGTACGGTGCCCTCCACAATTATTGGCCCCCTTGTAAAGTTTAGTAAAAAGAGTCAGAAAAAAAATCTCTTCGAGTGAAGGTGCTTCATCTCACACTGAAAAAATGGGGAAAATAATCCAGCCTTTAATTGAAATAAATTAATTCAGAGGAAAACAAATCCCTCATCAAGAAATAATTATTTTCAGCAAAAGCACATTGTGGCAGCGGGGACGTGGCTGAGCATCAGTCTGTGAATGGAGGGCGGAGTCAGGGAAGGTGAGTGGTCGTATCGCGACACCTGTTGTCAATTAGTGTGTGTTTGTGTGTCTCTTCCAGTGACCGCGGCCTATAAAAGGAGCGTGAGAAGGGGAGATTGGCACCGAGGTCTTGATAGTAGCCTGTGTGTGTGTGTGAAAGAGAGTTTGAGTTGTGTGCTGAAAAGCAACAGTAAAGATACTAATTAACACACAAACAACCGCCTTCCATGCTTCTGTGCTCCACCCACATCAGGGTCTCTCGACAGTGGTGCTGAAACCCAGGAGAGTGCAGAAGGGAACAGCCCCATGGAGTCCTCTCCGTTCAAGGACCTGATCCATGCCCTCGCCACAGCCCAGCAGAACCAGCACCAAGTGCTGGTCGCCCACCGAAAGGAGCAAGAACAATGGTTCGAAGCCTTGGTGCTGGCCCAACAGGAAGGTCGCCAGGCGTTCCGGTACCTGCTGGCGTTGGCGGGGTCCACAACCGCCACCGGAGCAGACCCTCCCCACCTCACCCTAACAAAAATGGGTCCACACGACGATCCAGAAGCCTTCCTCGTGCTCTTCGAGCAAGCAGCGGAGGCGTGGGGTTGGCCGGTCAACCAGCATGTGGCACGCCTCCTCCCCCTGCTGGCGGGCCAGGCGCAGCTGGTGGGCCAGGCGCAGCTCCCCGCCAACAGCCGGCTCGTGTACGCGGCCCTCCGATGAACCATCCTCCAGTGTGTCGGCCGCTCCCCAGAGCAACAACGGCAGCGCTTCCGCTCGCTGCGCTTGGAGGAGGTCGGCCAACTGTTCGCGTTTGAGCAACAATTCTGGGACACCTGCTGGCAGTGGCTGCGGGCAGACAACTGCGATGCCAAGGGAGTGATCAACCTGGTGACAATGGAGCAATTCCGTTGCATGACTTCCGGAAGGAACGGCGGAGTGGGTCCAGTGTCCTTGCCCAGCGTTGCTGGACCAAGCTGGCAGAGGACCACATGGCAGCAGTTCCGACGGCAGGAAGGCGTGTCTCCTCCTCTCTCTTCTCCCTCTGCTTCCCGTCCTTGCCCCATTCCCCCACCGTGGAGGCCAGCTCCCCCCAGCCGGCTTGGTGCGCCCATGGTGTCCTCCCGTTTTCCCCTTCCTTGTCTGTGTCTCCCAGGTGCGTGAGTGTCCATAACACTGGTGCAGAGGGAGAGCCTGGGCCGGTGTGCTGGCGCTGTGGGGAGCCAGGACATCAACATCAGTGCAACGCAATGGAGGTGGTCCGGGTCCCCGACGCGCCAGAAACCGCCCTCGATCGGGCCGGAGCGTATCGTATACCGGTAAGTGTCTAAGGGGATACGCTGTAACCAGACCTCAATCCACCAAAGCCTGGTGCAAGGTGAGGCATCGGAGAGGGCACGAGTGGTGAAGGTGTTGTGTGCACACGAGGATGTTCACACCTACCCTTTAGTGTCCGTCCACATTCTATTTTGAGGGGAAAAGCATAGTGTAAAGGCGACGGTTAACCCTCGTCTCATCTACTCGCTGATTTTAGGGACTGATTGGCTGGGTTTTAAGGAATTAATGGCGCGCATAATGAGTGAGTAATCCGTCCGGGGAAAGCCCCGGAGTAGCATTGGCGGGAGAAGCTGTCACAGAGCCATCTACGTCAGCGCCCCGTCAAGGCGATATGCGGCGTGAGGAGCACCCCGCCCCTCCTCCCTCTCTCGGGGATTCCCTTGGGGATTTCCTGTTAGAGCAGTCGTGAGACGAGGCTCTGTGGCATGCATTTGACCAAGTGAGAGCAATCGATGGTCAAATTCTCCAGCCAAATGCGACGCCAGCTTTCCCGTACTTTGCTATTATGAAGGATAGGTTATACCAAGTCATGCAGGACACTCAAACTGGCGAAGAGAAGTTATTAATTTCAAAGAGCCGCCGGGAACTTGTATTCCAGGCAGCTCACTTTAATCCCATGGCCGGACACTTGGGGCAGGATAAAACACTAGCATGAATAATGGCCCGGTTTTATTGGCCAGGGATTCGCGAGGATGTCCGTCGGTGATGTGTGGCGAATACCAATTAGTAAATCCCACAGCCACTCAAAGTGCCTTTGCGCCCTCTCCCCTTAATTGAGACCCCTTTTGAAAGAATTGGGATGGATCTTGTCAGACCATTAAATCAGTCAGCACGGGGATATCGCTTTATTTTAGTTCTGGTGGACTGTGCAACACGATACCCAGAAGCAGTGCCCCTCAGCACGCAGTATTGCAGAAGCGCTCTTCCACTTTATCTCCTGGGTTGGGATTCTGAAGGAAATCCTGACAGACCAAGGCACTATGTCACGCACACTGCATGAGCTGTATGGGTGACTGGGAATGAGGCCTAGCTGCACCAGCGTCTGTCACCCACAAACTGATGGCTTAGTGGAACATTTTAATCGAACTCTCAAAAATATAATTCGCAAGTTGGTAAGCGAAGATGCACATAATTGGGATAAGTGGCTCGAGCCCCTGTTATCTGCAGTACGAGAGGTCCCGCAAGCCTCCACAGGTTTTTCACCGTTTGAATTATTATATGGGCATAAGCTGTGTGGCATTTTGGATGTGCATGTGAAAACTGGGAGGAGGGCCCTTCACCTACTAAGAACGAAATTGAATACACTCGACCTGTGCACTAAACTCCACACATTCACGCGCTTAACCCAGGAGAATTTGCGGCAGGTGCAAGGACGTCAAGTCCGACTGTACGACAGGGACGCGTGCCTTAGGGGGTTCACACTGGGAGACAAAGGGTATTACTGCCCACATCGAGCTCCAAATTGATTGCCAAGTGGCAAGGGCCCTTCGAGGTCACATGGCGAGTCGGGGACGTCGACTATGGGGTGAGGCGAACGGATAGGAGTGGGGCATTGAGGTGGTAAATTTGCAATCTATGAAAATGTTGGAATGAGGAGGTCCTTGTGGCATTGGTGTCGGTAATCCCAGAGAAAGAGGAGCTGGGGCCGGAGGTTCAAAAAAGAAAATTGACATTGCCCACCATTCCGGTCCCCTGTGGAGACCACCTCTCCCCGGCCAAACTCACGGAGGGTAGCCTAGTTGCAGAAAGAATTTTCCGATGTGTTTTTGCCCCTGCCCGGCCTTATCCACCTCATAGAACACCACATTGAGATGCCCCCGGGGGTGGTAGTATGCAGCCACCCTTACTACCTACCTGAACACAAAAAAAAAAAAAAAAAGGGTAGTCCGGGATGAACTCAAGGCCATGCTCGAAATGGGCATATCAAGGGGTCCCACAGTGACTGGAGCAGCCCAGTGGTCCCCAAGACCAGGACTATAGGAAAGTCAACACAATGTCTAAATTTGACGCGTACCCCATGCCTCGCATTGACGAGCTGCTCGATCGATAAGGCACTGCTTGTTTTTATTCGACACTGGATTTAATGAAGGGATATTGGCAGATCCCCTTGACACCTGTCCCAAGAGAAAACGGCCTTTTCCACACCATTTGGCTTACACCAATTTGTCACACTTCCTTTTGGGTTGTTTGGGGCGCCAGCTACGTTCCAGCGGCTTCTGGACAGGGTCCTCTGCCCGCACACCACCTATGCAGCCGCATGTCTCGATGATATCTACAGCAATGACTGGCCGCGGCACCTCGAACACCTGAGGGCTGTCCTAAAGTCGCTGAGGTGGGCGAGTCTCACAGCTAACCCAAAGAAGTGTGCAGTTGGGTGGGTGGAAGTACAGTATCTGGGTTTCCACTTAGGCAATGGGCGTCCCCAAATTAATAAGATGGCAGCGATTTGCGGCCTGCCCAAGACCAAAAAAGGGGGTGAGGCAGTTCCTGGCGACTATTGTAGGTTCATACCTAATTATTCGCACGTCACCAGCCCACTGACTGATCTCACTAAAAAGGGAGCACCAGATCCGGTCCAGTAGATGGAGCAATGCCAACAGCTTTCTCTATGGTAAAGGCTGCACGGTGTGGGGGGGCCACTGTTACACCCCCCTGACTTTTCTTTCCCCTTTATTTTACAGACAGACGCATTGGACAGAGGGGTGGGGGCCATTCTGTCCCAGAAGGTGGAGGAGCGTCCTGTGCTGTACCTTAGCTGGAAGCTGTCAATGCGGGAAGGCAGGTACAGCACAATAGAGTGCCTAGCCCTCAAGTGGGCAGTCCTCACCCTCCGGTACTACCTACTGGGACGCCCTTTCACTCTCCGTTTGGACCACGCGCCCCTCCAGTGGCTCCACCGCATGAAGGATGCCAATGCGCGAATCACCCATTAGTATCTTGCCCTCCAGCCATTTAAATTCGAGGTGGTCCACAGGCCGGGGGCGCAGATGGTGGTGGACTTCCTGTCCCGTCAAGGGGGGGGCGGAGACCGCTGCAGGCTGGACGGCTCCCCGGGCATGGCCAAACCGCAGTCTGTGAATGGAGGACAGAGTCAGGGAAGGTGAGTGGTCGTATTGCTACGCCTGTTGTCAATTAATGTGTGTTTGTGTGTCTCCTCCAGTGACCGTGCCCTATAAAAGGAGAGTGAGAAGGGGAGGTCGGCGCCGAGGGCTTGATAGTAGCCTGTGTGTGTGCGCGCACACGTGAGAGAGAGTTTGAGTTGTGTGCTGAAAAGCACCAATAAAGATAATAATTAAGATGCAAACAACTGCCTTTACACTATGCTTTTCCCCTTGAAATAGAATGTGGATGGACACTAAAGAGTAGTTGTGAACATCCCCATGCACACACAACACCTTCAGCACTTGTGCTCTCTCCAATGCCTCACCTTGCACCAGGCTTTGGTGCATTGAGGTCTGGTTACAGCTGGAATCCACCAAAGCCTGGTACGTATTCCCTTGGACACTTACCGGTATACGATACGCTCCGGCCTGATCAAGGGCAGTTTCTGGCGCGTCAGGGACCCGGACCACCACGCCCACCTCCATCGCGGAGCACTGACATTGGAGATGTCCTGGCTCCCCATAGCGCCAGCACACCAGCCCAGGCTCTCTCTCTGCACTGGTGTTACGGACATCACTCACCTGGGGGGGAGGAGACACATACAAGGAAGGGGAAAACAGGAGGACAGCTGGGGGGGAGCCAGCTCCCGCCTCCACGGTGGGGGAATGGGGTGAGGACGGGAAGCAGAGGGAGAGGGAGAGAGAGAAGAGAGAGGAGAAGAGGAGACATGCCTTTCTGCCATCGGAACTGCCGCCGTGTGGTCCTCTGCCACCTCGATAGCTTGGTCCAGCAACACCAGGCAATGACACTGGACCCACTCCGCTGTTCCTTCTGGAAGTCGCGCGACGAATTGCTCCAGTGTCACCAGGTCGATCACTCCCTCAGCATCACAGTCATCTGCCCTCAGCCACCGCCGGCAGAGTTGTTGCCCGAACGCAAATGGTTGGCCGACCTCCTCCAAGCGCAGCGAGCGGAAGGCTGCTGTTGTTGCTCTGGGGAGCAGCCGACATGCTGGAGGATGGCTCATCGGTGGTCCGCGTATATTAGCTGGCTGTCAGCGGGGAGCTGTAGCACGGCCTGCTGCACCTCGTCCGTCAGCAGAGGGAGGAGGTGCGCTGCGCACTGGTCGACCGGCCAACCCCACGCCTCCACTGCTTACTCAAAGAGTGCGAGGAAGGCTTCCGGATCGTCGTGCGGACCCATCTTTGTTATGGTGAGATGGGGAGGGTCTGCTCCGGTGGTGGTCATGGACCCTGTCTATGCAAGCAGGTGCTGGAATGCCTGGCGGTCTTCCTGTTGAGCCAGCACCAAGGCTTCAAACCAATGTTCTTGCTCCTTTCGGAGGGTGACCAGTGCTTGGTGCTGGTTCTGCTGGGCTATGGTGAGGGCATGGATCAGGTCCTTAAACGGAGGGGACTCCATGGGGCTGTTCCCTTCTGCACTCTCCTGGGTTTCAGCACCACTGTAGAGAGACCCTGATGTGGGTGGAGCACAGAAGCACAGCAGGTGGTTGTTTGCATCTTAATTATTATTTTTATTGTTGCTTTTCAGCACACAACTCAAACTCTCTCTCACATGCGCACACACACACACACACACACACACACACAGGCTACTATCAAGCCCTCAGCACCGACCTCCCCTTCTCACTCTCCTTTTACAGGGTGCGGTCATTAAAGGAGACACACAAACACACATTAATTGACAACAGGTGTAGTGATACGACCACTCACCTTCCATGACTCTGCTCTCCATTCACAGACTGACGCTCGGCCATGCCCCCGCTGCCACAAACAGGAGAAAAAAAAAACATCTGGTTGATGCCAGGTTTCCGTCAGGCACATCAAGTCCAAACACTTGTCCAGAATATGGTCATGTATTAGGCAAGATTTGTTTGTGAGAGATTGTGCATTAAACAGTTCAATTTTGATATTAGATAAGGCAGTGAGTCTCTGTATTGGCCGAAGTAGACTATAATCCACTCTACATTTTCCACCCCACTCCATGAGTGGTGCTGTCATGGAAACTCCAGTGCTATTAGTCTGAAGAGCAATAGTGCTCTGATGACATGTCTGAGGTGTAACATTGTGTGCAGCTGACCAGAAGGATGGGATGGTGTGACCAAACCGGGAGTAAACAAACTTTCTATGGGAGTTTTTGTGAATGTAACAGGGCTGGCAAAGGAGTCCAAGTTGTTTAATAATTAACATCCACAATGGAATGGCATAGTTGTTAAGTTTTAACAGCTGGTTGACAGAATAACTCAACATCATGCTGGTTGCAGAGAGTTTAGTTTGTTAGCTGTTAGCTTATGGAGATGATGTGCAGAGGAGAACCATATAACACAGAGGATCAGACGTCGGTGATCAGCAGCAACTCAACTATAGAAACTGTAGATCCCCAGGCCAGGCATCGAGGCAGACCACACCAGGAAAAGCTAAACCTGAGAGGCTGCCTGGATGAACACCTCATGGTAGCAGTGCCAAACAAACATGGGAGTCCCTGAGCGGTAGTACACTAACAGCAGCAGGTAGATTAAACAGCCACCAGAGTCAGTAGAATCTATATAAAACAAGTAAACATTCAAAAGGTTTACTGAAACATAACAGTAGTATAGTTGATGTTATATACTATTGTAAACTGATGAACTCGAACAGAGAAGCAGCGAACAAACAGCGCCAGCATCCTCTACCCAATGGTCTTCATTTTATTTCTCACATATGACCAAAATTGCTTTGGGTTGCTTTTGATGTTTTTGGATATTCTCCTTTCTGCTTCTTGTTGAAGGCAGCGTGTCACTGATCGGACCTTATTTCTGATCTTGCAATATTCCTTGACTCCATGGTTTCTTGACTCCATGAAATGCTACCATGCTCTGGGTTTCTTTCATTTGGCCTCCATTGTCTGTCGATCAATTGGCACACCCTTCCCTCTTACTTTTACTGATGGCTGTACTGTCTTGTAGGGTATATATTCCTTTATACAGTGTTCAATGGTCTCTTTGCAAGATTTCCACTGAGTATTCAGATCTTGACCTTCTAGCTTAGTCTTCCAATCTGTATTTAGTGACTCCTGGATTTTTGGGTAGTCACCTCATTCATAGTAATATTTAGTGAATGACTTCCCTGCCCTCATTGAGTAGCACATGAAGTCAAACCAAATGACATAGTGGTCACTTTTCCCTAATGGTGCCCAGTAGGTCATATTTGTAACCATGCCCTCCTCATTTGTTAGTACCAGGTCTAGCAGATGTGGAGTGTCAGTCCCTCTTCCTCTGGTGTTCTCAGTGGTATGCTGATGTATGTAGAAATCCTTTAGCTTCTCCACAAATCTGTATTCATCTGATTCTATATTATTAGATGGTATCATCCATCTGTCCAAATCTATTTTTGGGTAATTTAAGTCCCCTGTTATTCTGTCTTTCCTCCTCAATTTTTAAGTCTTTGAGCTTGTCATCAATATCACTTGGAGGTACTAATCCAGCTCCATTTATGCCCTGGGTTCCCAAGATACTTTCGAGCTTCTTTACCCTGCCCTTCAGCTCATCCACTTCTTCCTTCTCTGCCAGCCCATCTATCTTTTTGTTTATTTCATCGCTTATTTGTGAGACCCTTTTGTCTACAGCACTTATCTTCTTGCTCAGGTTTGTGGACATAGAATTGATAACCCCTAACAGATTTTCTGCACCAATATTACAGTTGCTATAGAACTTGTTTTAAAACGATTTTTCATGAAGAACTGATAACCTGTTTGGTCCATTCCTTGACAGGATATGTGGTACCAGTTTTTGCAGATACCACACTCCATTGCTTGACTGTCCTCAATGACCGTGTAGTAGGTGAGCGGATAGGCGGAGCACAGAAGGATGGCAGGCCAGGACTAAGTTCTCCAAAAATCTTTTACGATATTTTTGCTTTTCAGCTTTGAACTCTACTCTCTCATACATCCACACACACACACACACACACACAGACACACATAAACTCCCGGTGTCTGGTTGGGGAGAGAGATCCCTCTCTGCTCTCGCTCTCTCCTTTTATAGGGCACGGTCACTAGGGGAGACACACGTTAACAGGTCTCAGGTGTAGTGATTCTGCGACTTACCTTCCCTGACTCCACCCTCCGGTTACAGGCTGATGCTTGACCACGCCCCCACTGCCACAGTGGTCAAGTGACATTATAGCTGAGGAACTGGCAGTACATGACAAAGTTTTCTGTCCTGTTGTGTTGTGGCCTACTGTTCCTTTGTGGCAGCTGGAGGTACCCAAAGTTGATTTAGATCTACTTGAGTTTAAAGCAGAGAATAACACTGGGGATCTAGTTAGTGCATTTCACATCCAGGTAGCAGAAAGATACCAAGACCACATTTTAATCTTTACCGATGGGTCAAAGGACCCAGAGACAGATGCTACTGGTGCAGCTTTTATTGTCCAAGGATGGAACATTAGCTCATTCAAGAGAACATCAGATTTCCTGAGTGTGTTCACAGTAGAATTGTATGCTATTCTAATGGCAGTACAGTGGACAACTCAGATAAATAATCAGAAAGTACTGGTGTGCAGTGACTCTGTATCAGCTGTGCGTAGTATTGGGACAGGCTCATCCAGGAGTCGGCAAGACCTCATTTATGACATCCTTCTGGCTATTAGAGAAGTGGCGAGGAAAGGGATTGAGGTGTCATTGATGTGGGTTCCCGCACATATTGGTATTCCAACAAATGAGAAAGTGGATAGGCTAGCAAAAAAAGCAGTGAAAAAAGAAAATATTGACATCAATGTTAGTCTGTCCAAAGCAGAAGGCAAGTGTATTGTCTGGAAACAAGTAATCCTAAAGTGGCAGCAGTGCTGGGAACAAGAGAGTAAGGGGAGACATTTATTCTCATTAACTACGTAGTAGAATGACTGATTCAGTAACCTGTAAAAGAGCATATATGTGCTGCATGTAACTATCAATAAATTAAACATAATTTGGCAGATAAACAGGAACTGATACATAAGAGAAAATAATGTGGAAGAGTTAAAAATATTGATCAGTGGAAAAAAAGGTCTTTTTGTATTTCAAATGTTGCTGTCAGATGAGATGATCAATAAAATGTCATGGAATGTGACCAATTTATTTTGGGTAATTCAATCAAAGTTTTTTTTTTTTCAAATCGGATATACAGTGAAGAGCTTTATTCCTTCTGTTTAAATGCATAAATGGTGCATTTTGTTAAAAATAAATCAAAATAATTGGTAATTACTGGAGAGAAGATTTAAACACTTGGCTGAGTTTAGGACAGGTTTTTAAACTCGCGCTCATCAATTCATTCCTTGTTGTTCTTCACCCACTCGTCTTCAGGATCTGCACACACCTCAGAGCCATTCTTTAGGGTAAAGCTGCAGAGGAGAGAGAATATTTACATCAGTGTTAAACTGCAATAAAATCAGAAAATCAAACACACATGTCCCAAACCTCCAAAATCATTTTAAATGATAATCTATTAAAGTTAATATTATATTATACACAACCATAAAACAATGACTGACAGGAAAATAAACTTTTTAATATTAATTGAAATAAAAAATAGGGCGGCATGGTGGTGTAGTGGTTAGCGCTGTCGCCTCACAGCAAGAAGGTCCGGGTTCGAGCCCCGTGGCCGGCGA
>JAOANJ010000014.1:5119233-5129860 GCA_026413345.1 Ariopsis seemanni
GTGGGGGGGGGGGGGGGGGGGGGGGGGGGGTGGGGGGAGGGGAGTAATTTGAGCTTTGCAGCCCATTTGGAGAAGGCCACATCAACAGAGATTTCCCACAAACCAATTATAGCAGATGAAGTTTCAAGTGGCATCTGCCATAACCTTTCTTTGTACATAAACATTTTTACCTGCCAGAGCTAGAATTATGCATAAAGAGAAGAAAAAAGCTTGTACAATGCAACAAACAAGCAAAATGCTATAAATTTCAAAAATCACAATGTATTAAACCTCAAATGTTACTTGAAATAATTTATAAAGATATAAATTATTATGCACTACTGTTTTTTTTCCCTTTTAAATAATGTATCGTGCAATATGGGAAATTGTCAGTATCACTAAAACTGGCTTTCTTTCTAATTACTTGTATTTTAAGAATATTCTGCATGAACAACGTAGTTAGAATAATTTTGTGCGCAAATGAATAAAAAAGAGAATGGTTAACAGTACAAATCATGTGACAAGTGTCTCGCTTGGATTTGGACAAAAGCAGATAAAACGACTTTAATCTGCAGATCCTTCTTTCACCTACATTAGCAATGACCCACATATAGCTTTAGCCCTCATCATACAGAAAAACCAGCTGCTTCATCAAGGCCTCATTCAATGCAGAGTCAATTTTTCCATATTTTTAAAAAATATGTTTTGAATTACAAATGCTTGGATCTAATTATTACAAATTATCATCATTTTGATTAGGAATCCTTCCAAATAATAATCTGCTGCTAATAATTATGCATAAATCATGTTATATGTTACTCACTGGCTGTTATTAGTTCTCATCCAGTGTTAAAAATAAATAAATAAATAAATAAATAAAATTAATATGAGCTAAACAAGCCTTTTTACTGAATAATCCGTCAAAAAGGTGGAAATGAAAAGAAGCTTGAGGATGCTCTCATGAGAGCAGACATGAGTCAGAAAACACAGTGAACATCTTAACCTGGTGTAAGAAAACCTCTTTCTGTTAAACTTTTCTGACAATGAATAGATTGTTATTGACATTACCTGGATTTATTTAAAAAAAAAAAAAAAAGTTGCATGTTAATAACATATATGCTGTTGTAATCTACCTGAATATATACCTATGTGTATGTGCACGTGAGTGTGTGAACGCACGTTTCTCCCTGTCCCTCCTTCGGTCTCTACGCATTTAGGATTTCCCAGGAGAGAACCAGATCCGGAATGAGGATTGGCTGATCAGGAGTGACGTCAGTGCTTGGAAGAGTATAAAAGGGAGATGGTCGGTTTCAGTGGAGGCCTTGCTTCGAGCCCAGCATGTCAGTCCTGTTGCTAGGTTTGTACTTTCAGCTTCCTGACATCTTTTAAACTTTGGATAATAAAAATATAAAGCTTCTGTCACTTATACACAATCTGCCAGATATAGAACTTAAACTAGCGTTCAGAATAGAGTATAAACTCTATGACTGTGTATGTTGCACGTGTAAATATTTAAATGATTTTGCATCAGCTTTTTTGTACGTACCAGCTCTGATATCAGACAGATACGTGTTACACTTACACACACACACACACACTCGCGTCCTTTAGAGCTGCCAGGTGACTGTAAGGCTGAGTGCCTTTTCTTTTGGGGAAACTCCAGCCTTTTTGTCCTTTTTTTTTGATAGGGAGAGAGGAGAGGAACTGTATTTTTCATTTAATGTTTTTTGCCATGATGCTGGTCATTACTCAGCCTGATGCTTATTCTTCCACAACAAGCTTCCTGTTCCTGTCTTTCAGTTGCGTTTCATTGACATCCAAACGTCTAATCTGGTGTCTGATGTATTAGGTTTATATTATCACACGTCTCCTGATGTTGCCTTTGCTTTCACACATGAACAAAATGGCTTGTAACAGTACCCAGTAAAAGATGCAACGCCCATACACATGTTTCTACTAAAATCAGGATGATTTACAGTAGGCCATTTTTTTCAAATCATGCTTCTGTTATTTTCAGAGCACATTTATCCATCGATCTTGTATTATACTCAGCTGGGTTTGACCTAACCAGACTGAACTGAAACTGGATGTAAATACTGGTCAGTGTATAACAGCCGATTTAATTCACCAGCACGTTAACACCAGATGGCTTATTGGTATTAGCAGCGTCAGCTACTGTGGTGTGGATTTCTTTTAAGAAACTGACACAGTCACAACTGTTAGGTCACACTTAAAACCGTTCATTCTGCCGCATTTCTTTTTCTTTTTCTAGCTAAGAATGAACTGTGCGCCATTTTTCTGTTGCCAGAGATGAAAATGAAGATTTATATCTACAACTGCTATAAGCAGGTGGTGAACTGAACATGACAATGTTTATTATTTTATTCTGGATCCTTAAATAATATAACTACAGTTCATTGAATAAAAATGTGAAGGCAGAGATGAAAAGAAATGCGATTTTTATATTGTAGAACGTGGAGCTGATCTTGAGGTCCAAGGTTCAAGCTGGTCGGACGTGTACTGTAACCTTTCGTAATGGATTTCATCTCATGAAATTTGTAGTCAAGAAAGAGTTAAGTGCTGGACAGAAGAATAATACGTGCCCCAAAAATCAGGGGATAGAAAATATGGACCAAAGAAGCATTTTTGAAAGATGGAGCTTTTTCTTTGCTGATACCCACAATATATTGTAAATGAAAACTAATAGAATGATACATCAATGAAAAGATAGTATAGCATGAGTATGGCTTCATTATTCACCCTCATTATTTGGCAGATTATAAACTTGCACCTGATATGGCGTGATAAACAGTAGAGAAGTTTAGCCAGACACTATGGACAGGATATTATTATTTTTTAAATAAAATACAGTATATACTGTACTGTGTGTCGATGGTTAATAGCTAATAGATTAAAATGTTTAAATCCCATGCACATGTTTTATAAGATATTAATTCAAAGTCATGAAATATGTGAGCTATTTTTCTTTATCATGCCTTTAATTCGCTCTTAAAATTTATTGAATGAATAACATTACATGAATGTTTTTGTTAATTCGATTTGTCTTCCTGTCAGTAAAATCTGTCCACAGTTTAAAGGATAAACTAATCACACACAACTCCCACAAGGAGTTTTAGGCACAGATACGCACAATTATAGCAATTTTTTCCCCCCCAAGTTGTATTTATTTTCGAGAAAATATTTCACGTGACACGTATAAGAGATAAAATGTTTATTCTTAAATCTCATCTGTACGAATCACCTGCTTTAGGCTACACAAATCTTTGTTCAATCAAAAAAAAAAATTTTTTTTCTTTGTTAATAAAACACGTTTCATGTGATATAAAATAAATCACAAGCATTACAACTTACATTACAGCTTTTATCTCTTCGGTCCAAAATAATGATTTCGGTCCTGGTTCTATAGTAATACAAACATTATTACAATACTACAGACAATACAAAGATCATTATACATGATTGAAGAAGATCCGTATTAATTAAGGGCTGACACTTGTGTATTAAAATATTCAAAGAAGCATCAGGAGATTTGAGACTGAGGGGTGCAGTGGTGCAGTAATTCTAGGAGGCTCCACCCTCCACATATTTCAAATATCTACGTATACAGTCAGAAAACACAGGACATTCAACAAGATCTATTCACATCCCAGGACCACAGATTTAGCTGGAGCACTAAGGTAACACCGGGGAGTCTGCTGGAGCACTAAAGCAGTAGTTGGCAAGTCTAGAACCACCGGATCCTTTTTTTACATTACCAGTGTGAGTTCTACTATTGCCAAATACCACCAGAGAGCTACCTGTGTCTTCCTAAAACCTTGACGCTGAGAAACACGGTGACATACACACTAAATACGCATGCTATGTCGAAAAAGTATCCATATTTATAGACTCGTTGAGGCTGAAGAACATGGATGAAACTCATCCCCAGACATGGAAAATTAATACAGGCTTAGTGATTTTAATGCAGAAAAAAAACAAATAGGGTAGGTAGTAGACCCAAGTAGGGTCGATCTGAACAGATTCAATGTATTCAAAGTAAACAGAAGCAGATTAAAATACAAAATGATGATGGTCACCTAACAGAAGTCTGGAGTGATCATTTTAACCAGCACACGAATGAAAATTTATCACAGGAAGTAGATCAGTGTCCATCTGCAAATCAGTCACTGGAAACATTACTATTACTATTTTTTGGCATAAAGTCATTGACAGTGTAAAATGGCCTTCTCTTAAACAGCGCAAGGCATTCGTTTACCTCAAGAGATGTCAGGTCTTATGTTACGCTCAACAAAAAGTAAAACTAAAAGAAGGATGGAGTGGATACAGTCAGGTCACTGTCCTTTTGTCTCCTCCTGAAGTCCACTGGGTATGAACTCCGCTGGAGGACAAAATCAGGCTGCATTTTATCTTTTCCGATATTGGCACTACACATAATTGCTCAATGGATATCTAAAGAAGCAAAAATGTGCTAGTGCCAAAATGGGCCAGGATAAGATAAGAGAGTTATATAAAGGCATTAAGCTTATTTGAGAAGAGATTTATGTTTCCACTGGGGGGGGGGGAATTTGAACAGCATCATCTAGTGGTTCTTTCTCTGCTCTGTTTATGGCCCTATGGTAATTCACTGATAGTGTGCCTTCACAGTGAATTCTACCAGTGCCATACACAGAACAGGAGTCAGCATTACCCCAGTGCACAAGAACAGGAACGCAGACGGAACCTGTAATGTCAATCAGAAGAAACGGTGAAGGCTCCCGAGAACAACCAATTTAATATTTAACCTTCATGTTCTGTTCACGAGCTTAGAGACCAAGGTCAACTTTCATTTATGGAAACACATGGAAAAAAAAAACAATATATATCTTATTGTCATGTCACTTATTAGCTATATATAGCAATTATGGAAATAGATCGACAAACCCTATTCCCATACTTGGGGATCTTCCTAATGGCAGGAGGAAGTGTGAGATGGAGGGAATCTGACACCGACTAATGAGCCTTTTTTTAATATTTCACATTAAAACAGTGTTATTTCATATTCCTACATTTAGGGCAAAATGAACAAACAATAAAGAAGCAGCAAACCAGAAGCTAAGGCTTTGTAATGCAGCTCTGACGATCATCTTACCTTCAGACCGTCAGACATAAGAACTACAGCTCAAAGAAGAAGAGGCACATATTTAAAAAAATAATAATAATTTTCTCACATGGCAAATAAACATGATAGCGTAAAGCACTGACCTGCTGACATTATCGGTCCTGATTTACTCAACTAGACATTTTTAATTAGCTGCAGAGCTGACTAAGCTGTTAAGCTGATTGAGCTGAAGTTATAGTAACATTTATTTAAGTTTCTTATGACACAATGCTTACAAGAAAGTCCATAAATGTTAATTACACTTCAAGTAGAAAGTAAAGGTCTCAGTGACGCAACGGAGTGAACGTTTTGTCCAGTTGTCCTTTGGGTGACTTTCAAAATGTGGTCATGAGCCTGAGTAAAGCTTCCGTCTTAAGATCTCTCCATACATCCCTGGGATGTGTCCCGGAATCATGACCTAAATACTGACCAGTAATTCCCCACCAAAAACAAATACAAACAAACAAACAAACAAACAAACAAAAAATATAGTATATGTGCATTAACTGAGTCCGGAACATCCAAGACCAAGCCAAAACTCTTTCCTGTCTGTTAATACACATATAAATAAATAGTTGTGTTTGAATTGTTAGAAAAAAACATGATATCTAGGGTTTAATACCCCCCCCCCCCTTTTCCCGGCCACGCCCTGGAGGACTCAATAGCAGCCATTAATTCCTGCTCCCACTCCTCCTGCAGGAGATGGAACCCCGATTGATTCCGGCTCAAACTGATGTTCTAAGTGATTTTTTTTTTTTTTCACATTACCAAATGGCTCCCTGAACATGACTCCTCGAACCATTTCCTGGAATAATCAATACCACTAAAATGCTTATTTAAAAAGCTGGAAAGAGCTAAATGGTCTTTTGAAAATTTTCCTTGAACGCGATTCAATTCTGAGCTTCAGCTTTTTCAAAATGTTAATGAATTATGATTAAATGTGATGAATGAAGAAAACCAGCTGGACCTTGTGCATTGTTGTACAGAACACTGATACAGAAATTGAAAACAATATAATGTGTAGAATATCGAGGTCAGAATTAAGACGCAGATGTATTCCTAGGCAGAAATGTATATCGTCATTACAGCAAATATTTATTTCAACCCAAACCTTTGTTTGTTAGAAAATAAATATATAATGGTTCATATGAACAAGCTAATGTAGTAAAAATTAATTAGGTGTTAATTATTCTATTACAACAAATAAATAAGAGCTAGATCTGGAAACTTGATGTAACACGAACAGAGTCCTGGGTCGAGAACACAAGGTAACCTGGTTCACTTCTGTTCGGCTCAGTGGCATCTCAGTTAATCGCATTTTGTCTGATTAGATCTTGTCTGGACCAGTTCTGAAACTTTTCTTAAAAACGGTTTCTTGAATTTCACCTCCTCCTGCATCAAGAACACTGTACTGAATTAGATCGACAGATATTCTGGTTGAATATTAAAAACAATAATAATAATAACAATAATAAATCATCAATTTCTATCATGCAAACAGTGAATTAAATCATTTCTGATAAATACTGAACTCTCTAGAGTCACTGACACACAGTCCAGCTGGATTAACAGGCAGATAATCTACAGATAAACAGCACTACTGTCACATTAAAGCACTAAATTATAGGAAATGAGAGAAAAAGGAAGAAAAAAAGAGTGAGAGAGAGAGAGAACACTTTAAACCGTTTTATTGTTACTTTCAGTGGGTGTAAATGCATGGAAACTTTATCTCCAGTGAAATGGTGAAGAGTCTGCAGCTGATCTGCACCAAAACTCACCCAGATCCAGAACCAGAACCTCTGAGCACCTTCTGAGTGACGCACTGACACACACACACAGCTTCACTGCACACTTTAATCCTTCCTTCCTTCCTTCCTTCCTTCCTTCCTTCCTTCTAAACCCAAAGGTCAGAAAGAACGCAGTGCTGAAGATGTTTAGGCCAAAATACTGAGCTGAGATCCAGATTCCCAGAGATCCAGATTCTTACAAAACACTCGGGTTCTTACCTGAAGTGGAAGGAGCGAGTTCTCCCAGGAACAAGTGTGGATTTTAAATGAACAAAGAAGTCAAAGCGTCGTCACTGACTTCCTGGGTATCAAATAACACCTGCACTGATTCCCCGCTCATATTCTCTCTCTGTCCCCTTCCCTGAGCCTTCATTCTCTCCTCAACACTGTGTGCGTGCGTGTGTGTGTGTGTGTGTGCATGCGTGTGCGCGTGTGCGCACGCACCTAGGCGACGGGTTGGGGTCCTGCTGTTTCAGGTCACACACACAGTGTGTGTGTGTGTGGTTGGTCTGTTACAGAGTTTTCCAGCACAAGTGATCATTAGCCGAGGAGTTAATAATAAAGGCAGAGGAATAATCCAGCCTCCCTGTGGCCTGCATTTTGCAGTGTCACTTCAGCATAGGTCAGGTTCTTACCCCTCCTTCGTGTTAAGGTGGAACTCATTCGGAGCAGAACGCTCCTCACACACCCTCATTTACTCTCACGGAATTATTCCATGATAGGCCTCTGACAGTTTTATAGTAAATCAACTATTTTTCGTGTTCATGTCTCTTGCAGTACACACTCCATCCATCCATTATCTCTAGCCGCTCGTCCTGTACAGGGTCGCAGGCAAGCTGGAGCCTATCCCAGCTGACTATGGGCGAGAGCCACCCTGGACAAGTCGCCAGCTTATCGCAGGGCTGACAAACAACCATTCACACCTACGGTCAATTTAGAGCCACCAGTTAGCCTAACCTGCATGTCTTTGGACTGTAGAGGAAACCCATGCAGACACAAGGAGAACATGCAAACTCTACACAGAAAGGCCCTCGCCAACCGCTGGGCTCGAACCCAGGACCTTCTTGCTGTGAGGCGACAGTGCTAACCACTACACCACCGTGCCGCCCCAGTGCACACTCTGTAATTCAAATAAACCTCATGCCTTAGTGTATCAGTAATATTGTTAAGGCTTCATTATGCGAGATGTATACAGGTTAAAGTTAAAAGGCTGAAAAAGATCAGGCGGATTTGTTCCCTGTTTGTCCAATATGTACGAAGTCAAATAGTCACACCGGGTTGACAGAGAGAAGGAAAGGTGTGTGAAGCAGACAGAGGTGAAGTGAGGGATGCAGGTGTGTTACACACGTCACCGTGGTGCTCTGCTGTCCCCGGGATCCTCCTGGGTCACTAATACCTCCACATTCTTCCAGGCAGCGACGTCACGCCCCTTCAGCCATCTTCCAGCAGAAGTGATGGAGGTCCACGCTCTTCACTAAAACTCACATATACTGCTGTGCACTGTGCTTGGTTATATATGCTGCTTAAAATTACCCACAGTCCTCTCTGCTGGAGCAGCTGATTCCACTGACCTGCTGTCGGTAATGAGACTCACCCCGTGGTGGAAAGAAACCGAAACAATAACGCCAAATGATTGGACTGCGGTTCCGGGTGGCTCTGGTTACATCTTTACAAACACTACAGCCTCGGTGAAATCAATCCCAGGGGCTCATTGTTGTTTCATCAACGACGAAAATGAGCCTGTTTAGGTCTTTGTCGAAATTGTCGAAGAGGTATTAACTTCTGGAAAGCTGAAACGCAAGCTCCGGATCACCTGTGACAGTGTAACCTGGAGGACATGACTCAAGTCTATGCATTTTTAAACATTCACTTCGTTAGCTCTGTCGTGTCCAGTTCCATGGGTAGATGTTTACCTTCACCACCTGCTGAGGACACTGGCTGTTACCTGAGAGCGGAGATCTGGACAAAGAGATCTGACACATTCTCCATTTCAACCAGGTTGATCCAAAAAGGACATGTTCTGACCCTGTTCATCATCCACACTGTGAAGTCCTGATGGAGAGCTGACCAAAGGGAACAGAGACAGTTTTGTTATGCTGCATTTTATATACTTCTTCACATTTTGTCAAGCACTTACAAACAAATGATGAAAGATGGGATGTGACCGTAGAAACATTTGAACAAAGAACAATGTGAATTTCATGTAGAACAGGAGCAGAAGCAGCTGTTGTTGTTGCTGCTGTTTGTTTTACATCAGAAAAATATTTTGAGTAAAACAGGCAGCAAGAAATTATATACATATGCATGTACATAACAAATAATTTCATAGACTTGTTTTCTTTAATCGTTCACAAAATACTAAAGGACGAAATAGGGAATATTAATTTATTACAAAAGGATAAAAATAAAGTCTAATAGAATATTTCATAAAGCAAAGATTTTGTCATTTTATTTAATCTCATTTTTTTAAATATATATATATATATATCTCTGTTTATTTTACAGAATTAATACTTTTAATTTTTACTCCAATATATATGAGTGTTTAGTCTATGTCTAGTTCTTATCGAGAGTGTTGTATTGTTTATTTCAATTATTCTTATTTCAATGATTCTATTTTTATTTATTGCATTGCCTGTTTGCACAGAGAGGACTGAAATTTCATCTGTGCTGTATGTCGAGCATGTATAGCAATAAACTTGACTAATACAGGTCTACAGCACCTGGAGAAAATGTTTTAACGACCTAAAATTATTTCAAGGTTAATTACCATGTGTATAGAAATGCAATTCTATTCTATTCTATTCTATTCTATTCACAATTATTTAATTTAAAAAAAACAAAACAAAACACGCTTTTCAATTAAAAAAAATTACAGATCATCCCCAGGTTTCAGCTTTTACAAAGTGCAGGCGTCCAAAAGACATTTTTTTAAAATAATGATAATAATAAAGCCTTATAATTATAAGCAAAAAGCCAAGAGAATAATATCGCGATTGTTGAACAGGACGCTCTCTGTAATCTGAGCCCTGCTTTTATTCCTGTATGAGAGTGGATAAAGCTGAATTAATTCCAAATAAAAGTGTGTTTGTAAAAGTCCATGATGAATTATACAGAGGCAGGATGAAGGATGCTGGAGCTGTGTGTTCTGAGTGGAGCTGTAACTGTAAACCTGCTGCATATTTAATCATCTTCACTGTTTCCATCCTCAGGATCAACAGAGTCATCTCCTCCTGTCTGCAGCAAGATTCAATAAAGTAGTTCATTAAAAAAAAAAAAAAAACCTCAGCAGGATTATTGCTCTTTAAAATAGAAATGCTCTTGCATGAATAAAAGGTTTTGTAGCTGGTGGAGCAGCGGTTCGGTTCGGTTCGGTGTCACTGAAACTAAACCGGAAACCTGAGAGCAGCTGCCCTTCAGCATCAGCATCATCATCAGCATCAGCATCACACACGATCACATATCACTCCAGGACTCACATTTCACTCCTGTAAATGGGACAGGGTGATGGGGTCCAGCTGCCAAATAAGAACATATTAATGCATTAATTCATTCATCTCATCTATTATTCGTTTGTTTTTTGTTGTTATTTATTATTATTATTATAATAATATACAATAAATATACATTTCCTAAATTATTTACTGATCATTTTACCTTTAACATGTAGCCTGTTAAATAGAAATAAAACAGGGATAGTGTA
>JAOANJ010000014.1:5971948-5986879 GCA_026413345.1 Ariopsis seemanni
GTCAGTGTCTGAGTGGGCATGTCTCTAGTGTGTGAATGTCATCAATGTTGTGCCTGAGTATCATGTATCATGTTTAGCATCTCAATGTTCAATGGTGTTTGATGTCTTTATGTCTGTTATGTATGCTTTTATGTTGGCTGTGACAAGTCTGTGATGGTGGTGAGAACGAATTTCCCCTTGGGGACAATAAAAAGTCTATCTATCTATTACAATATTGGAATATTTCATTCAGCCATCCATGATTACATATAAAATGTTCGCTGATGGTTGAGAAAAAATGCCATGTGCTAGCACCCTAACTCCTGTAAACTACTACTGTAAACTTCTACACTTCTTGTGAACTGAAATACAGAGGAGTTGTATTTACTGTGGATGTTTACACTGGGGGTACAGTTGAGACCCAAAGCTTGCGTACAACACCACCAAAGACCTTCAAACTCTGTTTTTCACAATTCCACGCAGCTCGTGTTACCATACATTTCCCGTGTTATGTCAGTTAGGGTTTCTACTTTAATTCCATAATATCGAAATATTTTTTTCAGCTTTTATTTACTGTATCGGATTTTTAGTGGGTCAGAATTTTACAGGCACTTTGTTAGTATTCGGTGGAATTGCCTTTTAATCGCTTAACTTGAATCATCTTCCAACCTTCCTCATGTGCCTCACAGTATGTTGCTGGAGTTTTTGCCCATTCCTCCTGACAGAACTGGTGTAACTCAGTCAGGGCTGGTTTCTTTCCTGGAAATGCTTTTTCAGTTTAGCCCACAGATGTTCTGTAGGGTTCGGGTCAGGGCTTTATGATGGCCACTCCAATACTTTGTTGTCTTAACACCATTTTCTTACCATGTTTTGCAATCAAGTTTTAACACTGTGTGATGTCTTGAGGTAGTGTTTTAATGGTCCTCCTTCATGATGCCATCTTTAAGTACACCAGTCCCTTGCTATAACATGATGCTGCCACCCCCATGCTTCAGAGTCGGGTTGGTGTTATTCAAATTAAAAGTCGGATCAATTTCTTCTTCTATTGAGCAGAGAGCCCTCCTCCAAAATGCTCAGTCTTTGTCTTAGCCATAACTTGTAAACTTCAGTCTGGTTTTTTTAATGCCTTGTAATACTTGACTTCACTTGTCAAAAAATCCACATTTTTTTTTTCTTCTTCCTGAGGTTTTGGTTTAGTTGCTTGGATTTTTCCCATGGTATCAAGGGCCAAAAGGCACAGGTAGGCCCTTTTACAGCCAAAGGAGCACTCCCAATTAACTCGTAAATGGCCATTCAGAAGCTATAAAATGTGATTCCACCAATTTCTGGAATCTTCCAGACTGTTCATGCAAACTTGGTGAATGTAAGCTTTTTTTTATTCATCTGGAGTTCTGACATAGGCAATTAAAGCTGAAATAAATCTGTTCCTAATCTGTATGCTAAGTTTTGGCCTCAATGCTGAAACATGTTAGTTGTCAAGTCAGTGGCCTATAGGGGGCGCTCGGGCGCCGCCCTCCCACAATTTTTTATTTTTTTTTACAAATTTTATCAGTGTCAGTTTTACTTAATAGTGTGTGCCTACGTGCAATCTGAATTATTTAAACAACATTTCCACCAACTGACTCTCATTCAACAGTGAATTTCCATCGACAGACTTGTATCATTTCTCTTCTTGGGCGCTCGTCAAAGCACTCCAGAAGTGCAGCGAAATAGCCAATCGTGTATGGTTGCTAGGGAAAAATAATAAATATTTGGCCAATCAGAATTGCCGAATTTAATGGTTTTGGGGCGCTGGAAATTTCGCCCCTGCTACAGAAAACGTGGGAAAGTTTTGGATTGCTATGGTGATGATAAACTTGAGGTCTCCGGTCAGTCAGTCAGAGAGACGATGGCGACGATGACAGTTGAGGGGCAGCTTCCACTAAATTCGGTGAGATCTTTGTTGAACTAACTACCCTTTCGCGAGAAGGACGATGGTGGAAAGATTCAGTGTTAAGGAGCTGGGACCCGACAAGCCCGAAATAAACATCACCCAGCCAACCAAGGAGAAAGTTAAAGCCTACAACAGGACTTTTTGCAGGAGTTGGTTCCAGCGTAAGTCGTGGCTGACAGGCTGTGGAACAGCCAATGCACTTTTTTGTTTCCCCTGCATCCTTTTCAAAAGTGACAGGTGTGATTTGATGTGGACACAGTCTGGACAAACTGACTTAAAGCACCTCTCTGAATGTATCAAGGAGCATGAAAGATCAAGAGTTCACATGGAAAACTGCATAAAGCTAGCTGTGCTCGGAAGGATTAGCATAGCGGCGCAGCTAGACGATGGGCACCGCATTACTGTAAGAAAGCACAATGAAGAGGTATTTGAATATTGTATTTGATAGTGTTTCTTTCCAAAGCATAAATGGAGCCTAATATAGCTGTACATTGTTAATTTACTTTATCTATGAAGCTGCTGATTTTGAGAAGGAAATTAAATTATTATTGTGGAATTGTCATTTTCTGACTGGTCAATTGAATGCTTATACTGGACTAGGCAGGGAAATCTATTGGCACACCAGCCCCACCAATGAATTTTTTTCACCAGCCACCACTGGAGTCTATCCTTCATCTCTGGTGGGACATAGAAGAGTCCTGAGGAGCAGTTTTCAGGTGGATTCTGGGTCTGAGACTGCTGAATGGCCTTATTGATGTCCCAAGAGATAAACTGTACAAAGCACTCAGTGGGTAGGATGGGTGTGAGTTCAGAGCTGTGGGATGAGGCATTGTGGATACAAGAGAGGGCGTCTGCCTTGGTATTCTTGGAGCTGGGATGGTACAATATGGTAAACTGGAATCTTGTGAAGAATAGGGCCCATCTGGCTTGGTGTTGGTTTAGTTGTTTGGCAGTCTTCAGATATTCTAAGTTCTTGTGGTCTGTGAGAATTGTAAAAGACTGTGTGACACCCTCCAGCCAGTGTCTCCACTCTTCAAGTGCCAGTTTGATGGCTAAGAGTTCATGGTTCCTGATGTCATAGTTTCTTTTGGCTGGTGTGAGTTTCTTAGAAAAGAAAGCCACTGGGTGTAGCTTGTTCTTTTCCCCATGATGCTGTGACAAAACCCCTCCTATGCCAGTCTCAGATACATCAGTCTCTACAACAAATGGTTTGGTGGGATCTGGATGTTGTAGAATGGGGACAGAGGTAAAAGCTGACTTGAGCTTCTTGTCTGGTGCTGGACTCCAATTAAGCCAATGTGGTCCATTTTTTAGCAGGGAGGTCAATGGGCTGGCAATGGTCCTGAAACCTCTGATGATGCTTCTGTAGAAATTGGTGAAACCAAGGAAGCATTGTAGTTTTTTTGACTGATGTTGGGGTTGGCCATGATGTGACTGTGGCCACCTTAGATTGGTCCATGCTTACTCCCTTGGAGTTGATTACATAGCCCAAGAATGAGATTTGATCAATGTGAAATTCACATTTTTCAGCTTTGACAAAGAGGTGATTCTCAAGCAGATGGGTAAGCACAGACCTGACACGAGTCTGATGATTGTCCATATCTGGGGAGTAGATCAGGATTTCATCTATGTATGCTATGATGAATCTCCCCAACATATCCCTCAACACATCATTAATCAGACACTGAAAAACACTTGGTGCTGAAGAAAGTCCAGAAGGCATCACCAGGTATTCAAAGTGGCCTGTTGTGATACTGAACACCGTTTTCCACTCATCCCCCTCCCTAATGCAGACCAGGTTGTATGCACTGCAAAGGTCTAATTTAGAAAAGACCTTTGCGGATCTTAGCTGCTCTAGGGCAGATGGCACGAGTGGCAATGGGTAAGGATGTTTTACAGTGATCTGGTTGAGTCCTCTGTAATCGATGCATGGCCTGAGGCCCCTTCCGTTCTTTTCCACAAAGAAGAATCTGGCAGATGCAGGGGATGTGAATGGTCTAATATAGCCCTGTTTCAGGGCCTCCAGAACATACTCCTCCATTGCTGAATGTTCTTTTTGGGAAAGTGGGTATATTCTGCCACAAGGTGGTGTGGTGCCTGGGAGGAGGTCTATGGCGCAATCATATGGGCAATGAGGAGGTAGACCACATGCCTTACATTTGACCCACCTGTATTTGGAGAGGAGTTGTATGTGCTGTGATGAGTCCATCTCCAATTGGGCCCCCATTGATGGATCTTGGCAAAGTTTCGGTGCCCAGGTTAAATTTCTTGATGACTGTGCAGTTAATGAGATTCCCTTCTGCCCCTGAGTCTATGAGTGCAGAGAGAACATGTGTAGCATCTGGTAGTTTCAAGAGGACCAGTAATTTAAGAGAGTGATTCGTGGAGTTAAAAGTGGGATTCACTGGGCTGGAAGATTTGTTCTCGAGATGTGCCAGAGCTCCTCTGGGTGGATGAACTGGGCATTGGGTGATAATGTGACTGGGCTTGCCACAATAAAAGCATAAACACTCTCTTCTCCTCCTCTCTGGCTCTGACTGCTGTAACTTAGTGCAAGATACTTTGATGGGTACAGATTCACCTATGACCTGAAGAGGAGGGGCGGAAGATGCCAAAGATGAACAGTTGGCAATGAGATGATCTAAGCAAATGGCAAGATCGATGAGGGCATAGAGGGACAAGTGTTCATCATGACATGCCAATTCGCTTAATATTTCAGCTTGTAGTCCTTGGTGAAACGTAACTTTGATTGCTAGTTCATTCCATCTGCTGCTGGCGGTGTGTGCAAGAAAGTCCAGTGCATAGTCAGCTACTCTGCAGTCCCCCAGTTTTATGGATAGGAGATTCTCACTGATCTCAATTCCCTCGGCCTCATGATCAAGCATTCTCTTGAACAACTCTAAGAAACAGCTGTAAGAGGTGGTGGGCTCGCCGCTGTGCTCCCATACTGCACATGCCCACTTGAGTGCCTTGCCTGTGAGGAAGGAGATAAACTTAGCAATTTCTGACCTTTGGAGATGCCAGAAAGTGAGGCAAAAATACAGGGAGCATTGGAGGAGAAATTCTCTGCATTGAGAAACTTCGCCTGAAAACTTTTCAGGTAGCGGAATGAGCTGTGGGAGGAGTGGGGACATGTGATGAGCGGGCCTGCATCACAAAAGCAGTAAGCTGAGCCGTCCTGGTGCTTAAGTCACACAGCATTTGCTGTTGTTCCCCCAACAGGCATCCTTATGCGTTGAGAGCAGTTTGCGTTACCTCCTCTGCTGCATCCATGCTGTGGCGAAGTATCCTGTTAGAGTGCAGGCACTTACAGATGCAGACGCAGGGGAGACTGGGGTCATGCAAACTGTCAGAGGTATCCAAATCAGCGTTCAGGAAGCAATGTCAGTAAACTAGCAAGGGTCAGGTGATCAACAAACAGGACAGTATAGAAAGAATGAAAGGAGGAGGTAGAGAAGAAACAGAAACAAACCAGCTCAATAAACTGGAAAGGCCATCAGAAAACAAATGGCTTGGCATGAGTGGGAAAGAACACCAAACGGTACTTCGCAACAGGCTGGTTGGATAGTGGGTTTATATACAGTAGGTGAGTGATTGATTGTGACATGACCTGCAGATGGTGTGATTAATAGTCAGATGACAGAGAGCGCTGTGGTTCTTGGGTGTTGTAGTTCAGAGTGGCCATGTTTGAATGCCACTCTAACCTTGTGTTCTCTGAGCCGTTACTGACACTATCATGGCAAAGAGAAAGTCAGACTTTTCTAAAGACCTCCAGAAGACTCATCCATTTCTTTGTGAAGTAGCCGGCTATGAAAGTACTGCATTCTGCACACACTGCAAGTACACATTTTTGGTCTCACACAGTAGAAAAGCCGACATAAAAGATTAAGACAGACAAGCATAAGTGGTGGCTACAAGTATGAAGTAGCATTGTTGTGGCCTACTATAGCAAAGCAAAGTCCAGGGAGCGTGAACTGAAATGGGCTGCTCAGGAGGGGAGCTGAGCCTACCATCTGGCATTCTTCTTAAAGGTAGCAATGCCAGCAGCGCTTGCCGTGCAGGAAGCGCCTATCCGTTTACATCATAAATTGCAAATTTTAGATGACATAAAAAATACGTTCATAAAAAATACGTTCTGCTTCACAAGAATTGGGTATTTTATAGAAAAACCCCCTGAATTTTCAGAATATGCACTCAGATTTGCACAATACTGCTTACTTTTGACACAGTGATCTTTTTTCTGAATGCTGACTGTGCAACAGCTGGGCACAGCCATGTTGGACTTTGGTCAAAAACCAGTAATGTGCCACCCCGTGACTCTAGACTCTAGCTTGTTTTCTATTGGTCAACACTGGCCGAAATTGATACCAGAGGTCAGGAACAATGATGACTATGGCGTCATTTAGCTGTCTTTATTATGAGAGCGCACACAGTATATAAGCAAGCACAGGGAAAGAAATCGAGAGCGTAAAAACAGAAACTACGGGGTGAAAAATAATCTTCTGGCGAATAAAGCTGTTATCACGAGCGTATAAATTGTGACTGAGCACAATTATGAAGGTCACAATCGATAAACAAGGCGATCGACTTGTCAAGCCTTAATCCATGATGTGTTTCCAGTTGGGAAATTAGATCGAGAGCGAGGAGACTTTTCAAAGCGAGAGAGAGCAGATGAGAATGCGAGCAACCGGCCAAGCCTAAAGTGAAAGCGAGCAGACTGAGATATCGATGCGACCTTCATAATTGTGCTCAGTCACAATTTATACGCTCGTGATAACAGCTTTATTCGCCAGAAGATTATTTTTTCACCCCGCAGTTTCTGTTTTTACGCTCTCTATTCCCTTTTTCTGTGCTTGGTTTTATTCTGTGTGCGCTCTCATAATAAAGACAGCTAAATGACGCCATAGATGACCCCTGGTGGGCCTTTTTGCGGTAATTTCGGTCAAACTGGAAGCCAGCCAGAGATAGCGGAAGTTCTAGTCACGGTCAGTAGATGTGTATCCTTCAATGGAAAACAATAAAAATAGTGGATTCGGGGGGATAGAGAAAAAAAAAAGAAGGTTCAGGGATGTTGTTAATATTGTTTTGAAGAAGTTACATTTGATTAGAAACATGTAATACATAGCGCTTTTGAGTAACACTGTCTGTATAGTAACGAGTATGGAACTGTGCTGCCACTTTTTGCCTCGTTGTGCCATCACATACAATAAGGGGTATTTGTATGCCAATTAGGCAGGTTGTGGAGAAGAGAATACAGTCAGAGAGGACAGATTTAATACTTTAAGTGACACACACACACACACATACACATATATATAAATAAATAAGTTTTAAGAAATTTGATGAATAACACAAAAAAAATTGTCAACATCATTGAAGTACACTGGCTTAAAATAAATTGATGTACTAAGCCAAAAGGAAAAGGATATATACATGTGAATTTTCATTGCATCCTTCCTGACATAATTTATTATGTTGCCTCAAAGCATAGCTCATCAAAGCCTACAGATCTCTGAACATTTAACATGTAGCCACCTGCATTTACTGAACTTGGCCTACATCCACTCTACCAGTCATCCATGAGATCTATCAGTTATTCATGTGGTCCTTGGGCATTTAAATCACATCATGGACTAGAAATGCACACAACTAACTAACATCTACTACTAAGATTGCTATATTAGTTCCATAGAACCTGACTAAATTGAGTTTATTTGCGGTGTCGACGAGAGATTTGTTTGACTAGGAATCTATGTAGATTATGTTATCCTTAATGATCTTTAGTTGGGTTTGAATGATTTGGTACAATGGCCAGCAAGGTACCTACAGATGGAGAGGTGCACACCAAGCTGAGAGATGTTGGGCTTGCTGATACCACTTCATAGCTGATGGAATTGTGAAGTAAAGAGAATTCCAAGAAAAGCCCACAAAGTCTTGCTAGTGCCATCAAAGGAATAAAGGCTGAGTTTTCTCACCTGCACAAAAACATCAGGAAACCAGGAGGAGAAGATGCCATCCAAGAGTACAACAACAAGCCATTCAGATTTCCAGTCCCTCTGAGGTCTCCCTGTTATTCTACAGCTCCAAGTGAAGGCCTAGATGCTGCAGTTCTCATGGAGGTCTGTGAAGAGCTGCAAAGAAAGACTGATAGCTTGAATGAAAAATGCAACACACTGACTGAAGAGAAAACAGAACTGAGAAGGAAGCTTGAGGACCTGCAGATGAAACTGAAAGAGAAGTCAAGGGCCCTTCGGAATGCGACTGATAGAGAGTGGTATCATGTTTGTAAGGCAAGACGTCTGGAAGTTGCTTTGGAGGACAAGGAGTTTGAGGATGAAGACCTCCTGATAGATGAAGAATCTGCTTTGGTCAGTGATATTGACAACCTGATCCAGAAGCTTGACAGCTACAAAAGCCTACATGAAGTTAATGCTCAACTGAGAGAAGTGAAAGATCTGAACGAGTCCATAGCTGCATCAAAGGTCTTGCATACTTTTGACACTGAGAGTGCAACCTTCACTCCAGAGTTTAGGGAGCTTGTCTACAAGCTTCTTAGCCTTCATGTGTCATCTACCCATATGTTATCCACTATCTCTCGAGTTTGCTGGCCTGACATGTAATAGGTTACCAGTGAGAGCAACTGTCAGCAACTGGAATGTGGAACACCTGGCATTATCCCAGATGCAGCTAGCTGAAGAACTGCCTGACCAAGCCGACACCACCCTCTATAGTGACGAGACCTCCAAATTTGGGCAGAGATACATGGGCTATCAACTGTCTGGTTCTGATGGCCGGTTTTGGGTTCAGGGGCTGTGGGACATCTTGACCAAGTCAGCAGAAGACAGCCTTACCACCTTTAAAGACATCCCGGCAGACTTAGATGACTGTGTGTCATTGAGTCAATCTGGGAAATAAATCCTCTTCAAGATTTGCTCTACCATGTTAGACAGAGCAGCCACAGAGGCCAAATTTGTGGAGCTGCTGGAATCCTATTGAGAAGAAATCCTTCCTACCATACTTTCTAACTTTGATGACCCAAGTGAAGAGGCCATGACTGCCACATCCAAGCTACACACCTTCTTCTATGGTCTCCACTCCCTAATTCAGTATGTTGAACTTTCAGCTGCTGCAACTGGGGAGTGTGAGAAAGCTGACAACCTTCCCCCTTCCAGTGCAGACCGCATCGTCAAACAGGGGGAGCCTGGCACACTCTGTGTGCTTTGCTCAGCAACAAAGGCCTTTGCTCAGGGAGGGGATGAGAAGTCTGGGAAGTATTTTGAATTCAATGACTTCTGTCATGATTTCCTCAAGGACAAGAACATCAAGTCTCACTCAAGACCTTCTGGGGCAACAGATTCAACTCCATTTTCTATGAAGTGGAGTACACTTACTTCCTTCATGAGAATATGGTTGACTTCCTTCAACATGCTCCAGGAAAGAACAAGTTGCTCCAGGCAGTCCTGGCAGATCTGTCAGTCCTGGCAGATCTGTCAGGCATTAATTCAGGTGCTGGTTCTGGCTGAGAAACCAGCTCAAAAGAGGCAGCCTCCAAGAGGGGCTCAGGAACAACAGCCTCCTCTGCTGTTTCTATATCAGCCACTGGGGGAAGTTCTGGAGCGACAGCCTCCTCAGCTGAGTCGGCCACTGGAGGGCGCTCTGGAGCGACAGTCTCCTCGGCTGAGTTGGCCACTGGAATGGTTTCCTTTAGGAGGCGCTCTAGACCAATGGCCTCCTCGGCTGGGTCGACCACTGGCATTATTGCGCCCCCCAAAAATGTTCATGGGGTTCCTCCTTTTCTAATGAGTCAAAAATAAACTTGAGCATGGCAAAGAAAGTCTGTGAGTTTCAAAGGCACAGGTGTTCAACCTGAATCAGGTAGTTCATCCATCTGCATGCTCGTCCAGCAATGAACGTCAGGATGAAGTTTACCCAGATGAGTTCGGGTGGCTTGGGCTCTTGGAAGTCATCATAAAGGACCCCACATTGGATGCGGAATCCACATGGGTGATACTCTCCATCGTAGGGTGTAGGAGGGTAAGCATCGGTACGCCAGCAGAAATACAAGGCTAGCGGCAGGGACAGGGAAACCCAGAAGCAGCGTGGAATCATGTACTGAAAGACATCTGCTGCATCCATTGTATGGCGAAGTATTTTGTCAGGTATGCGAGGGAGGCAGATGTATGTGCAGAAGTGTTCAGTTTAATAACAAGAGTGCAGATATATACAAGGTGCAAGACTATACAGATATATACACAGGTAAACAGTCCAAATTGGCAGGCAAGAACAGAAATGAGAAAACAGGCAAAGGGTCAGTCAAGGCAGAAACAGTACATCAAAGGCAAAACAAGAACGGTAATGAGAAACAGGCAAAAGAATCAAGAAACCAGGAAAATGAGAATATGGGAAGAAAGGCTCGGTAATGCATACTAAATGTAGCGTAATACTTCGCATCGCCTTTGCATCAGCACAGTCCTTAAATAGCCCAATACATAGTTCTCTAATTGAGTTCAGGTGTGCCTTGTTCACGGCGTGCATGCTGGAGCTCACTCGGCGCATGCACCTAAAGGTGCATGCGCCACAGTGTGCAGGACTGACAAGGACAACAATTTACATTGGCAGTATTTGTACCATATCCTGTAATCTTCAAAAGAGTGCAACACACAATGGAGACACAACAGAGAACTTTAATTTTATTCATACCGTAACAGGAACTGTGTGCATTTGTGTGCTTCTCATTACTGTGTGCAATAGATTGTGCACAACAGATTGTTGTGCACAGTGGTGTACAGATGTATATAGTTCAAGTCTTGTTGATGCTCAGATGTTAGTTTCTAAGTACAGATTCAATGGTTCTGGTCTGTCCAACTGTTCTGGTCGCTGCCCCAAACAAGAGTGCACCTGGTGTTTAGCCAGGAAGCACCTGGGAAGGGCTTGGAAGCCCAAAGTGAGAGCCTACTCAGGGGCTCGCCCCCCCCGCCTCACCAGGTTAGTGAGGAAATGATGAGTAGTGGTATTTCACTGGCGGCACTTGATGGAAGCGGGGCTTCCCACTTATTCTACACCCCTCATGTCTCTTCACAGTGCCAGACTAGAGTCAAGCTCAACAGGGTCTTCTTTCTCCGCTGATTCTGCCAAGCCCATTCCCTTGGCTGTGGTTTCGCTAGATAGTAGGTAAGGACAGTGGGAATCTCATTTGTCCATTTATGCATGTCACTAATTAGATGACGAGGCATTTGGCTATGGATCCTAGCCACACAGAGACAAACAATCATTCACACCTACAGTCAATTTAGAGCCACCAATTAACCTAACCTGCATGGCTTTGGACTGTGGGGGAAACCGCAGCACCCAGAGGAAACCCACACAGACACAGGGAGAACATGCAAACTCCACACAGAAAGGCCCCTGCCAGCTGCTGGGCTCAAACTCAGGACCTTCTTGCTGTGAGGTGACAGTGCTAACCACTACACCACAGTTAGTCATAGTTATTCCTGCCATTTACCTGAGCTTCACTGAATTTCTTTACTTTGACATTCAGAGCACTGGGCAGAAATCACATCATGTCAACACCCACCTAGAGTCTTTGCGATGCTTTCTTTTAATTAAACATTCAGATCCCCCTTGTCCGCACCAGTTCTAAGCTGGCTGCTAGGTGCCGGTTAAGGTGCCACACCGGGGAGGCCCCCGCCCCCCAGAGGTAGGGAGAGCAGGAAAGGACGGTGGTCCTGGCATGGACCATAGCTGGGGAGATCCACAAGAAGGGCCTGGCGCACATCCAGAGTCGCCGCAGCACCTCTCCGACTGCCGCACATCCAGGCCCACCTTCCAGCACTGTGCATAGAGGTGGCCCCCCTTTGCTCAGAAACCTGTACCACCTGCACTGCCCATAGCCCCAGCATGGACGCCAGGGTGTAGGGTGGGGAGAGGGAACAGGAGACAGGTGGGGAAGATGTGCTGCATGCAACACTTTCCGATAGGAGGCGACACGGTGGGACGGCCGCTCCCCCAGCCATAGCTCGGGCCCAGCCCCACTTCACACCCTGGCCTGACCGACCCAGCCCTTAGAGCCAATCCTTATCCTGAAGTTACGGATATGACTTGCTGACTTCCCTTACTGACATTGTTCCAACATGTCAGAGGCTGTTCAGCTTGGACACCCTGCCTCACAACGATATAAACCATTGCTCAGTTGTTGAAATTGATTTGAGTAGTTTACGCCATCTCTCTATGCAAATAATGCAATTAAATTTCAAAAATAAATAAAAAAAATACTGCAGCAAAAAGTCATTTTTAAACTCTGAGCAATTGATAGATGTTTTGGGCTCAAGAATTGCTCCTGAAGGTGCTTTACTTTACTTTCTCAAGATGGATGTATATTGCTGGAAGCGGCCAATTAAGGCTTATGGAAAAAAATTCAAAAAATTGAAAATTACAAACAGCTGTAACTTCTGTTCTATTTAACTGAGGGGGAAAATAAAACCAATTTTGAATTCAGAACTTTGTACTCTTTCTTTTGATATGCCACACCCCTTGATCAAAACCAGATTTAAAAAAAGGCCTGTCATTGTTATTAAAGGTATCTGTCTTTAAATGCTCTTTTGTGCTTTGTTTTTAGCAAGGTACAATAGTAGTTTAATGTTTTGATGTTTAATTTTTGTAAACCCACCATTTTTAAGTTGATTCTGTGAAACTTTTGGAGCTGAGAGCTAAACTCAAACTCATCGTGACCAGCTGGTGACACTGTGTTGTGAGGATGTAAGTTAAAGTTATTTTTATGGTATAAAAATTGTGAAAAAAAACCCCTGGTTTTAGTTATTTATAGGCTTTTCTAAAATATTTGTTCATCGTTTTGCTGAACCCCCCCAAAAACAAAACAAAAAAGGTGTCAGCCAACACTTATGCAGCCAACGCTCTGCTTGCGCTCTTCGAGCAAGCAGCAGAGGCCTCAGGCTGGCCGGTGGAACAGTGCGTGGTGCGCCTCCTCCCCCTGCTAACGGGTAAGGCGCAGCCGGCCGCACTACAGCTCCCCGCTGACAGCCGGCCGCACTACAGCTCCCCGCTGACAGCCGGCCGCACTACAGCTCCCCGCTGACAGCCGGCCTCACTACAGCTCCCCGCTGACAGCCGGCCACACTACAGCTCCCCGCTGACAGCCAGCTGGTCTATGCAGACCTGCTCCGGGCTGTCCTCCAGCGTGTGGGGCGCACCCCAGAACAACAACGCCAGCGCTTCCACGCTCTGCACCTAGAGGAAGTCGGCCGGCCATTCGCATTTGGCCAGCAACTCCGGGATGCCTGGCGGCAGTGGCTGAGGGCTGACAACCATGACACCGAGGGAGTCGTCGATCTGGTGGCACTGGAGCAGTTCATCGCACAACTTCCCAAAGGGACCGCGGAGTGGGTCCAGTGCCATCGCCCGGCGTCGCTGCATCAGGCCATCGAGTTGGCGGAGAATCATTTGGCGGCTGTTCCCACGGCAGGATCACAGATCCCCTCTTCACTTCTCTCCTCTCTCTCCCTCCTTATATAGGGCACGGTCACTGGGGAAGACACATAAACACGGGTTAATTGACATCAGGCGTAGTGATTCTGCCACTTACCTTCCCTGACTCCGACCTCCGGTCACAGACCGACGCTTGACCACGCCCCCGCTGCCACACAGTTATTTAACCAAAGACTAGAGCAATGGCGTTGTTGATGCTATAATTTCCTCGAATATAGTCTGGCTGTCTTTGTTTTGCTAAGATCTGAAACACATAATAGGTTTAATCACACAGAGGCCAATTCTTTCTAGTGGTAAGGAAGCAGATACTCCATAAATGTCAGGCCGCATGGAATTTAGTGTTATTCATTTGATATATTTGCATGCATGTTTGTATTTTAACTTAAATTTATATTGATCAGTCTCAGACTTTGGATTCCTCACGTCAGCAGAGAAGAAAGCTGCCCGCTCCACCTTCCATAGGTACGTTGCCTCTTCTGCATTTTCAAAGCTTCATTGTAGTTCAGCCAACAAATTTGCAGGAATGTGCAATTTCATGATGGCTGATATTGATTACATGCTGATATTATTTACGGGCCTTTTTTCTTTCATTGTTCCATCAAGCAAAAAATCTCCAGCAACGGGTTTTTGCAGGAAATGGCATCATTACGTAAAGCATTTAGCCAAAAGTTAATGTAAAAAAAATGCTGTAAAGATGCATTAAGAATCATATTATTTAATATTTAAATGTTTCTATTTTTAAAAATTACTATATCGAGCAGTACACTGGAATAAACAAAGTCAATATTTGGCATGACATCCCTTTGCCTTTAAAAATACATCAGTAGTCTCAGGTGCACTTTGCACAGTTTTAAAAGGACATTTGCTGGTATGGTTTACGAGCATCTTAGAGAATCTGCGACAGTTCTTCTGGATATCTTGTCTGTCAAATGTCTGTTTTTGCAAGTTAAATCCAACAGCATTTTTTTAAAATGGTGTATTACATAATGTTACTTTATTTACTGACATACAAACATTTTTTATAATATTTAATTTTTGTTAGAAAAATAATGTTTAAACTATTTAGAAGTATTAGAAATCTAATCTAATATTTAAAGTAGAATTTTTTTTAACATGACCCAGTAATGGAGAAATCATAAAATGAACATCTAAGACAAAACATCTATTTCAAAGAAATTAGGGTACCTAAGACTTTTTCATAGTACGATAGTTACATGAAATCTGTGGAAGCTTGCTTAGTGACACAATGTGAAATATACATTTTTCGTTGTCTGATTGTTATATAGGTGGTTCTTACAGGCATGGAAAAATAAGTACATCCCACGGAAAATGTAGACTTTTCTCAACATATTTAAACAAACGTTTCATTTTCTTTCATATAATGCCTACAGATAAAGGTGATATACTCCAACAAACAACACATAAAATTGACATATCGTAGTCATTTTCCATCCATCCATCCATCCATTATCTGGAACCACTTATCCTGTGCAGGGTCACGGGCAAGCTGGAGCCTA
>JAOANJ010000014.1:6106925-6117807 GCA_026413345.1 Ariopsis seemanni
ATTAGCTCATGTTTTAAGTCATTCAAATTGTGTAAAGCTGCTTTGCGACACTGTTTATTGTTAAAAGCGCTACACAAATAAACTTGACTTGACTTTCCATACTGGGTGAAGTTGGACAGTGTTTTGTCCATGGTGACGTGGGTAAAGTCCCCCGAAATGATGGCATTCTGGTGTTTAATTTGGAGTCCAGCTGTGGTGATATGAATGGCATGACGTTGGGTGGGGCATAAACAGCAACGATAGCATGAGACATTTCCACAGCATGTTTGATTCACTTCTATAAGTGAGTCGATTCAGAGTCGGATTGCTTTCTGACTAATTCCATTCCAACCCACAAAACACTGTGGATATGAAACCACTCGAGAGAAGCACACCAGGGTTCCAGGGTTGTTAAATTGTGTTCTGTGGTCAGATTAGTCTGGTTGAGGGTAAAGTAAACCCTGTACTCAAATGCTGGTAGGATGAGGAGAACGTGTCCAGGTCCTCATAGCAGCACTTCATGGAAAATAAGTGTGTTGTAGTTCACTAACTTGAAGGTGCTGACCATGTTGAAACAATAAACGATGACATTTCTGCTTCCAGAACTTTATATATAAATACCACACACACCACTGTGAAAATTGAGGTTTGTCTCTGTGTGTGTGTCAGGATCTGTCAGGTGGAATGGTGGTGTCTGATGTTCAGGTGATCTCTGAGAAGGATGTGATTCCTCACGGTTACTGCTACATCCCTGAGTTCATGGAGTCCAGTAAGACCTCTCTCACACACACACACACACACACACACACACACACACACACAACAATCTCACTGCAAACTAAACTCCCTCTTTTTTTGTGTGTGTGTGTGTGTGTGTGTTAGGGTCCTCTGTGTGGAAGAAGAAGCGAGTGTGTGTGCGTATCGTTCCTGTGGACAGTGTAACAACTGCCGTTCTGGACATCCGAGTGACAGCCAAGAGCAAGATGATGCTTCCGCAGTACACCTGCCTGGGGTGAGGGGAGAGTGTGTGTGTGTGTGTGTGTGTGTGTGTGTGTGTGTGTGTGTGTGTGTGTGTGAAGGCTTGGTGTGCATATGTACTCTGATGATCCTAGGGTTATTCGCTCATCTGGCCGATAGGTGATGAATTTATGACGACGTCCGTCTGTTGTCGTCCACGTTTCACAAAATATCACTACTTCTCTCAATTCTTCACTGATCTTTTTGGCAGGAAGGTCGGTCTGCCTGGGGTGTATATAGCTTCTACCCAAATTTGCATACTTGCAATTAATAATGAAGATATGGAGTAATTAATCAATCCCTAATGAGCAGTTTCCACACATCACTTATTCTCTCTCTCAATTCTTCACCGATTTTGGTTCTTTCTGGTAAATATGTCGGTATTCCTTGGGTGGATATAACTTCCATCCATCCATCTATCGATCGTGTATACAGCTGAGATATGTACACCCCCAGAGCAGTGGGCAGCCATACTACAGCACCCGGGGAGCAGTTGGGGGTTTGGTACCTTGCTCAAGGGCACTTCAGCCCAAGGCCGCCCCATGTTAACCTACTGCATGTCTTTGGACTGTGGGGGAAACCGGAGCACCCGGAGGAAACCCACACAGACACGGGGAGAACATGCAAACTCCACACAGAAAGGCCCTCGCCGGCCGCTGAGCTCGAACCTGGACCTTCTTGCTGTGAGGCGACAGTGATAACCACTACACCACTGTGCCGCCCACAGAAGCACAGAACATAGCATTTTGTTGCACTGAAGTCTAACTTCGGTTGCTCAAAGTGCTGTAAAATGTTCTCTCGCTCAGAAATGTTCAGCAGTTTGGATCGTTCCAACTTGTCGCCTGTCAAAGCAAATGATTTATGAATGAATGAATTATTTTATTTATTTATTTTTTTAATTGAGGCTTATTTAAAAATCTAAAATGGCGCGAGGATTTTCTCACAGTGCTGACGCTGCACCTGAATGGAATGAGTCAAAGAGAAATGAGAAGTGTGTGTGTGTGTGTGTGTGTGTGAGAGAGAGAGAGAGATATGCAGAGAGCAGTTTTGATTTGAGTCAGAGAGTTTGTGTAGGACGAATCTCTTCTCTCTACATCTCTTCTTTCAGTTTATCACCATCTCCTTCTTCTTGCTGTGTCTCCTACAGAGTGTATTAATGCTCTCTCTGTATGTGTGTGTGCGCACGTGTGTTAGAGTCCATGAGATCTCCAGTCACTTCGTACAAGTGTGTGTGTTTCTCAGTGAGTAAGACGAGTGGGCGAGAGCAGCAACTGGTCTGCTGTTGCATGGCAAGATATTACTCATTTCCTTAGCTATGTGTACACACACACACACACACGCACGCGCACACACACACGCTCACACATGCACACTCTTTGCAAGCTCTCGACGTCTTGTGACTCCTCGGTTGTGTCTGTATCAGTGTGTTTGTGTGCTGCAGGCCTGTTGCTGTGTGTGTGTGTGAGAGAGAGAGAGAGAGAGAGGAAGAAAAGTGGGATCTGTGCGTTACACACTCGGGGAATTTTAGCCACTGCATGGATAGCTGCTCTGCCCACTCAAAGGTCAGTCACACCATATCAGCACTTGGATGGGAAATCACTCTCACACACACACACACACACACACACACACATATTCTATGTATTCTATATGTTCTCCAGTTTGCTTATTCAAGTTAAATTTGGACTGTATGCAGGTTCTGAATGATAAAGTTCTTTAATATCCATTTATCTGTTGATTAATTTAAGTCTGTTCTATCTGCACTGATGTCGTTATCAGGTGTGATAATCTGTACGAACCTCGCAATTCAGTTCAAGTCCAACTCCAATCACTACGATGGGATTATAAATCAGTTCCTTATGCATCTCGATTTATCCTGTTTTTTAAATTTTTTTATTCTGCATCCTAAATTATAATATATTTTCTCATGATGCATTTTGCTGCTCTTAAAACATAACAATAATTTTCATTGACTAAAGGGTTAATGAATTTCCATCAGAACAACTTTCACTCTTTACTGCTGATCGAATGTGAATGATATTTCAGATCCAACTCTGTGGAAACTCTATTTGTGAAACCTTTTCACTAAATTGCTGTAGTGTTGCTTGTTGTGGCAAAACGGATTGCTCTGAATAAACACCGTGTCTTTATTTTTGCTTAAATAACGAACTGATTTTCTGAAACATGAACTTATCCCAAAGGAAACATTTTCCAGACATTTATCATGTGTCATCATGGATTCAGACCAGGACGTCTAAAAAAAAATGTCAATGCCCAGTATCAGCAACAAGAAAACATTACAATGGCTGGTGAATAAATCAAAACGATAATAATCTCAAATGTTAAAAGTTTTATGATGAGTCATAAATATGCTCAGTCTTTCACACTTATTCAAATCTTCATTTATTTTAAGTAAATATCATACAAAGCATAAAGGAACTTAGTATCCGTATGAACCTGCATCTGTATGAAGCTATTTACGGTATTTGTTTTGATTATTATACCTTTTGTAACTTTGATTTAAGATGTTTTATGTCAAATCTTTCAAGAGACAAACACAATGAACTTCATAATCAATCAGTTTTCCCAATCTCCACTGTCTACATGTATTTATTGTTCGATAAGATCAATCTATTTCTTCATCATGTGACCTATTTCACTAGTCATCTGCACAGTACTGCTAGAAACTAGAAGCAGAAAACAAAGGAAGGAAGGGAAGTAGAAACCCTTCAATACTGATTTAAACACCAGTGTTAAGATACTTTAGTACTGTGCTTTTGTGAGATGGATCCTTCTAATTTATACACTCCGATCAGCCATAACATTAAACCCACTGACGTGAAGAAGTGAGTAACATTGATGATCTCATTACAGTGGAACCTGTCGAGGGGCGGGGTTTATTACGCAGCAGGAGAACAGTCAGTTGTTGAAGTTGATGTGTTGGAAGCAGGAAAAATGGGGGAGTGTGAGGATCTGAGTGACTCTGACAAGGGCCAAATTGTGGCTAGCCCATATGGTCTAATCCCACAGAAGAGCTACTGTACCACAAACTGCTGAAACAGTTCACGCTGACGCCTTTCAATCAGAGCCAGCAGTAACTTTTTCAGCAGTTTGTGCTACAGTAGCTCTTCTGTGGGATTGGACCATATGGGCTAGCCTTCATGCCCCATGTGAATCAGTGAGCCTTCGACACCCATGACCCTGTCTCCACTTCACCAGTTGTCCTTCCTTGGGCCACTTTTGGTAGGTACTAACCACTGCATACCAGGAACACCCCACAAGATGTGTCAATTTGGAGATGCTCAGACCCAGTCATCTAGCCATGACAATTTGACCCTTGTCAAAGTTACTCAGATCCTTATGCTTGCCTATTTTTCCTACTTCCAACACATCAACTTCAAGAACTGACTGTTCTCTTCCTGCCTAATATATCCCACCTCTTGTCCCATTGTAGTGGGATAATCACTGTTATTCACTTCACCCATCAATAGCCATAATATTATGGCTGATCAGTGTATATGTCTTTATTTTAAATATTCACTTTGAAATGTATTCCTCAAGTTAAAACTTAATTAAAATGTTATCATGACTGAAATCAGTAGTTCCAGTGTTTATTTTTCTTATGTAGATACCATCAAGCCTAGATTTTTTGAGCCCAGAATCTTTGACAGTAAGTCACATCTGTTTTTGCTTCCAAAATATAAATATTCATCCAATCAGCCTTTATTTCAGAGGACAGCATAAGTGTATATACAACTTGTTTGTATTGGTTGTGTTTTTACTATAAAAATGTTTCTTTCTGCTTCAGAGGAGGCCACAGGATTTGGACCCATATTTGAGGAGGAGCCCTTAGACACCATATATGCTGAGGATTCTCCTGAAACCAAAATCTCCATGAACTGTAGAGTGCGAGCCAACCCACCAGCCACTGTCAAGTAATACCTACTTTTTACAGGGCTGTTAGACTCTTGACTCTGTTCTGTGTGTAGTCATATTAATGATAAAAAATGACCGAGTTTTGACTTATTTCTTGGTTTTGATACCATGATGTCAATGAGTCAAGCTTGTTGCTGAATGTAATTAATATTTTAAATAAATGATCATATACTTTGCCACTAAATTAAAGCATATACAAAAATATACCCGAGCTTTCCTTTCACCATATGTAGGTTAATGTTCACTATTTCTTTGCAGGTGGTGGCATAATAACTGGGAGATAAAGCTACTGGAGCAGCCGGATGAACATTACAGTTTAGTGGGAGGAAACCTGGTAATCACTAATCCCGACAAGAGTAAGCATGCTGGAAAATATGTCTGTGTGGCTAAGAACGTTTATGGCACAGTCGTCAGCAAAGAGGCCACTGTGAGGTTTGGATGTAAGTGACATTCTTTTGTAAATGTTTCTCTTTAATTTATTTATTGACAATTCAAAAATGGATTATCCCCCTGTCCTACCTAAAGGTTATTTATCAAATCCTGCCCTGCACCACGTTCCCTTCTCCCATCAAGCTCAGCTTAACTAAACCCACCCATCTCTCCAGATACAAGGAAGACATGTGTAAAGGCTCTTTTCTGTACTGGCAGAACTTCCCCTGGTTCTCTGAACAGCTGAGATACTGGTTATCTTCAAACAAAAGAACAGATAAACAAACAGAATGAGCATAGTATGTTTTTGATGGAGACTAAAGCACTTCTTTAAGTGCTAGGTGGAATGATACTTACATTGTTTCAGTATGCTGGTCACATACTAATGAGACTTAGACCATATATTGCACTATAAATAGAATGATTGAATGGCATTGATACATTAACATACTATTTAGTGTGGTAGTATATAGTTTGGGACACACCCCTAATATTTGAGACTCAATTGTCTGCAGCTGTTACAAGGAAAAAAAAAAGTTTGTGGTCACAGTCACCGAGGATAACACTGCAGTAAGCCTCTGATGACTCTAAATCTGTTCTACAAGTTCTGCAATGCTACCAAATTAGGGATTAAAGCTCACAATGATAGTGGAGACTCAACTATACTACAGGCAGTGAGTAAGGATGGTGCTACATAAAGTCTTTATTTTGTCTGTTTGGATAGCTATTTTGTGCCAAATTATACAAAATAGATTTTTGATATCAAAATAGGTAACATCTTAATAAAATGCTTTTGATTTTCATCTCATTTTATTAATTGTATTATATGCACCTTGAAGCCTAACGACATGAGAATTATTTATGACTCATTATTTTGCACATATGGTCACTTAATAAAACACCAAATTACCATAGATCTCTCTCTAGGCAGAATGTTTACTGCCAGGAATTTTGTATAAAGCAGTCCAGCAGTTCAAAACTATTTATATTTTAAATAAAACAAGTAATATACGTGAAGCAAATAAACAGTGATATAATACAAACACAATTCAACAACTAATTTAAAGATTCTGGAATGTGTGTCAGAGACAAGCAGGTGTGGATGCAAATACAGTCAAATATAAAAACTGACAGATATAAAGAACTAAGCAAACTCAGAACTATAATAGTGGCACAGGATCAGGAAATAGGAAACTAAACTGGGCAAGGAGAGAACCTGTAACCAAAACAAAACAAATATTCATTTTGCACATCAATGTGCCGGAGCTACTGAGTAACAGATGAAAGAGCAAAATCTCCCAACAAGAGCTCATTATCATAAACAGTACATATCCAACAGAATGAGCTAATCACCTAACATTAGCTATCTAGCTAAAAGATAAGCTCTGGGTGAAGGGAAAGGAATTACCTAATGTAATTTCATAGCCCTCTGTGTATACTGGATCACAGGCTGTAAGCAGGATCTTTCCATGAGGCTTTGTGGATCCCTGGGGATGTTAAATACAGCTAGCCTGCTAATTCTAGCTAGCTAAAATTTAGTAGCACTTCCCTCTCTGGGGGCAGCATATGTAACTTTTAAATGGTGTGGCACTCGCTGCTGTGGCAGGGAACACAGACACTCAACCCAGGGTTTAGTGGAAAAGGTAAGTGCTCTTTTATTTTTTAGAAAAAGACAGAGTAAGTGTGAGGGGTGAGAGAAGTGTAACAGGTGCAGGTGGTGGAGAGCCAGAGCTGGCCTAGCACAGGGTTGTAAGTGGAGGCTGGCTGCGTCTGGGTCTTTCATCACTCTGCTGGTGAAAGCAGGAGCGGGGGTGATTGCTGGCATGAGCGCTGATTTCTCTGTTGTCTTCCTCTTCATCCTCAAGATGACCTGCGCAGGGAGAGGAGGGAGGAATCAGTTACCATGCTCTGAGAAAACCCAACTAACCTCTTTATAGCCTCTTAAGCACTGCTTAAACCACTCCAGCAATGTGCAGTCAGCGGGCTCCATCCTGTGGCTATACTGCTTTCAGCAGTCCAAAACAGTCGTGTTGAAGTGTCGCTGTCTCTTCAGCACCATGGAAGTAGTGGAGTGAGGAGTGATGTGCTGCTTGGGCTGCAGTTTCCTTGGGCCACTGTCACAACTGTTAAAAGAGTGGCATGATTTTCATCAATAATTAAACAATGTAATGGAACATTATTGTGGTATAAGTGAAATAATATTGTGGCAGCAGGGGCATAGTTGAGCACCAGTTTGCGAATGGGAAAGGAAGCCAGGGAAGGTGAGTGGCAAACTAGAAGCACCTGCTGATAATTAGTGTGCTGTCTCTGTGTGTCTGTTTTCAGTGACAGGAAGCAGATAAAAAGGGGAGAGGAGTGGATAGAGGTGCTTTTGGCCAGAGTCATGGCTGACTGTTGGCATGCTGTTTCCTGTTTTATGTCCACCCCGTTTACATTCATTTAACTTGCTGGAATGTGAGGTTTTGTTTTTGAAAAGAAAGCAGAGTAAATCTGAACTGAGCCAGCCTGCCTGCCTGTTCAGCATCCTCTCCAGTCAGGGAACATTACACTGGTGCCAAAACCCAGGACGCTGACAGAGAACTCCCTTCATGGAGTCCTCCCCATTCAAGGAGCTTGTCCCTGCCCCTGCTGCCGTCCAATCAATACCAGCACCAGGAGTTGGTCGCAATGCAGACTGAGCAGGAGCAGTGCTTTGAGGCCCTGCTGCAGGCTCAGAAGGAGGACTACCAGGCACTCTTGCACCTCATCACATCAGCAGGTGCCCCAGCCTCCGAACCAGTGGGGTTCCCCTATGTCACCCTCACAAAGATGGGGCTGCATGACTACCTGGAGGCTTTTATGGAGCACTTTGAGTGAACCATGGAGGCATGGGGATGGCTGGATGAGCAGCGAGTGGCCCACCTTCTGCCACTCCTGAACAGCGAAGCACAGCTCATGGCCCAGCAACTACCTGCAACAACTGGCTGGAGTATGCACACTTGAAGTACGTGATCCTGCAGCGAGTCAGCCGCTCCCCCGAGCAACACTGTCAGCACTTCTGCATGCTGATGCTGGAGGAGGTCAGCTGGCTTGTTTACCTGTGGCCAGCAGCTGTGGGACATCTGCCAGTGGTGCTGGAGCAGTTCATCGCTCGGCTGCTGAGGGGGACAGCGGAATGGGTCCAGTGCCACTGCCTGGCATTGCTGGATTGAGCCATCAAGCTGATGGAGGATCATCTGGTGGCAGTTCCAGTGGCAGGCAGACATCCTGCCTCTTCTCTCTCTTTCTGTCTCTCTCTCTCTCATCCTGCTCCCATCTCCTGTTCCTCCCCTCCCTCCTGGTACCGCGGAAGTGGGGGCCAGTCCCCCCACAGCCAGCTCCCCAAGTCTGTGGGAGAAGAGAAAATTGGGAGAAGGGGTCTTCTGACAGCAAAAATGAAATTCAATATGTTCTTGACCTGCACACAAAACTCTGCATACTCAGTCACCTAATCCAGGAGAATTTGTGGCAGGCACAAGAGCACCAGTCCCAGCTGTACAACAAGCCATGCCTCAGAGGATTCACACCAGGAGAAAAAGTTCTCATATTATTACCTACATCAAGCTTTAAATTACTCACCAAGTGGCAGGGGCCCTTTGAGGTCACATGGTGAGTTGGGAACGTTGACTATGAGGTGAAGCAAACTGATAGAGGCAGGTCGCAGCAGATATACCACCTCAACCTGCTCAAATTATGGACTGAGGGGGTCCCCATGGCATTGGCAATGGTAGTTCCAGAGAGGGAGGAGCTGGGGTCAGAGGTTTAAACAAAATCCACCACACAACCTGCTCCAGTCCCCTGTGGAAACCACCTCTCGCCATCCCAACTCAGAGGTTACCAAGTTGCAAAAGAAGGTGGCACGGTGGTGTAGTGGTTAGCACTGTCACCTCACAGCAAGAAGGTTCTGGGTTCGAGCCCAGTGGCCAACAGAGGGCCTTTCTGTGTGGAGTTTGCATGCTCTCCCTGTGTCTGCATGGGTTTCCTCCAGGTGCTCCGGTTTCCCCTACAATCCAAAGACATGCAGGTTAGGCTAAATGGTGGTTCTAAATTGACCGTAGGTGTGAATGGTTGTTTGTCTCTGTGTGTCACCCATGCGATGATCTGGCGACTTGTACCCCGCCTCTCACCCATAGTCAGCTGGGATAGGCTCCAGCTTGCCTGATATCCTGTAAGCGGTTACAGATAATGGATGAATATCTGGCAGTTTTGTGAAAAATCAGAAAAGTAAGGTGTGTGTGTGAGAGAGATAGATTTTTTTTTTTCCCCAAAGACAAAAGTGAACACAAGCCATGTATCACACACACACACACACACACACACACACACACACACACACACACACACTGTGCCTACTGCTGAAAAGAAAAAGGTTAAATCTGGAGGTGCTTCTGGAGGAACACTTAAAGGGTTAGAGTGTTGCAAGTAGATCACTCAACTATCCAAAGAACCCTTGAGGAACTTTCACATTTAAATACACTATAAAACTGTGTCATGTCTGAAAGGTTCCACACTGGTTTAAATACTGTAACTTGGCCATGAGTGTAGCAAGTTCTGTCAGTGCAAATAAGAATTTAGTCACACTAAAAGTCTCTCTCATCATTTTATTATGCAAAATATTCTACAAAGACATATTCATGGAACAATTGGTCTAATTTGTCATGTTTAATATTTACCTTCATCACTGTGACTATACTAGCAGGAACTGGAAGGCCGTCTTGTTTAAATAGTCATTCTTGTCATTGGTAATACAGATGCACACTGATGTGTTTTGCATCTATAGCATTAATACTGCATGAAATGTCACAGCTATTTAACATGAGTTATATATTTTATATAATGACTCAAGAGCCAGTCCACTTTATCGCCTCCAGATCTTCACTCTGCTTTAATTGCCTTCCAGTAGCATGCTAGCAAGTGAAAATATATCCAAGATTTGCTGTGTTTTATGAAGTTCACAAAAGCATAACACATTTGTGATTGATATTGATATTGTTTGTCAGCTAAAAATATAAAAAATGAGGTAAATAAAATTTCATTAAACATTACACTTCCTGAAAGAAGCCAATAAGTAGCCTAATCAATATTTAAAGCCAATTTTGGCAATGAGTGGCATCCTGCTGAAAAAGCCTTCTAGGAAATGAAGTCTGTTGTACGTACCATGAATCAAGAAACATTGCTGCAGAGCCTAATCAATGATCAGACAGAAAGAGTAAGTGAGCATCATTTTAAAAGACTGTTAATTAAAGATAATCAAGCTCTTTATCTCCACTGTCCAGTCCTGGTGTTTTATCCGGCTTTATTTTATAGTCTGGTCATATAGACCATATACATTGTTGTTAATGCATGGTATATGTGTGTAACCCTAACAGGCCTTTTATCTCATCTCATCTCATTATCTCTAGCTGCTTTATCCTGTTCTACAGGGATGCAGGCAAGCTGGAGCCTATCCCAGCTGACTACGGGCGAAAGGCGGGGTACACCCTGGACAAGTCGCCAGGTCATC
>JAOANJ010000014.1:6452910-6463669 GCA_026413345.1 Ariopsis seemanni
GGGGGGGACGGATTGAGGGTCATTCGAATCTGTGTACGTCAGAACACCCCTGACGTACACGCTATCTGCGCCCCTGTGCATAGCAACTACCCCCTCAACAACAGGCTGGAGTACACGGCCTTAAAGTGAGCCATTCTGCAGTGCATCGGCTGCACCCCAGAGTAACATAATCAGTGCTTCTGTGTGCTGAATCTGGAAGAGACTGGCTGGTCCTTCGCATTTGACCAACAGCTTGGGGACGCCTGCCAGTGGTGGCTGAGGGCAGAAGATCGCAACGCCGAGGGTATCATCAACGCAGTTGCACTGGAGCAGTTCATTGCTTAGCTGCCAGAAGAAACAGTGGAGTGGGTCCAGTGCAACTGCCTGGTGATGCTGGATAGTACCATCACTCTGGCTGAGGACCATCTGGCAGCAGTTACAGCAGCAGGCAGACATCCTGCCTCTTCTCTCTCTCTCTTTCTCTTGCTTCCTTCCTCCTGTCCCTCCCTTGTCCCTGCACCATGGAAACGGGCATTGACTTGCCTGCAGCCAGCTCGCCGAGTCATGGTCACCTGCTCCCATCTTCCCCTTGTGTTTCTGTGTCTTCTCTCCTGTTTCCAGGACCAGTACCATGTGATGGAGGTGGGGGCAGTGGTCCAGATCCCTGACACACCAGAGATCACAACCTGTGGAGACCACCTCTCCATATTGCCCCATATGGACAGTCAAAACTTGCACTTGGAAGTTGGCTTTGGACACTTACAGTTTTACTATTATGGCTTAGGACTACAACTGACATGATAACTTTAGGACTGCAGTTGGCATGAACAGTTTTGCACTCAAGTCTCTATCAATGAATAGTTGATAACATCAACAAAACAGACTTCATGCTAAAACTATAATGAATTTCCTGGTTACACAGTTATACTTTGTGACTACACAGGACACATTTATAGAAACAACAACTCTCTCTCTCTTTGTCTCTACACATGCTACTCCTGAGGTACCAGTGATCGTGACCGCTTCTGATCTCTGGATCTGCTTGATCCATCCTGATACGCTACTTCTGGTTGGAGTTCTCATCACTTCACTCCTGCTGAGGATGGTCTCATGTGGACAGCCTAAAGATGCACTTAGAAACTGTGTAGATGGCTTTGGACTGCAATTAATACAAAAGGTTTTGCAACAATGTTTTGGAGAGGAAAATCAGTAACCATCTTTCCAGCAGATGTCTGGGATGGCAGATGTCAACTTAAGTCGTGCAGGATTGTATGGGAGGAGCAACAAACTCCAGTTCCCCATCAGCAGTCTCAATTAGGAGTTCAGGGTTTCTTCCACAAGAGAGGCATTGCCCTATCATGACTCCAGGGAATCTAGAATGGCTTCAGCAGGCAGACTGACAGGAAGTGGACAGCCCAGGAACACCTGGAGATAACTGGAGACACAGGGCTTAGCTGGAGACACAGGGCTTTGTGGCAACTGGACAAGCAGGGATGGAAGCCATCCTACAACCTTGCTATGATAATACCCATGGCAGTGACCGACACCATCTAGTCCTGAAACAGGCGCAGGCAGATGCTAAGGAGGAACAGACCACCAGTATGGTAGGTATACAGCAGCAGGGAACATGGACAAAGTGGGAGAGTGTGCTGGATAACAAAATTTCCTGGACTGATATCTGGCAGGGAGACCCCAGCAGTTCAAATTCATGGTCTAAACTGTTTATGATGTCCTACCTAGCCCAAGAAATCTCCATGTTTGGGGCAGGAGTGATTCTCTAGCATGTCCTCTATGCCCCAGGAAAGGTTCACTCAAGCACATCCTCAGCAGCTGCACAACAGCCCTGTGGGATGGCTGCTACTGCTACTGTGGACACTTGAATTTCACTTGTGCACCCTGAGGTGGCTGTCAGTGCAATGAGAGAGGCACACAATTTTCCACATAGATTACAGTTATAGTCAGCAGTGACTGATGGAGGTGCCTTCTCTTTTTCCTTGTGTCATAGGCTGCTCAGTCTTGTGGCATCTCTCTAGCTCAATGTAGGACATGCCTTCACAAACAACCTTTCGCCATCCTGGTCTGTTGTGGGCAAGGTTTGTTTACTGATTGTTTACACTGATGTTACATGACTTTAAGGACACTTTAAAATTACCCTTGAAGTGGTTTCTCTGACTCCCTCATGGCCTTCTTCCTGAGCCAGTTTGACCATAGAGGACTTGCTTTGGGAGACGGGAGTCTTCCATTCTCAGGATGTGTCCCAACCATCAGAGTTGACTTTGTGTTATTATAGCCTCAATGCTCATACAGTTGGCCTCCTCCAAGATGCTGCAATTTGTTCATCAATCCTGCCAAGTGATGCCTAGGATGCTGGTGGTACTTTTCCAGTGTCTTGAGGTGCTGTCTATATGTGGTCCAGGACTCTGAGCCATACAAGAGAGATGGCACAACAACTTCCTTATATACCAATATTTTGGTATCAGTTCTCATGCCTGTCTCTTCAAATACCCTCTCATGCATTCGACCAAAGGCATAACTAGTGTTGGATTTTATCATCGATATCTGCTTTTGTAGAGAGAAAGCTGCCCAAGGAGGGGAAATTCTGCACATTCTTTAGTAGAGTCCTATCAATCATAAGAGAAGGATAGGTTATTTCTTGACCAGGAGCTGGCTGGTGGAAGACCTCTATCTTCTTGACATTGATGGAAAGGCCAAGCCTCTTGTATGCATTGTCAGTGGCATTCAAGATGGTTTGAAGATTGCTTGAAGACATCTATTGTGGCACAAACACAGTTATCATCAGCATACTGAAGTTCTATCACAAATGTAACATTAGTCTTGGTTTTCACCCTCAGCCTATGCACAGTGAATAGGCCTCCATCCATCCTGTAAACAACTTCCATGCCATCTGGGAGTCTGCCCCGTGTTAGGTGGGGGATATCCGATATAAGCATGGAGAACAGAGTGGACATGATAACACAACCTTGCTTTATGCCCACCTTCACCTCAAAAGGCTCACTCTCACCAGTGTTGCTGAGGACTTTTGCAGACATGTTGTCCTGGAGAAGTCTAATGACAGATATGAACTTTTCAGGACAACTGTATTTTGCCAAAATCTGCCACAAAGCTTCATGGTTGACTGAGTCAAAAGCCTTGGTCAGATCTATAAAGGCCATATGGAGTGGCTGACTGGCACTGACTTACTCCTGGCACTTCTCCTGTAGCTGGCAGGCAATGATGACCATATCAGTTGTTCCCTTTTTAGCCCTAAAGCCACATTGGGATTCTGGGGAAAACTCCTCTGTGTGAAGGTGTAGACAGTTAGCCGGAACCCAGGTGATGGTATTTCCAGCAATTGCCAGGAGGGAAATACCACAGTAGTTACCACAGTAGGATTTGTCACCCTTCATGAATATTCGAATGATTTCTTCATCACTTAGGTTTGGGGTTATCTTTTCTTTCTGCCAAATGAGAAGGGTGAAATGATGGAGACTATGGGTGAGTTCTTCCTGCCATGTTTAAAGATCTCTGTCAGTATTCTGTCCCCACCAGGTGTCTTCCCATTCCTCATCTGATTGATTGCCACTTTAACGTCAGTGAGACTGGGTTCTGTACTAAGCTCACCATTCACTAGCAACTGGGGTATCTCTGGATATATAGAGTCATTGACAGAAGATTCTCGGTTTAAGAGGTCTTGGAAGTATTCCTTCCAATATCAATTTATACACCTTGCATCCCTCAGAAGAGTATCATCTTTATCCTTCACAGATGTCACACTGTGCATGCTAGGGCCAAAGATTGTCTTGGTGGCACTAAAGAAGCCATGAATAACATGCCTATCAGCAAAATTCTGAATCTGTTGGTTTTGTCTGCTCACCATTGGTTTTTAATCTGACAGGTTTGCCTTTGAGTTTCAGCCTTAATATTCTGATGGACTTTCTTCTTGTCCTCATTGGTGGGATTATTTTGCTAGGTGCAGAAAGCCTTCCTCTTTTCATGTAAAAGCTCTTTGATCATATGATCATTTTCATTGAACCAGTCCTGTTGTTTTCTGGTGCTATAGCCTATAGATTCTACACTACTTAAGAGAATAGCTGCCTTTAGTAATTTTCCACATTATCACCATGGACAGACTGAAGGTTTTGGTGGAGGAAGTGCTGCAGTTGTTTGCACATCTCAGGATCTTTCAGTTTGTTGACATTTAGTCTCCTCCTCGATTGTTTTGCCAACTTTCACCTCTAGTGGTGGACGTTAAGAGCAAATATACAACAGACAAGCCAATGGTCAGTCAAGCAGTCATCTGCATTGGTGATTGCTTAGGTGATAAAGACTTCCTTCTGGTCACATGCTCAGATGATAACATAGTCAATTAAGCAACAGTGCTTTGATCTAGGGTGTTGCCAAGCGGTCTTGAATTATTCTTCTGGTGGAAGAGTGTGTTGGTTTTGATGAGTTGGTGATCGGTACACATAGTAAGCAGAAGCAAACCACTGGAGTTGCAGTTTGCTACACCTTCCTTACCAACTGTCCCTTTCCAGAGTTTGTAGTCTCTTCCAACCCTCGCATTAAAGTCACCGAGGATGACAACTTTGTCATCTTTAGGGATGTTTGACAGGAGAGTGTCCAGTGTTGAGTTGAAATCTTCTTTGATCTCATCTTCCATGTCAAAGGTAGGGGCACAGGCACATATAATCGTAGTGTGCTGGCTATTGGCAAGAGTAAGGTGCAGTCTGAAGCTAGGGACTGACAGATCTCACTATCCTATCCCCATCGCCCCTCATTGATAGCCATAGGACTTGGTGAGGAAAGTAAAATTCCTTAGTGGGCGTCTTGTGCGTGACATCTTTTAACCTGGGAATATTGGTGCACAACAGTAGACACAGGGTACTTGACAGAAGAGAAGTCTGAATCCAGTAGCAAGGACACCTCAACAACTGGGGAACTTATCTCCACTGCATTTCTAACAGGTGGTGTCTGTAAGATACCACCTTTGTGTGCACGTTGACTGTTGGCTCACGAAGGAGCTCATGTGTCCTTTGTCAGGTCTGTTTTTCATCCTACTGGGTGACATACCACTCTCCATACCAGAATATAATGGTGGGGGAGCCAGTTTAGATGCAGACTACCCGGCCATGTGGCAGGCGGTACTGGGTTACAGTGTTACCAGTAACAGAGTCAATGACCCTGACCTGACGTGTGGGGCTTGTCACAGAATTAGTCACTGGGTAGGCATGTATTGTTCTGGAAACACCACTGATGATGTGTCCCAGCACATTGTATGCCCCTGATATTCTCCTGTAGAATTTGCTGGTAAAATCCAGAATTCATAGGTCCATCAAAAATGGCAAGTCATCCTGGATCCAAGGCAGCCCCAAACCATGGTACTGCCACCCCAATGCTTCAGGGTTGGAATGAGGTTCTTATATTGGAATGCAGTGTTTGGTTTTCACCAAACATAACACTTAGCAAAAAGTTATATTTTGGCTTCATCTGTTTCTGGAACATTTATCCAATAAGCTTCTGGCTTAATTCACAAATTATTTTTTTAATTTTTTTTTAAAGATTTACATTGTGCAATCATTGTGCCACAGAAAAAGAACAGTTCAAAGAAATCAACTCATATATTGCCATGACATTCATGTCCATGATGACATTTGTGTCACTGTATCTGTTGCTGAAATTATATCAGAATAAACAGCACCATCACTTGCACCTCACCCCTGTTGTCCATGTGTTTCTGTCTCTTTCTGCCACTAGGAGCACTACACTGGTGGAAAATGTGGAGAGGTAACACAGACCCAAGCACCCTGGCTATGGATTCCATGGTGAGACACCTTCTTGACATCAGCATGCAGCAGGGGCAGTTGGTTCAGGAGCTGGCCCATGGCTTACACACCATCACCCAGGAGCTACTAAACCTAAAGCATATGCCACCTGCAACTGCCGTCTCCCTCCCTGACCCTGCCTAAGATGCCCAATGCCTCCTCAACAACCTCAACATGGACAATGATGTTGAGGCATTCCTGGGGACCTTTGAAAGCATCGCAGAAAGAGAGGGCTGGCAACCCTGAGAATGGGTTCATATCCTCGCCCCACTCCTCACCAGCAAAGTGCAGCATGCCTCCCATGCCCTCCCACTGGCTGAAGCTGCACTATCCTACACTCTCCCCCACCTGTGCTGCCTCCAAGTTTCACCACTGGAGTTACAGGCCGGGCCAAGAGCCTAGAACACAGGCTCTTGTGATTTGACCAAATACAAATCACTTGGAGGTGGCTCCAACATGACTGGCTAACCCCCACAGAGATCGTAGAGTGGGTTGCAATTGACTGCTTTCTGCAGGGCCTGCTGGGTGAAGAGAGGAGAGCTGTGGGGATGAAAGTAGCCTGAGCCCCCAGCAAAATGATCTCCATGCTGGAGTGTGCATTAGGCATTCTGGAGATGGGGAGGGGGGATAGGAAGACCTCAACCCAGCATTAGCTCTGCCATCACTTCATCCAGAGATACAGGATGCCTCGAAGGGCACAGGAGGGCCCCTTACCGCAGCCCTCACCTGAGGATGAGCCAATGCCCATGAAGCTGAAGCGCCATGTTCCAACTTCAAACCCTGGTTGGCTGGGTGTACCCTACACATTGCCCTCAGCTACTGGCTCCCACCACCATCCTCCGGCTGAAAAGTGCCCAATGCCTGCACTGTCAGATTCAGGGAGTGCTATTACTCTGGCTTGTCCCTTGGTGCTGACTCGGACCTCCCTGCCCTGTGAAAACCTGGCTGTCTTCTGCGTGCACAAGGATGTGAGAAAGGTCCCCAATGCAGAGGTCTAGACAGGAGGCTGAAGAGGTGACTGGCCAGTGGTGGTGGGTCTAATCCCTCATCTCCTTGTGCCCCTCCTTGGAGGCGGAGACTGGCAATGGTTTCCTGCCTCCATGGGTACCCAAGAGAGGAGGAGGAAGAAGAGGAGGGACTCCAGAAGGTCACAGCAGCAACAGCATGCCCTGCAAGCTAACTCTGGGACTGCACTACTGGTTGAGGGTGAGGCAGCAGCTGTGAAAGCCAGAGCTGAAGGTGAGTTCTCCATACACATTAACACACTCTCTACCTTATCTCAGCAGGCTGCAAAGGCAGGGTATTTTGGAAGGGAGCAAAAGGAGAATGACTGGCTGAAGCACTGCTGGGGCTAGGTGCTGGAGGTCAAGAGGGAGAACCTGCACCCCAACTGGGGCTGCCCCAGTCTACTTCTGGGTGTGGAAAAGGCTGTTATATTACCACTGCAACTGCCTGGGTGAGACCTGTCACTTCCTCATTGTCCCCAGATCCAAAATCAACTCCATCATGCACGTGGCCCATGCCCACCCACTAGGTGGCCACCTGGGACCCCAGGACACACTGGAGAATGTCCCAGACTGGTTCCACTGGCCAGGAATGGTGGCTGAGGTCTGCAACTTCTGCCAGTGGTGCCCTCCATGCTAGCGGACTGTATAGGCCAACACCAGCCCTGCTGATACCTCTGCCCATAATCAGGGTCCCCTTTGAGCGCGTAGGCATGGATCTCATAGGGTCACTGCAGAAGTCCACCCTGGGCCACTAGTACACCTTGGTGATTGTTGACTTATGCCACCTGAGACCAGAGGCTGTCATTCTTTGCAAGGCCATGTCAAAACATATTGCCAGGAAACTGATATTCCTCTTCAGTCACATTGGAATCCTTAAGGACCTGCTCACAGACCAAGGCACTCCTTTTGTCTCCAAACTCATGGTGGACCTGTGTCGGCTGCTGCAGGTCAAACATCTTAAGACCTCAGTCTACCACCCTCAGACTGACAGAGGTTCAACCAAACCCTGAAGTGCATGCTGAAGAGGGTGGTAGATGAAGATGGACAGAATTGGGACTTACTCCTTCCTTATGTCCTCTTTGCCATGTGCGAGACTCCTCAATCCTCTACAGGATTCACACTGTTTGAGCTCCTATTCAGCTGACAGCCCTGGGGCCAATTAATAATAATAATAATAATAATAATAATAATAATAATAATAATAATAATTATTATTATTATTATTATTATTATTATTATTATTATTATTATTTATTTATTTATTTATAGGTGCCTTTCAAGGCACTCAAGGTCACCTTACAATACACAATAAAAATTAACACATGAAGCCTAAAATACAAAAATAAAATTGCAAGTCATTAGCCCTGAAATCAGACAGAATAGGCAAGTTTGAAATGGTGTGTTTTAAGATGGGATTTGAAGATTGGAAGAGAATCAATATTCTGAATGTCATGAGGAAGAGAGTTCCAGAGGTGAGGGGTAACATGACTGAAGGCTCTAAACCCCATGGTTTTCAAATGAGATGGAGGTATAATAAGAATGATGGAAGAAGAAGATCTAAGAGCACAAGAAGGGGTGCAGATGTGAAGTAAGTTAGATAGATATGGAGGTGCTAGGTCATGAAGTGGCTTAAAAGTGAGAAGCAGAATCTTGTAGTCAATACGATATTTAAAAGGAAGCCAGTGATGCTGCTGGAGGACAGGAATAATATGTTCTACTGAGGGGGTTCTGGCAATATTATGGGCAACTGAATTCTGAACCAGCTGAACTTTATGATGAAGTTTGTGAGGAAGACCAGAGAGGATATAGTTACAATAATCAATGCAAGATGTAACTAAGGTATGTACAAGAATAGCAGTGCTGTAAAGTGTAAATGACAGACCTAATCAATTGATATTGTATAAATAAAAATATGCAACTGGGTGATATTACTTCAAAGTATATAGTACTGTCAAGGATGACACTGAAACTCTTGCACTGAGAGGAAAGAGAAACTATGACATTGTCAATAGTCAGAGAAAAGCTGTTAGGTTTGGTCAAAGTACATTGAGTACCAAAGAGGACAACTTCTGTTTTGGACACTGTCAGGGAAGCCTGGGAGGGAGCAGCCATCCCCATTCCACTTCCTCATTGACTCCATCCAAGAAATGCAAGAGTGGATTGAGCAGGTGGCCCCCATTGTAGAGGAGTATATGTAGGTGGCCCAGAGGGAGCAACAACAGGTATATAACTGGCCGGCCCAATCTCACGAGTTACAGCCTGCTGACCATGTGCTACTGCTCCCCCAAAATGTGAGCTCCAAGATTTTCACTCACTGGCAAGGCCCCTACATTGTCCAGCAGCGAGTAGGTCCCATGACCTACCGGCTGCAGCACCCAGGTAAGACAACCCTCAACCAACTTTACCATATAAATTTACTAAAGTGTTGGACTGAACCAGTGCTGGAACCCTCAGCCTTTTCTGCTCCAATCATCAGGTCTAGCCAAGCAGGTCAACAAGGGGGAAAAATTAACCCCTGCCCAACTGCAGGAGCTGTGTGAGTTGGAGGATCAATTCAGGGATGTGTTCTCTGGAGAGTCTGGGCAGACCCATCTCTTACAGCACAACATTAAAACCCCCATGGGAATAATCATCTGACATTGGCTCTACTGATTACCAGAGGCCCACTGTCAAGCTATAGAGGCAGAAGTAGCCAGGATGCTACAGGAAAGCATCATCAAAGAATCCACCAGCCTCTGGTCCAGCCCCATTGTTGTCCACAAACCCGATAGAAGCCTCCAACTCTGTAGCAACTTCCAGAGGCTAAGGGCAATATCAGAGTTTGACAGCAACCCCCGCTATGAGTGGTTGACCTCATATAGTGCCTAGGGAGGGCCCAGTTCGTCTCCACCCTCGACCTAACAAAAGGATACTGGCAGGAAGCCTCTACAGATGGCCTTTTGCACCAACTCTGGGTACTGGCAGTATCGGGTCCTTCCCTTTGGGCTCCATGGAGCACATGTGATCTTCCAGAGGCTGATGCACATTGTCATGAGACCCCACCACCCCTACACTGCCGCCAACTTGAATGATGTCATTCACTCCCACAACTGGCAGGACCACCTCCACCATCTCAGCTTCCCCCCTCTCAGATCTCATCAGAAAGGGAGAGACCAACAATGTCCACTGGACCCCATGCCACTGAGCAGGCATTCCAGACCCTCAAAACCATTCTCACCAGTGCACCAGGAACCCTGACTTCCAGCAACCCTTCCTGGTACACATGGATGCACTTGAGATTGGCCTGTGGTGTCACAGGAATTTGAGGGAGAAGAGCACCTGGTGGTCTAAATCAGCCAAAAGCTGACACCCACAGAACAAAGGTATGTGGCAGTGGAGCAAGAAGCCCTCACCATCAAGTAGGCCATAGAGGAGTTCCAATACTCTCTGACAGTCAGACACTTCACCCTCATCACAGACCATGGCCCATTTTAGTGGATGGCCAAGGAGAAAAACCAACCACAAAATAACCTGTAGGTTTCTCTCTCTTCAGGGCTTCTTGTTCTTGGTACAACACTGGGCAGGAGCCCACAATGGCAATGCCAATGGTCTCTCCCAATGGCATGTGCACAGTTTTCCTTGATGACCAGTATAATGCAGTGCAGCTGGCAGGAACTAATGACAGTACACACATTCACCCTCTACAAGGCACCAAGAGAGTATACAAGGGCAGCTGCACACTGTATATGAGTGTGGTATGTCTTGCTGAATGCTATCGCTTATCTTCAGATACCAGTTCAGATGATGCACTGCCTTGCTGGAAAGACTGTAGAGCAGAACTCCAGCATCTCTGGAGGACAAGACTTTCATGCCTCACACCCTGGGAACTTTCAACAGCCTTCCCTCACCAAGAACCTCACAACCCACACCAACTGGCTCACCTCACAAAGCAAAAAAAAAAAAAAAAAAAGA
>JAOANJ010000014.1:7632844-7643164 GCA_026413345.1 Ariopsis seemanni
ACACAGTTGGGGTCCACTCCTGCCAACCAAGAACAGGAATCTTCGAATCAAGAACAAGTTCCTATTAAAGGTGTGTGTGTGTGATTTCTCAGACAGATTCTCTGAGTTAGAATGATGCAGAAGGGGTAGAGCTTGAGCTCAGCTTGAGAAACCACTGATGAAATCCAAATGGAACGGACGTATGTTGGACGATATCACTATGCCAGGTCAGAGAGTGAATAAAGACCAAGGTATAAATTTGCATGAGATGCATGACCTTTGCCCCGGAACGTTTGTGCGTGTGTGCTGTTGCACACTCGCTGTGGTACCGGTATATCTCCTTGGCATCTGTTTTTCTGCTCTTGCTTCAACCCACTTGGCACATGTTCCTCCCCCACTCTGCTTCCCTCCTCCTTATATGTCCCGGGATGAAGAAAGATGCGCTGCCCTCTGAATTCTGCCACTAACAATAACACCAACATGGCCTACTATAAGAAATGTCTGCTTTTTCGAGCACACACACAGTTCCTTGTGCAGTCTTTCTTATTCACACACCATGAACAAGGAGGCCTTCTCTCCCTACATTCATCCAACACCTCTCAAGAGTCCATAAACCCACTGCCCTAAGCCTCATTTACAGTATACAAAGTGACGAGCACAGTTTTTCATTTGTTTGGTATTTTTTATTTATATAGGAAAAAAACCCACTGTGCTCTATATTTGTCATACTGTAAAAGGAAAACGATGACGTCCTGTTTAGAGCTTCCTGTCTTTCCACACTGCGCCATATAATTCACCATAATTGTCTTGCCACATCATGTGTGCGTCAGTAGCCTGTGTGTGTAATAACGGAGCTCATTCACAGGCAATTCTGTAATGATAGAGTTAAGACCTCCAGCATTTGTAGTCAATGTAATAACGCAGGACCTTCTGCTTAAAATCCTTTATATCGCTGTATGACCTCCAGTAGAACTTCCCTCGTAACTTCCCTCGTAACCCCAATGACTGTTAATGTCTGCCAGATGATTTTAGAGTGGTTAGTTTGTTTGTCTCAGATCTAGGTCTGTACATTTGGACTAGGATTTAATAGACTAATTGAAAATCTTGTACCACACCTCCACATTAAATGTGGCTAAGAATAGCTTACTTTTAGAGGAAGACATTAACCAACTGGCTTTACCAATTGCCCAAGCACCAAGGCTGGGCAATATGGCAATATTATTTTCATATTTTGTGATATGACCATATACATTACTTAATTATCACTTGCGCCAACCAGTCACAGTGCTTTTGACTTTCCTTGGAGCTCGGAATTACGTCATTTCCAACCTTCATGCATTCAAGCTACAAAGTTGGAAAAAACCACAGACACCTCCATGTTGGCACCAGGCTAGCTTTGATGGGTGATGTGTATTTTCCTCCTCAAAACAGTGAAGTGTGTAGTCAGTATATCTATTTGTATGTTGATTTTAAAGCAAATGCTCATGCATATAGTAGAACTCATTTACTGTAAAGGTAAGATTTCGCTGCTGTTTACTGTTCATGCTGTGAGCACCCATGTTGGTTTGACGTCACTTGTTGAACTCTGGTTTGAGGAGACCCAAGTACACCAGCAGGAATTCAAAGTTGAGGGAACGTTTTTCCTTTTGTCAAATGCAGCCTTATGCTGCATTCCATTTCCCTTGGGAATGACTTCACTGGGCTGGGAATGACTTCACATCCGAGTCGACCGTCTTCCAGTACAAGTCAAAAATTAATACCAGTTCTATCCAGGTGAGCCTTTGTTAGCAAGAACAGTTGATAACCGTTCATTGCATGGTATTTTGCACATACAAACACCATAGCAACATGTCCACAGGTAGATGTTGGATAGTACTGTGTGTACAGCTGATTTAATGAGACAAATAAGACAGAAGTACTAATGAACAATATATATATATAGTTTTCACTACTGTTGATACACACAGCAGCCATCTTGGATTTTGAAGTCAGGGTTGGTGAGGTTTCTCTGATTTTTCCAAGTCGGAAATCCGACTTCAAGGGGTGTTCTAGTTAATAATTCCATCTGGGAATTTGGAAATCTCAGCTTCCTAGTACAAATGGAAGACATCATTAGTCGTGGAACCGAGTCACTGTATGCGAAAATGGTTTGAACATCACCCCTTTCACTAATTTAAATACTTTTTCTATCATTATGGACTGGTTTGTTGCCAATTTGTTCGCAAAATCTCAAACATTTTCATACCTAATGTATTTTATCGTGTGTTGAAATATCAAGATGTGATGTTATATTGTTCACCCCTAGAAACCACAGACCTTTTCAGGTGTCTGTTGGCAAATATATTGTCATCGATACCTTTTTTTGACCAACAGGGAGCAGGTTTTTGAACTGGTTCCATTCAGTATTCTTTGAACCTTGGTGCCAGATAGTGAACTGGCAAACATTTTCACCACGTTTGAGTGGAACCATTCTCAAGGATGCGTTATGAACGGAGGTTCATGTAGTAGCAAGATGGCAGTGTACATTGATTTTACCTGTGAGATTTTGTTCTGTTTTTGCAGATATTTGTTTTTGGTTCCCCCCTGAAGATGTCCTTTTTCATTGTGTTCTCCATTGCTGTGCTTTGCTTCCTCTCCAAACTGACACGCCCACTAATGTCACAGTTTGTGCTGGATAAACCAGTTATATTTCAGTTCTAGCTGGGAACCAACTTTTCAGGTTCTGAACCAATTTATTTTTGGTCTCAATGCTCTGAATGGTTTTAAATTTGGCGTGTGAACAAGAATGTAACCCATTCCCTGTTGGTCGAAAAGTGGTAATAGTTTACTCAGCACCGACTATTTTAAATTTAAAGGCAGGATGCTGTGAACCAGCATCTTTTTTAACTTGGGCAGTATGTTGCCCCCACAAGGGAGTGTAGTGTAATAATATTCAGATACAGCTGTGAGAGATGATGCAGTTAAAATGACCAGATATTTTCTTAAGGTGTGTGCTTGTACTTGATGCATATTGCGGATATTTGGTATGTTTTACCAGCAGAGTTGGGATGTTTTTGGGAAGTGAGGACATTTTGGCCAGTCCTCAGTTTTTTTTAAAGGGCTGTTTGAGGATAAAGACCTCAGTTTTAGGGTTCAGGTTAGAACCAGGTTTAGGTTAGGGTTAAGGATTTGGTTGTGATTGTTAAGGTTAGGCTAAGGGGCTAGGGAATGTATTATATTAGAGTCCCCACACAGAGAGATGTATAAGAATGTGTGTGTGTGCGCGCGCGTGCATGCGCACATGCCTGAGCAGATGGAGCTGCTTTTACAAGGTCTGGTGTGTGAGTCATGATAAAGCTGGAAAAAGCTAGACAGAGCATTTATGACTTGAACAGTCTTGAACTCGTGTGTGTACTTGATTTGATACCACAAGAGAAACTTTTCTTGGTCCACTTATCTCTCTGTCTCATCCTGTAAAAGCATTTGCTTCCCTCAAACAAGTCAGGACAAGCTGAAGCACCATCATCCAGTTTGCACCCCAGCTGCGCACCTCAGAACCCATCTGTTTAGTAGGCATTTTTGCAAGGTTTCTCTGGTAGACCATCAAGGCCATGTCTCTTAACCTCAACTGGATTACATAAATTAATGCCTCAGGAGATTTTTATGTTGTCATTGTACGGGCAAACTGGTGAAGGTTGAGGTGGAATTCCTGAGATGGGATGAGTTTGGTTGAACTGGTTTGTTAACTGAGAACAGTCCTTTGCTGCATGTCTTGAAACTTTGGAATGATTCTGTTGGATGTTCTTCAATGTTATAATAATATACAAAAAACTAGAATTATTTACAGGAAATAATCTTTTTAAAATAACCCAAGACTCAAGACAGAATTGCTTCAGACATATTTCCAAGGTTTACCACAGCCATCCGTAGCCAAGAGAGGGGTAATGGGGGTACAGCCAACAAGAGCAGATTGATTGGTCTAGCTCAGGCCACAGGTCAAACAAATGAGCTTTTTACTAGAACAGACCTGCAAACTTGACTGAGTGAAGCAACACACCAAGTGGCAGAGACACAGTGTCCCTGGGTTCATTGGGAAATAAGTTAGAAATTAAAAGTGGTGTTTTTACAAATCGACAGCGATGCTATTGGGATACAACTTGTAGAATATTTTACACCTTACACAGGAAAAGTATTCTGTATTAGCATGCAGGGGCTAAATACTGAGATTTGGGGATAAGATCAGTTACAGAAGCAGAAACACTAAGGCAGTGAAACAATTTTATAAATAAAGTGTGTAAGGGAACTGGAATGAGGGGAAATATCAAGAAAGCAGCAGAGACTTGCTGTGAGCTTTAAAAGGTGGCAAGGAGTCAAACATGTGGCTTCAATTACAGAGGGAGGGTGGAGAGAGAGAAGAAAGTGTGTAGTTTCCAACCAAATATCTGAGGAAGAGCTCAAGCTTGCTGATTGTACAGATACCCCCTTTTCACTAATGTGAACTAGTTGTTAATTCTGGATTGGTGCTGATGCTAGTTCAGTTTCGGTTCCAATTGCAAACCTCCTAGTTTGCTTTTCCACTGGCTAGAGTCACCATAGAGGCACGCTATTACGTCACTATATACAACGACTCTTTCCCCGCAACATTAACGCCAAGCGCAGTAATAATATGTTGGACTACATAATCTCTTTACAAATGTTGCTTTGAGGACCAAAGACCTTTTCTTTTTTGGGTTAGTTAGACTATGTGCGGTACTATGGAATTTTTTTAAAGAACCTTTAAAAAAAAGGGAAAAAAAGGTTTTAATTGATCTTGTTGGTCACAATCATATCATCATGGCAAGTCTTCTGAGGCATCTTGCCATTCTGTAGCTAATGTTGGGTGAGCGAGGCATCATGCCTACCTATCCCTTGCACGTAGCTTGTGCAACCCTATGGTCATGATAATCTCACCTCCAACCCCTAACAGAAGAGATTCTTGGTTCAACAGCAAAATGTTGGTGCTGTTCTGGAACCAGTTTTTGTGTTCGAGAGCCACAAAGAACCAGTTCTTTTGGCTGTCATAACGGGAAGAACTGATTTGAGATTGGGCACCGGCTCCAAACTGGCCCTTGAACTGCCTTGATAGAAAAGAGGTGTCTAAGTGAGATTAGATGGCCTCCGATTGGTGGCGTGAAAGTCGGCTTGTCTCGACAGTGGGTTTAACCACTTTTATAGGGTGTAATTCAAATAAGCACCAGCATCTGGCTCTGTAGTGAACCAGGACAGGAGAACCCCTGTCGGTGTGAAGGAGTGTTTTCTCAACTTTGAGAATAAAGGTGTATATTATGAAGATGCATCATCAAATAACGCACCATCATAAGCTTTCAATGCTTTATGTAATTGTATCATTTCCTGCCAAAAACCCCCCCAAATGTTCTTCACACATTTTCAGCAGAATTTGTTTGGCTTTCCAGACTTTTCAATCTCCTACAAAGTAGTATGACAAAAAGACAACAGCGAGAATCTACAGAGAACTAATTGTTCAAAAGTCTCAGCTCATTTCTACATTTAATGAAATGTAGTAATTTTAAGAAATGAATTCAACACGTGAAACTGCCTATCTGATGTGCAGCAGTTTCCTAACAAACTCTGATATCCTACTTTTTAAGGTTTTGTTGGATTGTCATGGGAGAGGCACTTGATTGTGAATCTTTGTGTAAATTGTAAATTCTTTAGAGGCAATTAATTCAATTTCTGCCATTTACATTCAGTTCAGCACTTAATTTTAATAATGCATATCTTTTTATATTTTTAACATTTTTTTCCCTACACTTTCATTTCTGTAAACTGCTGTTATCTCTTCTTATTTTGTTTCTGTTCATATTCACATACTGGTGGTTGTGTCATTGTCTCTGTATGTGCTTCCTTGCATCACTTCTGAACCTCTGTCTCTTGATGTGTAGCACTTCACTGAGCTCCTGGATGACCTGTCTCAGGAGGCCCTGCTGGGCCAGTTGCTGAGCGACCCCTTCCTGTCAGGGAGGAGCGGAATGATTGACGTGGAGGAGGAATTGAGCCCGGCATCTCCCCCACCTCCTCACATCCAGGCCGAGCACAGTTACTCACTGAGTGGAGACTCGCGACCTCAGTCGCCCTTGTCACATTTGACCACGGAGAAAACCAGCAGCGAGCCTGGTGAGTGTGAGGAAATGTCTCACTCGGGCAAATAACACAACTTCAGTTGGAAAATCAAAGCCATTTTGATTGGATGGCACTGCCTGAAATCAGAGTTGAGAAGACCATCCTGTTATAGTTCCTGAATAGGAATTCTAAGTTGAGGGAATGTTTTCTTTGGGGTCTGCACATGTTACGCCAACTTGCAGACTTGTTGAGTGTTAACTTGAGTATGCTGAGGCTAGATCTATGGGATTTTTTTTATAACTGTCCTTGAGCTAGAAAGTATTAGGAACTTTCAGGTGCACAGAACTTTCATATTAACCTGATATAAAATGTTCTCCACACACACGGGAATGCTTTGTCATCCAATCTTCCTGTTTAACTGCAGCTTGCCATTTTTTTCATCTTTCTGGGTTCACCAGGAAGCAGTGAAAAGTTAAACCAGGCTCATCTCCACATCTGTTATTACATCCAAAAGCACTCTCATTACTTTGGATGTCATAACCACATCTGTTATTACATCCAAAGTCTCTGGCATTGTTCTTTTAGATGTAGATGTTTACTGAATTGAGCTTACAGTCACTTGTGTATACTTGTGCCAGTCGTTGTCTCAAACATAGCTTGCCCGGCAACATGGCCTCATAAATGAATCTGCAGTTACGATGATGTCATGTGAAAGGCCCCTATAGCTGTCCTGTGAGTTTTGTGTAATCCTACACAATCCTATTTGTTGTAGCAGCATTCACACTGAGATTTTAATTAAAACTGCCAAAACTTTGCTGCTGATGGTCTTTGGTCACAGTGGCACTAAAGTGACGGTGAGTGTGTTGCATGATGTGTTCCAAGACCACCGATCTCCACTCATGACCAAAGATTGTGCCTGTGAGAGGCATTAAAGCTGGAAATAATAATGAGAAGAATAAAGATTATAATGGAGTGCTATAGTAAGCGACATGTTGGCTGTGTGCAGGAGAGTCAGACAATGAGGACTGGCCTATGGAACAGGAGGAGGAGGTAGAGGAGGAGGAGACGAGGTTCAATGTGAAGATCGAGCCTCTGTTATATGATTCTCCACCACTGCTGCCTACAGTAACTCTCACGCTCACAGTTGAACCAGCGACCACCGCTTCCCTCTCACACACCACTCAACTCACCACACAGGTCTGCCTGCTCTTTGTTTAATAGAACACTTTCCTCAACTGTTTAAAATGAACATGAAATTTAGGAGATGCAGTAAGAATGGGAAACGTATTTTGGACTACACTTAGAAAAATTATAGATTACTAAACTGGCGTAGCTGTGACTGATAAGTATGGAGGAATATTTATATATTTATTTGGAGTCTATTATGTTTATATGGATAACCCTGTTTCCAAAAAGTTGGGAAGCTGTGTAAAATGTAAATAAAACAGAATATGACGATTTGCAAATCATGGAAATTGTATATTTCATTGAAAATAGTACAAAGTTAACATGCATTAAATGTTGCAACTGAGGTGTTTTTTTTTTTTTTAATAAATATATGCTCATTTTGAATTTGATGCCAGCATCACATTTCAAAAAAGCTGGGACAGGGCCATGTTTACCACTGTGTTGCATCACCTCTTATTTTTAACAACACACTAAACATTTGGGAACTGAGGAGACCAAGTACTATAGTTCTGAAAGTGAAATGTTGTCCCATTCTTGGCTGATGTAAAATTTCAGTTGCTCAACAGTTCGGGGTCTCCTTTGTCATATTTTACCCTTCATAATGCGGCAAATGTTTTCAGTGGGAGAGAGGTCTGGACTGCAGGCAGGCCAGTTTAGCACCTGGACTACTTTACTATGGAGCCATGCAGTTGTAATATGTGCAGAATGCGGTTTGGCATTGTCTTGCTGAAATAAACAAGGCCTTCCCTGAAAAATATGTTGTCTGGATGGCAGCCTATTGCTTCAAAAACCTATGTCATTCAGCATTAATGATGCCTTCCCCAGATGCACAAGGGGAAGTCATGTGCACTAATGCACTCTCATACCATCACAGATACTGGCTTTTGAACTGTGCACTGATGATAGGCCAGTTGGTCCCTCTCCTCTTTAGCCAGGAGGTTGTGGTGTCCATGATTTTCTAAAAAGAATTTCTACTTTTGATTCATCAGACCTTGGGACAATTTTCCACTTCGCCTCAGTCCATCATAAAAAAGCTTGGGCCCAGAGAAGCCGGCGGCGTTTTTGGATGTTGTTTATATTGTATATGGTTTTAAACTGCATCCACAAATGCAAGAATGAACTGTTTTCACAGATGATGGTTTTCTGAAGTGTTCCTGAGCCCTTACAGTGATTTTTCAATTACAGACACTGGTCAGCTTTTAATGCAGTGTCTCCTGAGTTTTTTTATTTTATTTTTCTTTCTCCTTCTAAAAATGCTTCCTCAGGGAGTGTGTAGTCAAGGTTTTACCCCCAGGACCCCATGTACATTTAATCCCGTCCAAATAGGGCTGAAGGAGAAGTCTTATTGTCGTTGAAAGATTTATACATCGGGACTTCTGGTTGAGCGGCCATGAGGAAAGCAGCATAACATCAGGGCTCCCCGATCATTAAAGATAACAATGTATTTTGTTGAATGATTAATAGTTATTAGTACGTTATATTAAACAGGCGTTATTAATATGCCCAAAGCGAGACAAAAAAAAAAGCTTCACAGGCAAAAGAGCAGACTAATTTAGCCACAGAAGAGCTGGTCGAAGGCGACACACATTCCCCTGTGTCGGAATGGCTACAGGTGGCTACAGACATGGCTAGCTTGCAAGTGATACTACAGTACAGGAATTGAGAGACTTTCAGTATGAAAATGCAGACACACTCCGATAAATACGAGAGGATATTAAGGCAACCAACAGCAGAGTGGATGAAGCTAAAACGTGAATCTCTGAGACAGAGGAGATAGTGCAAGGGTTGGAGGAGGCCACAAGGGAACTGCTAAAGCTATAGGCTAGGCTGGAAGCTAGGCTAACAGTTCAGGAGGGAAGAGCAAGAAGGAAGAACATAAGAATTTATGGCATAGAGGAAGGGTCAGAGGACAACTCCTCGATGATATTTGTGGAAAATCTGCTTAAAGACAAACTGAAGTTGCCTCATACTGACGACCTCAAGACTGAGCGTGCACACTGCGCCTTGGCCCCAAAACCACCAACCAAATCTCCCCTGAGATCCATAGTGGTCAAGATTTCAAACAGTAAAACTGAAGAAGAAATCTTAAAGCTGACATGGCCAAAAAAATGACTTTTGTATCAAGAGAAGAGTTTTTGTGGACCATAACTATGCGCCAGGAATACACGGAGGCGAAGAAAGTGCTCAAGAAACAAAAAAAGACCTCAAAGCAGGAAGTTCACCTTAGGACAATACCGAAATGTAATAAGTTAATGTTTTTCAGGGACTGTTCTATTTTTTTTCTTTTTAATGTTCAGATTCTTTTGGAGTTGGGGAGGATTAGGGTCAAAGGTGACAGTTGACATAATATGGAAAGCCAAAAAGTTCCACTTAGGTTGGCTTCTTACAATGTGAAGGGTGTACTCAACCTGGTAAAAAAGAAGTAAAATACTGGGCAAAATGAGAAGACAGGGTAGATGTAATATTTCTTCAGGAGACTCATTTAACTGAATCGGAACATGCCAAACTTAGACACGGTTTTGACCAGGTTTATTCAGCGTCCTATAAAGAAGGGGAGTGGCAACACTGATATCGGCAAGGGTAACTTTGGAAAAGATTTTGGAAGTTGGAGGCAAGGAAGGAAGATACAATATAGTGGTAGGAAGATTAGAAGGAACAGAAATTACTCTTATAAATGTATATACACCTCCAGGTGCGGTGTGGGGATTCTACAGACAGATTTTCGATCTAATAATTACTAAAGCACAGGGAATGGTGATTTGTGGAGGTGACTTTTTTAAATTTGAGACTGAATCCAAAGTGGGATGTTTCAGGATTAGCTCAGGCTCAGTACAACACAGTAGGCAAGAAAGTGAGAAGGATATTAAGAGAGATGGGCGTTTGTGATGTATGGAGAGAACTCCGTCCTAAAGTTAGACTAACACCTTTTACTCGTCACTGCACAGGTCGTATGTATGTGTGCGTGCATGCATACACAGACCTCAGAAAAAGCGTTGTTGATGCTCATCAGGCTGGAAAAGGTTACAAAACCATCTCTAAAGAGTTTGGACTCCA
>JAOANJ010000014.1:7981502-7992692 GCA_026413345.1 Ariopsis seemanni
TGTCTTTGGACTGTGGGGGAAACCGGAGCACCCGGAGAAAACCCACACAGACACGGGGAGAACATGCAAACTCCACAAAGAAAGGCCCTCACCGGCCGCTGGACTTGAACCCAGAACCTTCTTGCTGTGAAGTGATAGTGCTAACCACTACACCACCGTGCTGCCCCCAGATCTCATATATTTATACAATTTGTTGAACTTTCTTTGTATAATAAATAATTGATGATTAATTAATCATATATTTTTATAATTTGCTCCCCACAAAATTTCCCTGACCCACCATGTTACAGAGACCTTGAAGCTGGACCTGGATTTTATTATCATTTTTATCATATTTGAAATCTTTTAAAACTGAAAGATACATTTGAGTGTCAGTTAACTTAATTTTTTTTTCAGATGTGAAAATGATGTGTTTTTTTGGATGCATAATTCAAGTATATAACATATAACTAAGAAATATGGTTGTGTCTTCTTGACTGCTGTGTGTCTCTCTGCTTCAGGGGACCAACTAAAATCTCTTGTGTCTTTAAGCTTGTACAGCGAGTGAGCAGAGATACTCTTCTGACTGCATTTTGAGCAACATAGCAGATTCACCATGTCACTTTCAACCAAATCACCAAGCAAAGTATTTTAGAAATGTAGGAAAAAATAAGGATAGTGAAATGAAGTTGTGTCTATTTTTGAGATAATTGAACAAATCTCTTTTCCATAAGATTTCGACAAATTATTGACATTAATATAAATACAATTGCTTCAAAACCAGACATCAAACATGGAGGTATGTTCCAGACCAGGGCTGTGAAAATAAACCCCTTTATTTTCTCTCTATTGTGAATAAACACTGATACCTAATCTCAGGTATAAGTACTGAGTTTGGAACGAGTGATATACAGTCCCTGAGTTATAAAACCAAGAAAACTGTGTGCAAAAATGGCTGGAAATTGTGTTCATCAGGTTCTTCGGTTTAAACTCAGGGTGTTCCATTCCATCTCATCTGACATCATGTCCTCATTATAACTGCAGTGCCAGTTTGGTTATTACTCTTGATAGCGAGTTAATATTAACAGATAAAAATTTTTTTAACAGCAACCTTTAATCATCATCTAATTAAAAATCATGGACTTGTCTTTGAAGGAGCTTCACAAAGTGCTTCACTCAACTGTGAATGATGTTGACATGTCTCTGATGTAGACATGTCTTTTAATTGACATAATAATTATGCCTAATTACATAAGATACAATACCCAAATGTGTAAACATGCTATCTATTAGGGATGGAACCAAAATACATTGTTTGGCTTGAACAGATGCTTTTAATGCAGAAAAAAACATAGACACAAATAGGAGGTCCATTATTATTATTATTATTATTATTATTATTATTATTATTATTATTATTGTTTAGTCTCACAGCAAGAATGTTCCGGGTTTGACCCTCACGGCCGACAGTGATCTTTCTGTGTGGAGTTTACATGTTCTCCCTGTGTCTGCGTGGGTTTCCTCCAGGAGCTCTGGTTTCCTCCCACAGTCCAAAGACATGCAAATTTGGTAAAACACCCAACCACTGGGGTTACACAAGCCAGTGTGTACTTAGTACCAGTCCCAAGCCTGGAAAGATTGGGGAGAGTTGCGTCAGGAAGGCGATCTGGTGTAAAAACCTATGCCAAATCAAATATGCAGAACAGATCTGCTGTGGCGACCCCTAACGGGAGCAGCTGAAAAAGAACATTAGGAGCATTTTAATTTTCTTTTGGAAAACACTTGCTGTGGTTTAAACTAGGCTGCTAGTTTGTTTATGGTTTGGGAAATAGCACCAGCTCAAGTCATTAGAAAACACTTCAAACAAAATAGTAACCCCGTGAGGAGGATTAAAAATAATCCCACACCCATCATTAGTTGAGACAAATAATGAAATCGAGTGATGAGGTTGAGGAAATGTCAGAGCCGGAATTCAGAGACCATGCTGACAGTGCTGGCACTCCTTCTTCTGGGGTTATTTATTTATTTATTTATTTATTTTACTCCCACCCCTTGTGTTTACTGTGGTATAGTAGTAAGATTCAGATTTAATTCTCACTAAAACTTATAAATAGCAATAAAAACACTTCCAGGTTAGTAGCTTCAGGTTTAAATCCAGATACTGATATAGATATAAATATTTGTAATATTAAACAGCTCCATATACATTGTGCTACATCACTACGAGCTACAGACATTTTACATAGGCATAAATCAATTAATTGATGTAGAATGGAAGTGAACCAGTTGGCTTGAGTTTTAGAAGGAATAAACAGAGAATATCCTGTTCAATGACCCAGTTTATCTGTTCATTATTGTTTTTGAACAACAGCATGTCAACACTCAAACAGAATGAGAACCAAGGCAAAGGAAAATGAAAGAAATATAAATTAAAATTTTACTTTTCCCTCCCATAATTGTTTGATTTTGTCCTCTTCTAAATACGAGTAATAATAATAATAATAATAATAATAATAATAATAATAAAACATTTAAAATATCTCCTCTGTTATGCACAGGTGATTGGACGGACTCTGTCTCCATTTGGCAACTGGTTGTAATTGATTTAGCTGCTATAATGTTAACATAATGATGATGAGTGCTTCTGCTTTACTGGCTTTTCCATTATAAGTGGGTAGATTTTCACTGCATGCTGATTACTGAATGCTACCCTATAAATAACATGGCATTACAATATCACACACACACACAGAGGAATGACTTCCCTGACCTCGTTAAAAGAGAAACAAAAAGGGGTGTGTATGATACACACTGTGCATGTGTGTGTGAGCCATTCATTATTAACACACAAAAATGGATTTCTTTAATCATCGAGAGCTAAGCTGCATACACAGAGCAACCATTACTGAAAGTAAAAGGGTGTATGTGTGTGTGAGAGAGAGAGAGAGGAACACAAAACTGATAAATAAAATAATAACATAAGTAAAACTTGAAAATAAGTGATATGAGACTTAAAAAGAGGTGAGGGAAGGAGGAAGACAGAGAGGTAGGAGATAGAAAGAAACCGAGACAGAAAAGAGAAAGACAGAGTGAGGAGGGAGACAGGGAGGAGGGGAGGAAGGCTTAGACAGCTCTGGAAACAATGACTGCCATAGATAAAGCAGGTGGCTGCAGTAATTGCTTCCACAAAATAATGAATGAGCTACTAGCCGTCTGACGGAATAGGAAATCTTCCTTGCTTCTTATCCTCCCCGTCTCTCTCCTGCATTTGCTCTCTTTCTTTCCTTTTCCCCCTATCTCTGCTTTTTAAAAAAATCTATCACGATGGTCTCTGCTTTCCAGTAAAATAAATAAATAAATAATAATCAGATTAATCTCACCTCAATCTCTCATTTCCATCCAGTGCCATTGTCTCACCATTGTTCTTTGGAGAAATCACAGTTTTTGTTCTTGAGTTGCAATTTTCATATTTCAGAACTTGATTCAGGCTGTCTCACCACTTGAAATGGAGTGTGATGTAGATTTTTTTTTATCATGAATTTCATTACAGGTTAGATAGATAGATAGATAGATAGATAGATAGATAGATAGATAGATAGATAGATAACTGAAGATTAAAAAAAACAAAGTATATTAAAATTTAAGGAAAAATGTGTAGCATTTCGGTACCACTCGGACACCATTATCAAGCAAGTGTTCGAAGGCTAAGTCAACGTCAAAACATATATAAATAGATTAGTACAGAGTGGCGGCTACAGTTATCGACTGTCCATAATTATCTGCAATGATAATGTCAGGGTTTTCCTCAAATTGCTGATCGTACTAAAAAAAAAAAATTCCATCTCAGGTAACGAGCTGTGTCATCAGACGACAAGATCAAAGGGCGAGGTGGGTCTTCCGGTTGATAAATTAACCAATAATAATTGTTGTAACTGAAACTCACCTTTGTAAAGTTGTTTTTTATTGGTAAATCTGAAAAGGTGTTGATAATTATGGACTGTCGATAATTGTAGCTGCTGTTCTATAACTAGCATGTTCATTTGTTTTTTAGCTGTCGTTTTCAAGTAGAAAACTATGCAGAAAGAGTCCTAAACCCTATAAAATAAATAAGAAATAAAATCTTTTAACTGCTAGTTAGCATGTTAGCCTGATAAGTAGCTAATTTGGTAGTTACTGTTAGCTAACAATGTTCAAATATCTTTATTTCTATTCTAAATGCAAAGGTTAAATACCACTCAATTTCATTCTGCTTCTGAAACAGATCTGCCTTCATATTGATTTGCAATTTATTTATACTTTTTTTGTCTTGCTTCTGTCTTATTAGTAACCTTTCTGTAGCTGTTATTTGAAAGTTATAGCTGTTATAGCCACGTGTTCCATTATCATGTGCAGCTTGTTTTGGTGATGCAGTGCAAACAGGCCGGGTTTTATGATACTTGATTTTATGATACTTTAAGTATCAAAAAATCAAGGGTTTTATGATACTTTATGAATGGGTTTTATGATCCTTTAAGTATTATGATACTTGCTCTTGTCTTGACTATACTGTAATCAGACATGTGTGTCATTTAAGGTTATATGTAATGTTAAGTCATTTCGGTATCTTTTATTTTAAACTCTTTCTAATTCAGGATGGCAGAAGTACAGCAACAACAAAGGACACACTTATACAAAACTTAAACAATCAACTTTCTTATGCAGTCTTTAATTGATGCAAAGTGATAAAAACATATAACTTTGACTGTATCCATGCTGATGCAAGTTAACCTTTTTATTCCGCATCTTACATTGCAATCAGATCATACAATTCATCAGTGGTGGTGGTTCTTTCTGTTCTGATGTCAATCACACAGACAAGAATCTTTCTTAAGTTTTCTTCAATAGTGAAGAAAGTAAATAAGCCTAAACTGTTCCATGGCACTGTTATGGTGTATATGAATAAAACATCTTTACTCAAACCAGGTCGTTACGTTTAAAACCGCAACCTACGTGTTGCAGCTGAATGAGCTTTCATCAGGTTGCATTGTTTAGACTCAAGCAATAAACTCCTTCTTTTATGTGTAGTATATAGATTTATTCTTGCTCTATACCAGAGTAATCAGGCCTATTCAAAGAGGCAGATTAGAACAGATTAGCATCTTTGGAAGCTAATTAGATACTGAGATTTGCCTCAGATGTAGCTACTTCCTGTTATCTTTTATGTTCAGTCCTGTGAAATCTCAGGCAAACCTACTTTTTTATTATGTAGAAAAGCACACATTTTTGGAAAATATTAAGAAATGGACCACTTTTCAGATAAAATATCATCATCAAAGCTCTCCAAGACTAGCTACAGAGACAAACTACAAATTATTTCTTGAATATTCTTGGAAAAGCCCGTCTAAGCCAGCTAAGCTCCTTATAAAACTGTGCAACAGTGTATAGTGTACTGATGTTTTATAGGAAAAGAGTCGTTACTTCAAATATTGATGAGATTTAGTTTATAATCTTTCCTAGAATTTTGTGATATTTAGAAACTTCTAATTTATTATTTTTTAAAGCATTTTCACTTTATAGAATTTGTTTGTGCCAAACTAAATGTGCTGAAGACTTTCACACAGTACTGTACAAAGTTAGATCCATTCAAAGGGACTCCAAAGCATATGATGATAAACAATTACCTGTTTTAAGTCAAAAACAGAACAATGAGCAAGCTTTATTTGCTTGCTGTGACCTATTAACTAACTGTGCTTTCCCCTGCAGGCCAGATGATGTGCTTTGGCAACGTTCCCATGATGCCAGCGTGCTTTTGCACTGCGTGCTGTGGCCGATGCTGAGTCTGCTGGTCGGGACGCTCATTGTACTCCTTACAGTGTGTGCTCGCAGTTTGGCTGTGCGAGCCGAGGCCATTCAAAAACGGAAGTTCTCCTAAGAACCACTGTGGACTGACAGACTTTCATTTGGTTTCTGAGGTGCACCTGTACACTGCTTGCAAAGCTGTGGAGCATCTATAACTGAAATCGATATATTCTGTATGGGGCTCAAAGCCCAGGAAGTATGGGCTGTTCTGGTGTCACTGCTCTGGTAAGTCCAGATTACTTAGGCCTAGCTGAGGACAATCTATCATTTTCATAGGAGTAGAAGTGCCCATGCAATGCTTGTTGGTGTTTTTTTGTTACAGCTTTGTGGGGCTGATTCGACAAAATAAAAACTCTATTCTTAAGTAGTATTCATGGTTATGTCTATTAAAGCCATATAGACATATATTAGGCTATACAAAGCAACTTTGTTGTTCTTCCTCAGTTGCTCTGTTGGAACAATGATCTGTTTTCATTCCACTTCAGTGCTTGTCTCTGTCTGTACCATTTTCCTCTGTGTTATCTGTGCCTATTTGAGTTCCTACAGGACAGACTATATCAGTAGCATGGTCTGATAATTTAAGTAGCATTTGCTAATGTAGCAAGAAATAAAATATTGTCTACTGAGTAGCTATGTATATTTGGGCACCTTTTTCTACCTCTTCCATGTCTCATGCATTGGCAAATATGCCATGAACATTCCTTTATTTAAACTTTCAGAGCTTATTGTATAGCTTATCTCAATGCAAGTGTAATACACAATCCTTTACCTTTATGACACACTTAGCAGGTGATGCAATATTGTTGATTGTATGTTGAATTCTGCCTTGTGCCCATGAAATGTGAGGTATTGTTACTCAGATTTCATATTAATGTCACTCAAACATCAGTGTCTTGAACATCAGTGACTGATTTATACCAGCATTTAATATTTGCTGATTGAAACATTTAGGGCTGTACACAGAGTTTGTGACTTACACCGTTAACTTTAGTTGAAAGGATATATTAATATTTATGCAGGGAAAGCTCTCCATATCGATACTTGATCCAGTTTGATCATGGCAATGTACAGCAGATATTTTTAAAAATGGTGAAGAAGACAAACTATGACACCTTAACTTTTTCACCTTTTCACCATATAGCGCTTTGTTTTGGGATGCAGCTATTTTGTAGGATTGTCTGAATTCTCTAAAGACAAATTGCATACCCTGGATAATTTACAATATTATTATCCACAGTCCATTGTAAATTCCAACCAATATACACTACAACCACACTAAATAGCATAATATATAATGAATTTCTTTCAGCTCAAAATGTTCTTATTAGGATGAATAGTGGAGTATACAGAGTGCTGCTAGTGAGATCCCTACTTAATAAAAAAATAACAACAACAAGGATAATTGAGTCCTAGTAGCAAGATAATTACGTTGTGTCAACATTTTCATAAAGCTATATGATTGTATTGGGACCCCAAAAGCAGTGTGTATGGATTTCACTGCAGCCACCAGGGTGTGTGTGTGTGTTCTGTTTTAGTTAAAAGTTGACATGCACACTTTATTATGAATGCAACATCTTTTTCATATTTTTTCATACACTTTTTCATACCTTCATCCATTTGTTCATTTTGTGATTTATTCGGTCAGTTTTGGTGTAAATAGTGTAAAATACACACAGTAATGAACAGCTCTATGATTTGCAATGATATGATTGTGATTATGATTCATAACTAGATGATGATGATACAGATGATGGATTAATGGTTCTTTAATATGAAATCATTTTACTGTGTTACCATAAAACCTGTGCACTCCAGTTTGGAGGTACAACACAATGGTGATGCCTTATTGAGCCATGCTTAATTATCTTGTTCCCACACTGTAATCAGCTATGGCTTTCTCTTTTTTAATCAGAGGGACTCCATAGGAACAGCCAACTTGGGGGAAAAAATCAGCATACATAAGGATCTCAGTGACTTTGATAATTACCAAATTGTGATGACTAGATGATTGGATCAGAATATCTCCAAAAAGGCAGGCCTTTTGAGGTGTTCCAAGTATGCAGTTGTAGGTACAATTACATTATTAAATCACTCATACAATCAGTCTCATAAAATATCAGTTCATTCATTTTACTAATCAATATTTCTATTAATTATTAAATTAATGAATGAATTACTCTCATGATGCACTAGATCAGTGAAGGCAATGTGAATTTTTTGATGGCAGAGGATGGCTTCAAGTTATACTGCAACAAAACAGACAAAACACAGTTTCTTGGAAATATTTAATTTATTAAAATGACAAAGTCAAGTGGATAATACTGATCAGGTACATTCAATAATACTAGCAGCAGTTTAAACAATCAAGGCACAAAATGGTGACGTGTGTAGGTGTATGTGTTTGCAGGTAAGCGAAAGCATGTCAAAAAAGGTGCGGGAGGGGGCCGGAGGCGCTCTGTGTGACTGATTCGACAAAGGATTTTAACAAAGGTGCATAAATAACTGCTAGCCCATGCAGGGATCAAACCCACAATCTTAGCATTATAAGCACCAGATTTTAACCAACTGAGCTAACCAACCCTTAGGTTACTGAAGTCTGAATGTTAAGATGTGTATAATAGTGTGTGGTAAGACAATGTTAGAAAAATAAAGAGATATAAGGCATGCAAAATCTATCTACCAGAGTAAAACTGAGAAAAACAATAACATATAATCAAACCAAAACTATGTGATTATTGTGCATGCACTTGAAACAAACTTCGCTTTAAATAGCACTTTTCACATAAACTAATCAAACTAAGACTAACATTGCCCAAATGCCAGCCTTACTTGGACCACTCTCATGTGGCAGCATGAAGGCGTTCATCAGTGATCTTCTGTTTTGGTGTATCTCTGAAGAGCAGAGCACAGCTTCAATTCAGTTTAATGCAGATCTGCTATATTGCAAAAGTCCTTCCCAGGCGGGATCTCGTTGATCCAGAAGGTCCTTGGCTGAAAGTTCATGGGCTGAAGACGTGGAGGGACCTGCTTGCCTCAGTCTTTCTGATTTGCATTATTACAGTGTAATAACAACAATGGATGGTTTCAAACATCACGAAAGCGAAACAACACGACTGAAGTACTTCTGACTATAGCCAGTGGTCTATACACAATGCATGTTTGTTCCTTTGTTCCTTCGCTCCTGCCTGCAGGCTGTAGTGTCTCTTTTTAATACCAATGGAGCATCGGTCAGAGAGAGAGTGCTGGGTTTGAGAGAATGGAGAGAGAGCGAGGCACATCTAGTTTTGGGAGGATGGAGTTGCAGGGCACTGGCCATGGCAAGGCTTGTGTTGGGAGGTCGAGCAGAGAGACAGAGGAGCTTCTTAGTGCACTGTCCAGGAGAATGGAGGTGTGGGGCACCAAGAGAGAATGGAGAGAGAGCAAAATTTGCTCGGATCATCCAATTTATGGGCGAGCTTGCACCACAATCCACAGCAGTACGCTACCCAATCGTGGCGCAGTGAAAGATGAGATGAAGCGGATATTGTCTGGGGCAGAAACTGAGGAAATTATGGGAAATCTTCGCAACTACATTTCCCATAATTTCCTAGTAGTAACTACACAGTGGTTAAGTACCTACCAAATGTGGTCCAAGGAAGAAGAACTGGTGAACTCACCAACAGGGTCATGGGCACCCAAGGCACTCTGATGTGTGTAGGGAGTGAAGGCTAGTCTATCTGGTCTGATCCCACAGAAGAGCTACTGTAGGACCAGTTGCTAAAAAATTGAATACTGGATAGAATAGAAAGGTGTCAGAACACAGAATGCATTGCAGCTTGCTGCATATGGGACTGCGTAGCTGCAGACAGGTCAGAGTGTCTGTGCTGACCCCTGTTTATTGGCAAAAATGCATACAATGGGCACGTGAGCATCAAAACTGGACCATGAAGCAATGGAAGATGACGCATTAATTTTCTTTTACAATATGTGGACGGCCGGGTGTGGTGTGCGTCGCTTTTCTGGGGAAGAGGGGGCACCAGGATACACTGTGGGAAGAAGGCAAGCTGGTGGAGGCAGTGTGATGCTCTGGGCAGTGTTCTCCTGGGAAACCTTGGGTGCTGGCATGTCATGTGCGTGGTATCCTGGTGCTGTCTCTTCCCCAGAAAAGCGATGCACACCACACCCGGCCATCCACATGATGCAAAAGAAAACATGATTCATCAGATCAGGTCACTTTCTCCTATTGCTCCATGGTCCAGTTCTGATGCTTAGACTGACTAGTCTTTGGCTACTCAGGACCAGACACAAGCTGCAATGCAGTTTGTGTTCTGACACATTTCAATCATCACACTAACTTTTTCAGCAACTTATGGTACAGTAGCTCTTCTGGTGGATCAGACTAGATGGGCCAGCCTTCGTTCCCCATGTGCATCAGTGAACCTTGGGTGCCCATGACCTTATCGCCAGTTCACCAATTGTCCTTCCTTGGACCACTTTTGGTAGGTACTAATCACTGCATACCGGGAACACCCCACAAGATGTGCCATTTTGGAGATGCTCAGACCCAGTCATCTAGCCATCACAATTTGGCCCTTGTCAAAATCACTCAGATCCTTAGTCTTGCCCATTTTTCCTGCTTCCAACACATCAACTTCAAGAACTGACTGTTCTCTTGCTGCCTAATCCCACCCCTTGACAGGTTTCACTGTGAAGAGATAATGTTATTCACCCATGAATGATAATGTTATTCACCTGTCAGTGGTTGTAATGTTATGTCTGACCGGTGTACATATTTTTATTTTTTGTTTATCAAAAAATATTGTGGCTTCTACCAAATTTAGTTGTGCATTTAATACAAAAAATCACACTTGTAGCATTTCTGCAATGGCAGGTCACTATGATTCCCTTCAGTAGTGCTTTTTACTGTAAATTTGGTGCCACATATACTGCTCCATAATACAGTGAATACTGAATAGTGGAAGAGATTTCAGAAATTTCACCACTGAGATCAGTAGTATTTGCATGTTCACAGATCTAGTAACACCATCCAGAATGCCGTAAGTTTTGCAGTGGAAAAAAATACCCTTCTGCAACATCTTATCAAGTAAAAATATCTTGAATTCATATAGTATTTCATAAGATAATAAATCAAATACAGTACAAGATTATAAACCTATTTCTTGATTTTTGTTTTTTCATTTTTAAAAGTAATTTCAAGTTTTATCTGATCTAGAAATAAATGTTTCAAATAAACAAAGCAAAAAGAACTCCAAGACTATTTTAAGCTTGAAATTAGTCCAAATGTCTACAACCCCGTTTCCAAAAAAGTTGGGACAAAGTACAAATTGTAAATAAAAACGGAATGCAATAATTTACAAATCTCAAAAACTGATA
>JAOANJ010000014.1:8194244-8204592 GCA_026413345.1 Ariopsis seemanni
TGATATGTCATCTATGTTCTATTCTGAATAAAATATGGAATTTTGAAACTTCCACATCATTGCATTCCGTTTTTATTAACAATTTGTACTTTGTCCCAACTTTTTTGGAATCGGGGTTGTAGTAGTAATAATAATAATAATAGTAGTAGTAGCAGCAGAACTAGTAGTTGTTGTAATAGTAACAGCAGTAGCAGTAATAATAATAATAATCAGTGCAGAAGTATGAGTAATAGTACTGTTACATCTGTGCTTGGCACGCCTTGAACTGTCACTCACATCCACACACATTTGCGCTCTGAGTGAGTGGTGCGCGCCGCAAGGATTGATCTCTGTGCATCTGTTCTAGATTAGAAGGCAATCACAGCATGCACATATAATTACTCTGAAAGCACACAGACTATACGTGCAGTACTTTGTTACCTAGCCCTTGTTCTGTATTTTTGCTACTCTGGCCCTTGACCTTGTTTTGTTTATTTGGACTCTGCCTTTCACCTTACCTCTTATGTTCTGTTTGACCTTTGCCTGTTTCACAATCCTGCTTTTGCCTCATGTTTTGTATCATTTGCCTGCTTTGTAAATAAACTCTTTCTGCGATCACATCAGTCATCTGCCTCCCAGAAAACTTCGCCGACACTATGGATGCAGTGGAAAAGAGCAGGCATGCCAGTGTCGTGGTGCCTAAACCGGGATTGGTATGGTTCCTAAAACGGCTAGAGCTGGACATATTGGCACCCAACAAAGGAGTGGATACCCAAGAGGATGACAGGGCGGCCGCCTCTCCACAGCTTGCTCCAAAGGCTGACAGAGTGACCTCCTCTCCATAGCTAGCTCCCCACAGCTCGCTCCAGTGGAAGACAGGATGGCCTCCTCTCCACAGCTCGCTCTAGAGACCGACACAGTGGCCTCCTCTCCACAGCTCGCTCCCCATGGCTTGCTCCAGAGGCCGATAGGGCAGCCTCCACAGCTCACTCTAGAGGCCAAAAGGGTGGCCTCCACTCCACAGCTTGCTCCCCACATCTCACTTCAGAGGCTGACAGGGACCATCTCATTGCAGCTCATCAGGATTAATATGTCCTACTATAAAAAAAAGCCTCTTTAGGTTTGAATTCAAAAGATGCTTTAGCAGAATCTAAGATAATTTAAGATAATCTTTCATTGTCTTAGATTCTGCTAAAACATCCTGTGAACTCAAACTTGGAGGCTTTTTATATTAGACAGATTAATCCTGAATTGAATAAACAAGTTAAACACTTTAACACTTTCCTTACCCTATGATTTATCTTAATTGTTTAAATGGTGTTGTAATTGGTTAATTGATCCATGGTGTGTGTATATGTATATTGTCATGTGATGCAAAAAGTCATTCCTCATTAAACTGAAGATGGCATAAGATATGCTGAAACATGTCTTAAAAGTTGTTTCATGTTTTTTAAATATATCTTAATTTTATTGCTATCATGATCATCTGTAATAATACAAACCCCATTTCCAGAAAAGTTGGGATATTTTCCAAAATGCAATAAAAACGAAAATTTGTGATTTGGTAATTCACGTAAACCTTTATTTAATTGACAAAATACAAAGAAAAGATTTTCAATATTTTTACTGACCAACTTAATTGTATTTTGCAAATATCAATGAAGCTGGAATTAATTGCCTGTAACACACTCAAAAAAGGTTGAGACAGAGGCATTATTACCATTGTATTACATCACCTTTCCTTTTAATACACTCTTTAATTGTATGGGATCTGAGGATACTAATTGTTGCAGTTTTGCAATTGGAATTGATGTCTATTCTTGCTTGATACAAGACTTCAGCTGCTCAATGGTCCATGGTCAGTGTTGTCTGATTCTCCTCTCCATGATGTGCCGTACATCCTCAATAGGAGATAGATCTGGACTGGCAGCAGGCCAGCCAAGCACACGCACTCTGTGTCTATGAAGCCGCTGTTGTCGCCTGTGCAGAATGAGGCCTGGCATTGTCCTGCTGAAATAAGCACAGACTTCCCAGGAAGAGACATCACCTTGATAGCAGCATGTATCTCTCTAAAACCTCAATATACACCTCAGCATCAGTGGTACCTTCAGACACATGCAACTCACCCATGGCATGGGCACTGATGCCCCCCATACCATCACAGATGCTGGCTTTTGCACCTTTCTCTGATCACAAACTGGATGGTAATTTTCACCTTTGGCACTGAGAACTCGATGTCCGCTTTTCCTGAAAACAAGCTGAAATGTGGACTCATCTGACCACAGCACACGGTTCCACTGTCTTTCGGTCCATCTGAGATGAGTTCAGGCCCAGGGAAATCAGCAGCATTTCTGCATAGAATTGATGAATGGCTTCCTCCTTGCGTAATACAGTTTCAGGTTGCATGTCTGGATGCAATGGCGGACTGTGTTAAGTGACAATGGTTTTCCGAAGTACTCCTGAGCCCATGTGGCTATATTTGTCACATTAGCATGACAGCTTCTCAGGCAGTGCTGCCTGAAGGCTTGAATTCACGCACATTCAGTTGTGGTTTCTGACCTTGCCCTTTATGCACCGAGATGTATCTGAATTCCCTGATAGATCATGAAAGACCTAAACATCTTGCATTGAGAAATGTTCTTTTTGAATTAACTAACAATTCTCTCACAAATTTTGGCACAAAGGAGTGAGCCACGCCCCATCCTTGCTCGCAAAGACTGAGTCTTTCATGCATACTCCTTTTATACCCAGTCATGATGCCCTCACCTGTTACCAATTAACCTGATTCTTGTGGAGTCTTCCAAAATGGTGTTACTTGAATATGAACTTTTCAGTCTTATTTTGCTTCTGTCCCAACTTCTTTTGAGTGTGTTGCAAGCATCAAATTCTATCTTCATTTATATACAGAACAAAATACAGTTAAGTAAAACTACTGAAAATCCTTTCTTTGTACTTTTGTCAGGCCTTTTGTCAGTTTTTTTTTAAATAAATAAAATAAAAATAAATAAAATAAAGCTTCATGTGAATTACCAAATCACAGATTTTTGTTTTTATTACATTTTGGAAAATATCCCAACTATTCCGGAGATGGGGTTTGTAGTAATAATAATAATAGTCGTAGTAGTAGTAAACAGTGCAGGAGTAGTAGTAGCAATAGTAATTGTAATAGTAAAATTACTTCTACTATTAGAAGTAGTAGGAGTAGTAGTAAGTAGTCAGTGCTATTACCAATGTCATGCGAAACTGAACGACTTGTTAAATTTTGCTGTGTTCAACTCCCTTGAATAATAATGCAACACCCACTGCAACACTTCTCAGAAGTTTGTTTCATCATGTTCCGACATTAAGGATTGTCACTGTTATGCAGAAACAAGCAATTTCTTCTAGAAAACATAGATGTGAACTCTTCTCAGGCTTCACTGACACCATTTTTAACCATATTGTTAATCTGGAGGCATAACTTTGGATTTCTTCAGTTAATTACCAGCTACTGTTAGCTAATAATATTAAATTTGTAACTAAAATATGTTATTTTACTTATGACAATGTTGCTTAGCATGTGTCTACTCAGTAGGGATCCTACTCAGGCTATACACGCATAGGAGGAGCCACATTATGCCATTTTCTATGGATGCAGATTAGTATTTTGCCCCACCCCAGACTACCACTGGGTTGAAACTGGCCACCTCTTTACACAGGGCCTGGCTACACTCCTGCCCTAATCTCCATCCACTCTGACAGGGCTTGACTAACTTTTCAAAGATGAATGGATGAAAATATCAGGATCCAGATGAGCAAAGCTGATAGAATTATATCCCATAAGCCTTTTGGCTGTAATTGCAGCCAAAAGGTGGTTCTCACAGTAGTGACTGATGGGGAAGTGAATACTTCTGCAAGGCACTATAAATTAAAAAACAATACTAACCATTGTAAAATGGTTATTCATGGATTGCTCTTTATAAAATTCATGAATTGCTCTTTTTACTTGAAATTTCCAGCAGTTCAGTGATATCTAAGGATGTCTAAACTGAGTATGACAACGAGCATGTGGTAAAGAAAAGTATTTTCTCTCGCAAAAAAAAAAATCTGTTTATCAGACTGAGCGAGCATTCACTTCTGGTTTTGTAATGTTAATCACTAAATGATGCCATTGAAGCAACACAGCCTTTTCCACAAGGGTACTTGAACAGGCTCTCTGTCTGAAGGGTTACTAATTGCTTCGGTTAAATCATTTACGTTCCCACTCTGGAAGACATTTTACATGTTGGCTCATAAAACACTACCTCACCACAGCCCTTGCAGGCACATAAAAAATGTATTATTGTTGTGAACCTTCAGATTAAGAGCAAATAACAATTTGAGATGAGCTTGTTTTGATGACTTGATGAATATGAAAGTGAGATCCTCCCCCACTTTATCTCAACACCCTTTTTAATATCAACATCTCAACAGGCTGACTGAAAATCAGAAAGCTCTCTAGCACACAAACCTCAGCAGAGACCTCAGTGATGCCAAAAGAACCAAGGCTGCTGTGCAGAGTGTTAATGTTGAGTGAGCGGATCACTTCCTCTGAGGACACCGGCTCTGACGCTCCTGTTCTGTCTGATGACACGTACAACTCGATGCCATTTTTCTGCTCCTGAGAAAACATGAGGAGCAAATCAAGAAACAGGACTTTAACATTCATCTCACATTTACATTAATTTAACATTAATATAAAAATACAGAGGATGAGGGAAATAAAAAAGAAGTGTGTGTGCGTGCGCGCGCATCTTCTTATGTTACTATTGTATGTTACACTTTTTGGAATTTTGTGACTATCATTTATAGTTTATCTAACAGCTTCATGACTAACATTTGTAGCAACCTGGAGCTCTAGGATCATCACATTCAGTCCTCTCAGTTTCTCCAGAAACCATCTTACATTTGTTTTTTTTTTTGTTTTATTTTGTCTCTTCTATAAATATCAGTGCCTTTAGGAGTTAAATGTTATACTGTCAGTACTGTAAAGTTTTATTCCATAAAACTTGCTGCCAAATGAGTAGATATACATGTACGTAATGTAAAATTAACTATTAAAAAGGATATATATTGCACTCACATTCACATTACACCATGAAACAAATACAGCACTGCTAAAACTGAAAGAAAAAAATGTCAGAAATTAGGACATCATATCATTCAAAGAAATGGAAGTGGTGGAGGGGTTGACATTTATAAGCATGTGGTGATTAAATGTTTCATTTTTAACCATCAATGGTTTTGTAAGCAAAGCTGAAGTGATGAAAGACTGATGCTGCTCATAATACAAAAAAAAAAACAGTTACAGGAACCAAAGTAACAAGAATGACTACAAAACAGCAGCATGTGTAGAAAAAAAATATATTTTTTAAAATCTACGGTACCAGTCAAAAGTTTGGACACACCTTTTAAGTTAATGCTTGTTCTTTATTTTTATTCATTAAAAGACACTTCATGTCTTAAACAGCAATAAAACTGAAATTCTTCTTCTTGGCACAAAATCCACACTATCCAAAGGTGACAGTTTCTCCATCACAATCGACAGCTCCTTAGTTTCCCCCTCCCCTCAGGTTAAGAGTCTGGATGTCATCCTTGATAGCTCATGATCTTTTCAATCTCACATCAGTAATATAACCCAGTCTGCATATTTCCATCTTCGTAATATTAATCGTCTCCGCCCCTCCCTCACCCCCCATACCATGTCTATCCTTGTTCACAGCCTTGTCACCTCCCGTATTGATTACTGTAATTCTCTCCTTTTTGGCCTCCCTCACAAATCCCTCCGTAACCTTCAACTGGTCCAGAATGCAGCTGCTTGCATTATCTCCAAAACTCCCTCATTCCACCACATTACCCCTGTCCAACACCAATTCCACTGGCTCCCAGTTAAGTACAGAATTGATTTCAAAATTCTCCTTTACACATTCAAGGCCATCCACAATCTTGCCCCCCCATCTGTCAAATCTCCTCCATATCGCAACTTCCACCCGTTCACTCAGATCCTCCTCTTCCACTCATCTCACCGTGCCCTCTGCCCACCTTAGCACCATGGGGAGCAGAGCTTTCAGCCGCTCTGCTCCCAAACTCTGGAACTCCCTCCCACCTGATATCCTTAACATTGACTCTCTTCCTCTTTTCAAATCTAGACTCAAAATGCACCTGTTCAAAATAGCCTATTCTTTGTAAATTGCATTGTTTTTCTCTCTTTTTTTCTTATTTTTGCTGTTTAGTTTCTATCTGGTAATTTTATCTGTTTTATTCTTGTAAAGTGTCCTTGAGTGTCTTGAAAGGCGCTTATAAATAAAATGTATTATTATTATTATTATTATTATTATTATTAATCATAATAATAATTTAATGTAGTTTATTTTAAAATTCTATCCAGCTTGTCATACCAGTAAGACACCAAATGTACTTGACTCACATGTTTCTACTCAGGTGGTGACACATGATTTCACAGTAAGGCAGCAAGCTGTAAGTGGGTGGCATACTGTATGGTATGCACGACAACTCACCTGCCAAAAACCTACAATGCTGGATATACTTACATATACTTACTTTTTACTACATCTCACATACATTTACATTACATGGCATTTAGCAGATGCTCTTATCCAGAGCAACGCACAATGAGTGCAAAAGTCAGGGACAAGAAGTGCTGAACTTCTAGACAAGAAAGTTCTAGTGACAACTGAACAAGTGACAATACTTAGTATAATGTGCTGTTGAAGTGCCAATACCCAAACAGCCAAGGAAACAAACCAACCATATAAAGTACAACTAAATAGAGAACTCAAACAGCTAACCCCAGGCTAGACAGTACACAGCTCGGGTTGGTCTAGAGCAAACCACAGTTACACGGTGGGCAGGGAAGCAGGGGAGAGGTGCAGCCTGAAGAGGTGAGTCTTCAGTCTTAACATATTACTTTAATTTAAGAAATACTTAAAGATATTAAAGTTGTTACTTACCAAATATATGCTGTTGAGATATTTTAACTTTTTTTGTCTTCACATGACTACCTTCATTATTTAAGAAATTGGTTTTGTCTGGAAACAAGGCTTTAATTTTCAATGTTTTGTCGAAAAAAGGAATTCTGCTTTCTCTGTACTTACACTAGCTGATGATTATCATTAAGCTCCCAAATTTCTAACCAACAATAAATTATCAACTTAGTATTGCATTATAGGTAGAAAGGAAAGATGGCCTTCTCTCAATGTATTGAATACTATTTTTCATAAACTGCCACCATATATAACACTGTGTTGAAATGTTAATACAGATAATATCTGATTAATTGTCAGTTATACTGAATGTACCTCAGGTCTATTCTGAGATATGCAAACCAGTGTTTAGGTGTGCAGTGCTTCAGATGAGCTTAAAATTGAATCCTTTCATGACGCTAGGATATGAGTAATTAATTTATGTTAAATTCTTGTAAAACTGGGCCTAACATTGTAAAACTATCAGTATTGAATAATTAAATTAACTAAAGCATGCTACTGAAATGCTTGGATAATATGGACGGAATAGCACTGATTTAATATGGAGAAAGAATGATGTAATAGTCATATAAAATATGGCTTTTTTTTCCAATGGGCATGAACTTCTTTGGTTCGACAGAAATCTAAGGATACTAATCTACTTCCTTTTTTTCTCTCCTTATAAAGAGCCATTTTGTATGTCTAAACATAATCCTACCACAATAAACTACAACACAGTATAAAAATTTGCATTAAAAATGAATGTGTAAATATGACCATACACATATATAAAGGGGATTTTGAAGGCAAATAAGCCAGACATCTTGCTTTCCTTGATTATGACATCAAGTTAAACCATCGTCTGTCCCCACACTGTATGTATTCATTTACTATTGTTATTTGATAATGCTTTATACCTAATGGCAGACTTTCTAATTCAACAGCTTTTCTTTAAGACACTTTATGTCTTAAAGTAAAGATGGATTGTTGTTTTTCTTTTGTATTTCATAAAATATAATATTGTATAATATTAATTCATATATATATATAAATTCATTTAATACTTCATTTCACTAGTATTAAATGAAACAGTCTACAATTTGAGATTTTTTTTTAAAGTAATGTTAAACCAGTAAAAGGAGAGAAAGAAAGGTTAAAGAAGATTTAAGACGGTTCTGTGACATTTGATTTGTATGAGTTCAGGTTAAAAAAATAAATAAAATAAAAAATAAATTAAATAAAAAAAACCCCATATATTTAAAAAAAGGTATCTGTGAAAGATCTGTTTGGTCCTTGGATTAGATTCATAAGGTTTTTGTTCACTAACTATATTAAAAGTAGTTTACTTAATCATGATTTATTTATACTTTTGGTTAAGCACAAAACACAAGAAGAAAAAACTTCACTAAGAAAGTACAAATGTTTAAAGGCTGAGAAATTACGCAAAAAAAAAAAACAGAGAAAATTTGATAGTAGGTAAGCAGTACGATGACTGAAGACAGAGGTGATCAGAGTAATGATTAGTAAAAACAATGATTTTTTTTTATTTATAAGCCAAAAGAATAATAAGCCATTGTTTCACATAAAATGGGGCAGCATGCCTATTTTTATGGATCTATTATTATTGTTTATTTATATCATTTTATGGTGGTTTTTTTTCCTTTTCAAATATTAATGTTTAAAATTTAAGCTTGTGTTCAGACATAAGGAACAGTCAGGAGATGAACTTCACTAGCAATGTTAGACTCTACAGATCTGTATCATCATATGTCTACTTTTGGACGTATCCCAGTAATGTCCTCTTGGACCTTCCAGTTAATTGCTATGTTTTATGGCTTATTTGCCTGGGAAAAGGAAGTGGAATATTGGCATTTTATAATCAATTGTATTATAATCCATTTTCAATTTTTATCTTGTAGCCAAAAACAAGGTCTGGAGATGAACTTCACTCATGAGCTTTCCACCTCACCCAACCCAGTCAGCAATAGCACAAACTACTTTTCTGTATCATCATATATCTACCTTACAGTTTATTCCATGAATGTTATCTTGGCACTTCCAATACATGCTTATGTTTTGTGGCTTATTTGCATGGGAAAAGGAAGTGGAATAGTGGCAGAGTTCTTCAGCCTCAATCTCACTGTTTGTGATATTATCTTCTGCCTGACTAGTTTGGTCATCTGTGCTATAAATTTGCAGAAGTTTTTTTTACCCATGCACTATTTTTTTAGTAGCACTGTCTTGCGTTGGCCATCCTCTGATTAACTGTGTGATCTGCATTGAGCGCTACCTGGCAGTGCTCCAGCCTGTTTCCTTCCTAAAATACAAACCACTGAGATACAGACTGGTGTGTTCTGCTGTAATTTGGGTAACAGTTCTTGTATTTGCTGTGTTATGTATATTTTTTTCTGTCCACCAACTTCAACATGTTCAGTTGTCTTTATCTGCCACTGTTCATAGTTCTTCTATCCATCAAATTATTTTGCTGCATAACTAAATTAGAGTTTTGAAATACATGGGGCCAGGTGAGAAAGGTCAAGAAAGGGAGGAAGCCAATCACATGAAGAAAAAAGCGATTACATTTATCCTGATAATAACAGTGACTATGTTTGTTCAATATATGCCTATGGTTTTTATAGGATTTTTTTACAGCGCTGTGCCAGAAGCAGAAAAATTTTTGTCCATTGTTTATAATGTTCTTATAATGTTTGGTTATGTAAATTCGATTCTCTATATCTACAGGGTTATAAATCTTTGATTGATTTCCTGATTTTTTTTAAACTGTAGTTCTCAATCAGAAAGGCACATTACAAATGTTTGAACTGTCCTATTAGAACACTAATTATCATCATTAGGTCGTCCTCAGACAAGCTTGATAGTGAAGTCTCCAGTCGTCTCGATCCTCCATACATCCGGCCAGTTCCCCAGAACTCTCCACTCCTGCGTCTCTTTTCAGCACGTCCACATATGTTGGAGTGGGATGTCCTCATGTGTTGGCTCCCATAGCACCAGTCTACTGGCTGGGAGCTCTCAATGTCTATGGCAGTGGCCAGCAAGCTTCATCCTCCTTGATGCCACTTTCTCGCTGAGCTGTGGTAGCCCTTCATACAGCTGGTTGTTGGTGATATGCTGGTTCTGGTCGATGTTTAGCACAGCACACAGCATTCTGGTGTAGCACCCATCCAGAGACTTCTGCATGGAGGGCTTCAGAGTCCAGCTCTCACAGCTGTACAGGAGGACAGACTCAACAGTCGCCTGGAAGAAGCTCAGCTTGATGTGTAGGGGGAGTTTGGAGTTCCACACACTGTTCATGCCATTCGGGGCCCTCCACACTAGTGCCTTTCTCACCTTAAGGTCCTGTTCAGAGG
>JAOANJ010000014.1:8305001-8317094 GCA_026413345.1 Ariopsis seemanni
ACCTACAGTCAATTTAGAGCCACCAATTAACCTAACCTGCATGTCTTTGGACTGTGGGGGAAACCGGAGCACCCAGAAGCACCCATGCAGACACACAGAAAGACCCTTGTCGGCCACTGGGCTTGAACCCAGAACCTTCTTACTATGAGGCAACAGTGCTAACCACTACACCACTGTGCTGCCCCACCAAAAACCATATTAGAAGCCATTAGAATGAATGCATTGATATATACACACTTTAGGCAAAAGTATGTGGACACCTGACCATCACAACCCAAAATCTGAAGCACACAATTGAATGTGTCTGTAGCAGCTGAAGCAGGCACTGATGTTGAAAGAGGATATTCGAGTTCTTCCACTTCAACCCACATGTCTTCATGGAGCACCCTTTGTGCACAGGGGCATTGTCATGCTAGAACAGGTTTGGGCCTCTTGGTGCCAGTCCCTACAAATCCCTACAGCCACACTCAAAAATCTAGTGGAAAGTATTCCCAGAAGAGTAGAGGTTATACAGGAAGCACAGGGGGACCAAATTTGGAATGAAAATATGTGTTTAAAAAATATCACATATGAATGTGATGGTTAGGTGTTAATATACTGTAGTTTTGGCCATATAGTGTATAACTGTGACTTGCCTTCCAGCTGGAACTACTCTTAGAAACAGTGTTGTGGAAAATGAATCAATACCTTCAGGTCAGTTTATTTCTGGTGCTGCAGCGTACTCTGGATTTCCTCTTCAGGAGAGTTCAATGTTGAGTCTCAACGTTTCAGTCCTGATAAATCACCGAGGACAGATACAGACGGAAAGAACGGAATGCTGCAGCCGTGACAACTCTGAGGCGATTACTTTCCCAGAATTGATGAACTGCAGTCAGTGGAAGTAGCTATTAGAAGTATTGTGTAGTAGTTTACATTGTGTGCATTTATCTGAATTTGTAAACCCTGTAATGCTATAAATAATCTAATAAGGCTGAAGCTTTATGTTGGCAGCTTTGATTATACATACGGAATGTAGAGTCTAAAGGTTTAGTCTTGGTATCGGGATATTTTTCCTGTTTGGAAGTGATATACTGCCATCAGTATAGCTGATTTTTGCCTTGATTGTTTATTTTATTTGTATAAATTCATCATGCCAAATGTCTCCTTTATTGGAGATTTATCCTGTATTTGACTGGCCTCAGAAGCAGCAAGTCGGAGCTCAGAATGACATTTTCAATTAACTCCAAAGTGGGGAAACCCACTTCAATGTCCATCTGGTCAATGTCCATCTTTTCTTAGCAAAAAAATATATATATCTCTACCTGGTTACCATGGATATACAGTACATTCACCTCCTCAAAACAGTGAATTGTAAGTCTGTGTTATAGATTTAACAAGAAACAGTCATCTATATCCCCCACCCTATATACTATCAAGATATTATTTGTCACATTTTTCAAGTTCTGCTGCAGGAAACCAACCCTACCTCTTTACACTGACCTCAGTAGCCCATGACATAAGCCCACTGGACCTTTGGCCCAGATGAGCTAAAAATTAAAACTTCTCACATTTCTTAGTATCAAAAGGCACATATACATTATTTAAATCAATCAATCAATACATATACCAACTTTCAAGACCATACCACTCATAGCTTTCAACTTCTGCTCCAGAAACAAAACTTACCCCTACAACTAACCTGAGAGACTAAAGTCTGAAATTGTTTCCATGGAAACATGAAAAATTAAAATTTCTCAAATTTCTTAGTATGAAAAGGCACATCTATCTCACCTTGTTAACATGTATACCAAGTTTCAAATCCGTGTCATGAATAGTTTTGGATATATGCTCCAGAAACGAACACTGCTCTTAGAAACTGTCAAAATCTATTTTATGTAAAAATTTGAAAAATACTTTTTTTTTCTTTTTTTCCAAAAATCCAAAATAGCAAAAGGCACCAGTTCACACGTTGCTTGATATGTATACAAAGTTTCATGACAATCTCTTCAGTAGTTTTAAAAGATATGGCCCAGAAATGAAAATGTGACCAGACAGATGGACGGAACCCGTTTCTATATCCCCCGCCAAACTTTGTTTGGGTGGGGGAGAATAAGCAAATACTTGAGTATAAACTCATTTAAAGTAAGACTTGTGACTGCTTAAATGTTCGTGCTGTGAACGGCCATGTTGATTTGATGTCACTTCCTGTACTTGAGGTGGAAAAGATTGTCCCGAGTTCCTGAGGAGTATTGCGACCATTTTATTTGGCTTTTCCTCAAATAATACCTCCTGTAAGTGTGAACTTCCACCAGACGTCCACTAAAATTGTAGCAATGTTATTAAAAGTATTAGATTTTTAACTGAAAGTCCAAGAAAGAGCAAGTCTTTTATTAATGTTTCCTGACATTCAGTCCATCCATGGATTATGTAAAGGAGAAACATGGAAGAAAATAAACCACTAACATACAATTTAGGAGCTGATAAATTTGGGTACTTTGTGAATGTGTCAATATAATAAAAAGAACATCACACGCTGACTTGAAGATATGAAGTTTATCTTCTCATGTTGAAAAACTTGCATTTTTCATACGAAATACATCGTGAATCTAAATGACATATTTAAATAATATTGGCTGGCTTTTTTTTCGTGGTACATCAGATATATTCCATTCAGCTAGCATGATACTGAACAAGTCAAAGACGAGTTCAATATCATGCTAGCTGAATGAAATACATCTGATATACCATGAAAAAAAGCCAGCCAATATGATTATTATTATACATACACATTCCTTTCAGGCGTTCAACGTGTCTTTCTCTTTCAAAATTCTCTCAAAAGTATTTAATGAAGCAAACCTGGCGGGCATGTTTGTTTACAAACTGTCATAGTCGCTCGCTAGCACAAAAGTTTTACATCAACACGTGACGTCTTATTGTCTTGACAACCATGCAACATCGTAAACCATATTCAACGCTCATTCTCCACTGGGTAGAGTGACAATACACATAGGGTATGCTAACAATATTGCATGCTATCAAACCAAATGAATGAACCTCGCTAGAAGGGAATAGAATAAGTTTTTATTCCATCGAAAAAGCGTCCTGGATGTATAATAATTCCCAATATTTCATTCCGATGACATCCCAGTGTTTTCCTACTGCCTCAATGTACGTTGTCAAAATTAAAATCTTTTGATTAACTTGTGTTTTTTTTTTTTTATAACGTGTCCATATAATACAAAGAACATTACACAGTGGGGCGAAGATGCATCATCTTGTGTTGAAAAATGTATCACTCAATTCACTTCGCTCAGTCGCGGTATATACATTCACCACTCGAAGATAAACTTCCACCACCGTGTAATATCCTCTTATAGTAATATCCTACATAGTCTTACAGCCTAGTTCTGTTTGAAATACTATCTGCATATCCCTATATGCTGGCACAATAACTGATTTTGTTGAAGTTTATTAATAAATCAAACAGAGGGAGAGAGTGGACATCCTGGCCTAGTCCCTCAATGGAGTGTAAATGTTTGAAAGATTGTTCAGGTATTAACCACTGTAACTTTTTGGTGAGTGATAAAAATAAACACAAGTACAGATTACTTTGTCCAATGCTTTTGTGTGTCCAGTATTGCTGCATCACATTTCTTGATTTGATGCACGTTATTTCAGGAGTGTCTACTTTTAACAAAAACAGTCGGATCTAGATAGAAGAAACACAAACCTTTAGTCCTACTATTCCCTTTTCACACCTGAATATAAACCTTGGTGCTCATTTTGTTCCTAAAGCTCTGACTTATTTAATATTAAAAATAAAATGTATGTTAAATCAGAATTACCGTGCCTAGGCTAGCCATATGTTCAGATTTCTGTCCTATAGACCTTTCTTCAGGGCATTATCACACCACTGACTTACCTGATACCTTTTTGATGTCCAGAATCCAGAAGAGTGAATTGGTATTGATGTTCATCAGAGATCATTTGTCTAGCTGTCTAACTCATGTAAGACGATAAACAGAAAGAGAAAATGCTGCTTATGACTAGCTCTGCCCTGCTATAATCAATATTTCCCGTTTAATTAGCATCCGATTTCAGACAGCAATTTAGACCTGAAATATTTAGACCTGCTTAATCTTCAGTTCTAGTTTACAATAAATGCTACGCTGCTCTCACTTATTCCACTTGACAAAAATAAATCACATTTTGGTTAACTGTAAACTTTGCTATTTAAGTGGTGAGCCAAAAGCAATAAAATTAGTACTATACACTCAGTGGCCACTTTACGAGGAACTTTACATGTGCTCATTAATGCAATTATCACGTTGTGGCAGAAATGCAATGCAGATGATCATGCAGATAACACAGAATGGTGGTGGGAAGAAAAAAAAAAAAAAAAACATCCAGTGAGCAGCAGGTACTGTATGTGGGCGGAAACACCTTGTCGATGAGAGAAGAATGGACGAATGGGTTGGAGCCAACAGGAAGGACGGTAACTAAATGAATAACTCTACAGCTGTACTGAGCTGAAAAGCATCACAGGATGCTACAGAGGCACGAGTAGCAGAAAACGACATCAGGATCCACTCCTTTCAGCCAAGAACAGTTTCACTGGACACACAAGCACCACAACTGCTGGAGATTGGGACGAATCTGTTTGAGTTACACAGATGGTGGAGCCAGAATCTGGCATCAGTAGCTTGAATCCATGAATCCCAAACTGCCCTGTGTCAACAGTTCAGGCTGGTGGTGTAACAATGTGGGGAATGTTTTCTTGGATCACACCTGGGCCCCTGAATACTAATCGAGCGCTGTTTGAATGCCACAGCCTGAGTATTGGTGAGTATCTGAGTAGTGTTCCTAATCACATGCGCCCATTTATGGCCTTTACTTACATATTTAATTATGCAGCTCATTTTTTTTTTTTAACGGCAGTCTATTATTTCTTGCGATGAACCATATCATTAGCAGATTTGAGCAAAGGGGGAGTCCTGCCCGGTATGAGAAAGATGTTCCTAATAAAGTGACCAGAGATTGTATATCACAGCAAAAGATTTTGAGTAGCGTACTTCTAAAGTTTAAAAAATGAATCTATTTTAAATAAACCACCATATGTTTGACACCTAGAATCTTATTATTTTTTTTTTATAATTGCTCTTTTACAAAACAATAACAGATGCAGTTAAATAATAAAAAATAAAGTTTCAAAAGTGTGCTTTCACCCATTAAAATGTTATTCTTCACTTTACAATCATGTAACTATTACTTACTACAAAACAGCCACTTGGAAAAATATTCAGACCCCCCAAAATCAATTCAAATTCTGTATTGGGAAAACAAACAAACCAAAAACACCCCCGACACACACAACCACACCCTACACACTGTTGTATGTGTATACACACACACACACTCATGCTAAGCTAAACACATTCTGTATTTCTGATTGTTCTAAAGGCAAACCAACCCCACACCTTTTCTCCATTGAACTTAATTATATTAATTTTCGGGGAACTCAGACATCACTATACATCATACAGGAGGAACTAAGTGCTCTGTGACTCTGAAACACTTCCAGTATGTATCTTTGCAAAAGGCACTAATTCAGAAAAAAAAGAAATCATACAAAATTAGAATGGTTTTTATCTTGGCTTCATAGTCAGGTTATGGAATTTAGACGATCCCCACTCTTAGCAATTAAACAAAAAGGTAAAGGAGGTCATTAAGTATTAGACAGCAACAAGTACAAATTTTCATTTTGAAAAATGCTGCTTTCATAGAAAACAATCCTGACTTTAAAGATGTTGATAAAGAAACACCAGAAATGAGAGATCCAAATGAGTAAGGGAAAGGGGGAAAAGTCTGAAACAGTTTCAGTTGCGTGAGCAAAATGCTTTGTAGCCCTACTGAAGCCTTGAATACTTACACCATCGGACATTTCAGTGTCTTTCCTTCTTTACGATGATCCTTTTTCCTCTTCCCTTTTTTTTTTTTGTGCAGTGTGACTATTTATATGGATGCAACAGAAGTACTGAATACTTTTGCAAGTGGCTAGCTGTACGAGTTCCCAAAAAAAAGTTGTAAAGGGAGATAAAATATGATACATGTGTAAATTTTTTTTTTTGTACATACAAGTCCAAACCCAACTAGAGAGCACGTTTAATAAAACTTCTGATTAGTGATGAATTCAGGAGGTGACGTTGGAGACAAAGACAGAAGCTCACTAATTACCACAAGTACAGCGGACTTCAGTGTGCATGTTTACGTTATTAAATAATGGGTACTTATTTCCTTTAAGCTTCTAATTAAAAGAAAATGCCTTCATGGAAATCAACCCATGTACAACAGTAACCAAACAGGGGAAAAAAAAGCTTGGAAAAAAAAAAAAAAATCAGATCTTCGTGCGTGTTCAAATATTCAGAAAGAGTGCATGTGTGTGTATGCGCGCGAGAGAGAGAGGGACAGAGTGCCTGAGAGAGTGATCAAGTTACCACATCCATTAGATTCTGTATTCCAACTTTGCAGTCAACAGGAAAACAAAACACTGCTGAAGCCATCAGTGTTACAGAGCAGAGAACGAGTGGTTGATGAAGAGTACCAGTACTATAGAGAGGGGGGAGGGGGAGGGGAAGAGACACTGTCCTAGCCTGATGAACAGCACCCTCCGGCTGCAGTAGCAGCTTGCGGTTCGTCGTCAATGATCTGAACGCCTCTCCGTCCTGTGCTTGCGTGGCTCGTCCCGTTCCCCTTAGATCTCTCCTCCACCTGTGCCGTCTCCATCATTCCTGCACATTGAGAGAAATCTCAATCAGCAAAAAGTTTCATTCAATCGTTCATTCATCTTCAAGTAAACACTTCCCAGAGGCTATCCCAGGAACGTTCTGTGCAAGCCAGGAATACAGCCTGAAATGGCAAATCATCACTGCACGCGCACAGACACGGCTTCATTTATAAATGTTTGATAAACGTATGCTAAACCAAAAATTTGTAGTGGATTTACAATCCAAATTCCAAAAAAGTTGCAAAATGTTAATAAAAACAGAATCCAATGATTTACAAAACCTTTGCAAAGTATATACTCAATTGAATACAATACAAAACCAAGATATTTAATGTTCAAACTGAAACTTATTTTTTGGAAAATATACACTCATTCAGAAGTTGTAGTCTATTAGACTCGTGTTTAATGTTGCCTGGTGTAACAGCTTTGGGAGACCAGTATGGGGAGATCTAACAGATCCTGGAGATATAATTAATCTCCATCACTCCTCTGACATGTAATACAGCTCAATCTACTGGGTCTTCCTGATATCACGGTCTGTGTGATTTTAAGAGTATACATGTAGGTCTGTGCCATAGATTTAAGGAGCCACTATTTATATTTGAAAATTACTGATAAAAAATGTGAACCTTTGGGAAAATTTCCTGATTACTGATACGTGAAAAGGGCATCAATCCCAAGCCTACTGTTTTCCTTCACATTCGTGTGTGTTTGTTGAACACCAATCACGTCTAAAGGCTCGACGTTAAATTCAGATACGGACGGAGCCTTCGGTGTACTCTGCATTGGTTTCATGTGCATTTGTGCACATGTGGGGGCAAACAGACAACAATTCAAGATACACACGAAGAAATTTTTAAAAAGTGGCAAAACTTTGAGGAGAGGGGAGGTTGTGCAATTTAGTAAGTAATTTTAAACATCTACCGATGTCTAGAATGCTGCCTCTGCTTTTGCCTCCTCAAAAGGAAGATTATTACAACCTCCTCCACATCACGTTTGTTGTTGTCAGAAGCTTTTGACTGAGCTGACTTCTAATGGATGTATTGCTCATCATCCATGCTGACGTAAAGGATGCACAGAAGTACGTGAGCAGTGACGGTTACATTGAAATGGACGCATTCGCCCCATATAAAAGGAAGCATAAACGAGCCTTAAATTCCCAGGTGCATGCAGGACACCACTGCAATTGGCGACACCCACAAAACTCCATAAAAGGCAAACCTCACAGTGGAAAATGATAATGTCCTGAAAAGGCTGAACTCTTAGAGGCAAGTTCCAGAAAAGGTGAGGTAAATGAAAAGAAAATAGTTTGACATGACAATGGACACCAAGGAGAGGACACAGGAAAACAGCGATACTTAAATCAAGTGTCTCGGAGACCGTCAGCCAAAACCAACAATACGCCCTTGCCAATAACATGCTAGAAAAGCAGGAGGATGTGCGTCATTGCAGATTGAGACACAGCAGATCAGTCCATCATTGGTCACATAGCACTGACTCTAATAAAGTGTTGCATAGCATTAAAAAAGACAACACTGTGGAAAACGCTTCCTTTTATACAGGAGTATTTCTTCTTAAACTAATAACTGGTTGTATTAGTCAGAAAATAGCTATTCAATTTGAGTTTAATTGAAATACACAAGCTATTTAAACTTTAAACAATCCGTACATAAAAGTGCAGTAACTCATCACAAAGTACATGATTTGAAGTCAAATCATTTGAGCTTTACACGAGTTAATTTTCTTTAATGTAAATTTATACACAATCCGAAGCAAGAGTAGGATAAGAATGTTTTTCTGAACTTACAGGATTTTCATGAATACCAAATCTCATAAATGCTCATACAAACAATTTGCATATAAAACGTACTTGTATCCATCTTGATAAAGGTTGTTACATGTTGTGCTCAGTGTGTTTAGGAATCCTTAACCCTCTGGGGTTAAGAGCTTCACCAGTGAAGCTCAGCAAGTTTAGAATAAGTAGGTCATGTATTTAGATAAATATCTGCACAAGTTTTTAATCATACAAGCATGATAAACATATTGACAAAATTTACACTTTCCTGTGTGCCCACTGCCAAATTTTTAATTTTTTTTTAAATTACCCAAGTCAGATGAAACATACAACTTGTCACCTTACTCAGTCACACCGGAGTCGGAGCAGCGAGTGCCCACTTACGCATTCATAAAAGACTATTCACATGGTAACGGCATAACGATCACGTTCACTCTTTCGGTTTTGATTGGTTACTCTTTCACGGCGGGAACGCCCACCGTAAACAGGATAAAATATTCTTGGGTTTCAGTCACATGACTCTTCTCAGCGATTTCACTTCCGGTAAAATGGCAGGTGGTCGAGCAAACCAAAACGGCTGCCGTAGTGCAAACAACTAGCAATAACAGAGTATGCTCGTAATCTAGAAGCCACTGCTCGCTTTAGATATATTCAGAAGACTGCTATGTGGAATGGAATAGACCCCAACAGTCTGGGAAAGAAGGATTTGTCTTGCGATCTTGAAAACTACCCTTCAGTTGAGTTCCCCGACATCTTGAACTATCTGGCGTTGCAGACATTCTGCAGGGGAATCCTGAAGAAACTTATCAGTTTCACGGTTTGATCGATTCGAACAACCTAAAACAACGCAAGGCATTTTTCATTCGAGCAATGAACCTTCTCCATACAAACGCTTTGTCAACTGAGCTTTGGTAGACCACCAGCTAAAGTTCTGAATAACTTATGTTTGTGACGTCACGTGAAACCTAAAAATATCAGCCATAGTTTTGGCTACCTGTTTGGAGGTAAAACTTGCTATGAGATGGCATGGAGATTTGATGCTCAGGAGGTGCTTCAGATGATTCAGGACAACGATTTAATTTCAGGACAGCAACTCAGTTCAGTTCAAACTGTGACACTGATGAGCAGTGTTATTTTGAACTTTGACTAGATTCAGCCAAAGATCAACTTGAGTAAGTGTAAAGATTTCTTCTATTTTTATGAGCATATTGGTTGATATGCATGCGGTGTAGTGCTTGAGTAAATAAAACTTGCACCGGTGCTCATTTGCTCCATTTTCTTTTTAGTTTTTTCTGCCACTCTAATGATTCTGGCATGCACTGGTGTCAATTTCAACAAATCTAAGCAGTATTTTCAGTCATATGACTTTTGTATTCAGCACAAGTTCAGCTACAATAATATCTTTGTAGTATGTATGTCACAATTGTACTTAAAAATAAATGAAGATATTGTAAAAAGCAGCTTTAGAACTGTGTTGGAACGTGTGAAAAAAACATTACCTTACTCAGTGTGATGAACTGTTTTGATCACTTGACCTGATGGGATTAAGAGTTGGCAGTGGGAGGGGTTTTCACTCTTCTCACTGAATGGAATTTTTTAGATTTCTCATTGAATACCCCTCCCACCACCAACCCTTTATCCCAAAACAATAGGACATACATTTTTTTTGATGGCCAGTTAATTCTCCAAATCAATGGAGTAGATTTAAGTTTTCATGCTTGATCCATTCCAAAGACTGAACAGAATCACCTCAAATGACCAAAGCGGTGTGTGACAATGGGTAATGTTTTTTTCACACATTCCAACACAGTTCTCTAATCTGCTAATCAGATTTCAGAAGGCCACCAAAATAAGAGCCACAGTGAAATTTCTTGTTAGTGCGGATTCCTTGGCTCATGCTATACAAATTTGCCACTTGAAAATCACACCCCACACTTCAATTTACAATAATTTGTAAAGGATACAAAACCTACCTTTGCAAATTACTCCTAGGATTTTTGTTGAATTGTCATAAATTTGGTGTTAAAATATTCTTTTGAGAGTGTGAAATTTAATAATGATTAAAAACATGTTGAAATTTGTAAACAATGTGGCCACCACATCAAACCAAGTGGGGTAGAGCTGATTTACTCAAACAGCTGTAGTTTGTGAATGCCTGCATGAAACACAAAAATTGGAATGCATGTATGGCAGAAGATTCTGATGTGAATTGCAAAGTTTGGAGCATAACCATCAAAAAGGTGCAGAGTTAAGTTGTAATTGCTATTTCTTAGAAATCAAAAGTCCAATTGTGTTGAAATTTAGTGTGCGTCATCAATGTACTAATCTGTAACTTAATTTTTAATCACAATGGAATTACTTCAAAAACTTGGCCACCTTCAGGCATTTCACCCAACAAGCATTGTGACACAGTCACAAATCCTCATAAGTACATTCATGTATGGTCTCTCTATTGTTCTCTGTACATTAGCAAGGACTGGCCACTGGGGGTGATGTTTGCCAAGGCTGCTTGGACCCTGCAGAACACCACTAGCTGCTATATTTATTAAATGATAATAATAATAATGAGTATGTTGGCTTTTTCCATAATCATGTCAGACCTTTTTTCACCCTACTGTAATATGCCAACCAATAAAATTCAGGCAAAACTCAAAAATTCTCCAGATGTATTAAATAGCAAAGTCTAAATCCTTTGCATAGCCCACTTTAAGTCATTCTATCTTCTTCTGAAGCCATTCCTTTGTTGACTTGGATTTGTCCTTTGAGTGGTTATTATGCTGGAATGTAAATTTTGTTCTTCTTCCTCAGCTGTCTGGGGTGAATGATAATATTTGGGTGATAAGATCTTGTATTTGTGATGGATTTATTATTATTATTATTATTATGTTTTTTGTGGAAAAAGAGCTTCCAGCTTACCTTACAACCCAGATATGTGAATAATAAGAGAGGTTATCACAAGAAGGGAGTGACCAGTACTTGCCAGATATTCCTGCAGCTCCTTGAATGTTGCTGCAGGTCTCTTGGCAGTCTCCCTGATCAGTTTTCTTCCTTTTCTTCTTGGTAATGTAACTGTTTTGCCCCATTTTCTCCATTTGTTGATATCCTTCACAATGTTCCATGGTGCATTTTGGAAAATCTTTTGTACCACTTTCTTGATCAATATCTTTCAATAACAAGAACCCATAGCTTGTTACAGACCATGGTTTGAGCAGTCAGCTGAAACCAAGATATTATCAAGGAAATCCTACAGAAACAGCTGATCTTTATTTGGCATTAATCATGATCACTTTATTGATCATAGGGGTATGATCATTTCTTTTGAACATGAGGTTGAATGTGATAGGTTAATTCTGAACACAATCATATGCCCCATTTAAAAAAAAAAAAGGTATACACATTTATGTAGCCAGGTTATTATAATTTCTTGACAACCCCCGACACACAGACGTTTTTATATTTTATACAGTGGTGCTTGAAAGTTTGCGAACCCTTTAGAATTTTCTATATTTCTGCATAAATATGACCTAAAACATCA
>JAOANJ010000014.1:8576766-8587262 GCA_026413345.1 Ariopsis seemanni
AGATTTGTAAATTATTGCATTCCGTTTTTATTTACAATTTGTACTTTGTCCCAACTTTTTTTGGAATCGGGGTTGTACAACAAAAACACTAATATTTTTAAAACCAGTTTATTATTGTGGATGAGTTTTGCTGTATTCAGGATGATGGTTAGGTCCCGGGTGGTGATTTTTTTTTCTTAATCACAGTGTGCACTTCTCTTTCTTGGAGCAGTGCACGGCTAGCTATAGGACAACAAACTATATTTTTAAAGTCTTAGACACCCTATTTTTGTGTACAAACTTTGTTATAGATTTTTATTTGATGACCTCTACATTATGGAGTCGGTACAAAAACATTTTATATTCCAAACATTAGTTTTCCAGCACAAAATGAAATGTTACAGAAAAATGTCTGTATGTCAGTAAAGAAAGCAATGTATTATATAAGAGAGACTTTTCAGGTGCACAAAAAACAAACCCACAAAACAAACAGACAAAACCCATAATGAAGGCGGCTGGGTTTTGGTGCAAAATGAAGAAGCGAGTGTGACAGTCAAAGTATCCAGAAGAACTGTGGCTGGTTCTGTAAGATGCTCAGTAAAGCCTACAGCTCATTTCCGCATAAAACTGCACTCGTTGTACCTCAGACTATTATTTTTTTAAAGCAAAGGATCATCACATCAAATAAATCATCACACCAAATAGTATTTATTTTTAAACATAAAACTTCATTATTTTTTGAAGACATCTTTGTCCTACAGCATTTCTTTGCAGTACCTAAGACCTTTGCACAGAACCGTATCCATAATGATAGAGAAGAATCTACTTATTAAATGTTATTTGAAAGCATTATGTGTTTAAATAAATGGAGATCATGAACATTTAACACATCATCATCAGCCATGATCAGCCCAATGCAGGGCGAAGTCCTCCCCAAGTTGTTGCCAAGGTGCTGATGCAATCCACATAAAGCTCCAGTTTACCCAAGTTAGACCAACACAGTCTCTCATTACACCTTGTTGATGTTAATCTGTACATATCTTTTTTCTATTCTTGTGAATTGTCTACTGCAAACAGAAGGTTTCTAGTGAACCAGTAGCTATTCAACCACCCATCTCAGCTCCATTTTTTGGTGATAAACTAAAGAAATAAACTATGCAAAGGTTATAGGATTTATTCCATCATCTCTTTCTGGAAATATTTGATTATTAAGGACATGAAGAGGAATACAGGGAGAGGAAGGGAAAAACAACAACAACAACAACCACCTTGTGCCAGAACAAGTATTTACATCAGACTTTTGGCACATTTCTGTACAAAGACACTTTTAAACCACCCAAAATGGAAGCTGATTTAGGATTTAGGAGAGTGACCAGTGTCCATGACCTTCTCAGTGTCGGTATTGGAGTCGGTTCATTCTTGGTTGAGGATTTCCGACAGCTCCTTTATGTACTCGATGGTGTATTTGAGAGTCTGGATCTTGGTCAGTGGTTGTCCTCTGCGGCTGTAGACAGGAGGCAGGTAATCCCGGAGCTGATGCAAAGCTTCAGCTAAACTCCTCATGCGCATCTTCTCTCTCTCGCTCGCCTTCATGCGCCTTTTCGTCGACATTTTGGGTCGAGACGATTTCGTCTGCGCCGCTTTCCTTCCGTAGGAATAATCCGAGAACATTTCCCCTGGAGCCTGTGGAGAGGATGAGGATGAGGAACAGGTGGAGCAGGGCGAGGCAGAGGGTTCAGGTGAGGAACATGTGCGTCTGATGGAGCCGCTTTGGGTGTCGGATCTCCAGTTCCACTGCGCCAGAAGTTTAGCGGTCAAGTGATCGACCTCTGCGCCGTCCATGTGTGTGTGTTAGGATGCACTCAGGTGAGCTGAGGGTGTGTTTTATACCAGCACAGCCTCACTCACGGCTGGTTTACGAGCTCACAGCTTTTGGCGAAGTTCAAAGAAAGATCAAGTGTCAGCAAGTGCGACTTGTTTGTCTCTCTGGAGATGAACAGCTTCAGTATCGCCCAGGTGTGAATGAGCGGCTAATGCGGCTGAGAAAAGAAAATAATTAGATTTCCCTTTTGTGAGAAGTGACTTTAAACCTCGTCACGCGTCTCGGGGAAACGAGATAGACAAATGAGACACAGGAGGGGCTTCGGGGTCTGGGGCAAAATGTTCAACTCAGATTCACAGTGAAATTCATGATGGGCAGAATTTTACACACAGACTGGAGTGGGGAAGACTCCACTCCAAATAAATATTATTATTTATTATTAAATAAATAATATTTATTTATGGAGTGGAGTATTAATAAATAATATTCAGTCTACAGCTGTACAGCTGCTGTAGCAGAGCTGGAATGGATAAAATAGGCTGATTAATATCCTTAAACACTTAATTTATTTATTTATTTATTTTTTACTTATAACACTACTACTACTACTAAAAATAATAGAAGTATAAGATATTTAAATTCTTTGGTTTATTTAAATATCTGTAATTTTAAAAACTAATATACAACAGCAACTACTACTACTATTTTAATTTCATTTCTTTAAATCAATTATTAATAATAATGTAATAATGGGATAAGATATTTGAATTTCATTGTTTAGATAACTAATTTATTAGTAAAGCATCCTGCTTAATAATAGCTTTTTAAATTTCATTTTTAAAAATAATTTAAAATACAACTACTACTACTACTCAAAGTACTGTAATGTGAATTTCATTGCTTTAAATAACTTCACAAAACATTCTTATTATTAATAGAAGCATGAACTGTACTAGTTTTTCAATTTCTTTAACTATAATTGAAAAACAAAACTATAGTATTACTTATTATTAGTAGTAATAACTACAAGTTTGTTTACACTTATTTTTGTATAGAGACAAACTCCCTCCCCAATAGATTCTCTCTTTTTCTTTTTGCCGAGTGCCACCTCACTTGTATTGATACATAAATTTATGTTTACCTGTGAATGTTTGTCTTTTACCACTACAATTTCACTCAGGACCAATAAAGTTTCTGTCTATCTACTAATAATAATTGTTATATTAATACTATTAAAGTAACAATAGGTTATTTTGAAGTGTGCAGTGAATGCCAGCGTTTAAAATAAGACAAACATAAGATCTGTTGATTTAAATAGATAGATAGCTAGTCTGACCCTCTACAGGTATTGTGAATGCTGCAGCTGTCATTGCCCTCTTTCCATACAGACCTCTCCAAGCTTTCATGTCTGAAAAGGTGTGCAACATGTCACTACATGGGTGGAGAAAGACCAACACAGGGTGTGCAATAAAAGTGCGCCATGTTTAAGGGATCTGGGTGAGGAAAAGGAAGTGACACATTTAAGCTTTTATTTTTTTAACGTCCTTATTAGTACATGGCTGTTACTTCATGTCACAAAATCAACACATGGCCTGGTGGCTCAGTAAGAAGATAATTAGATGTTAATCCTAATAAAGGACGTGATAACTTCAAGTTTGTCCTATGGGTATTAAATTTATTATCATGTCTAGTATACACTGAGACAAACCCAACATGCAACCCAAACTTTAGTAAATTGCACATTTTTTGTACAAACATGCACTGATAGAGTTGCAATCAATTATTAATAAAAACAAAGTCAGATGGTTTATTAGCAATAATTAAAGGCATTTTTATTTGTTAAATTTAAGTTTCAACCTCTCTGCTAGTGGTAAGGGGCTACAAAAGGAAGCATCTGAATCCTCATCACTCTTTGTACTGCATGTCTGTGTTATGGGATTCGTTCTTGAGTTTGTGTTGAATGGTTGTTTTTCAGGAGTCGTGGAGTCTGACCTTTGATGTGTGTCTACAGAATTTGGAAACATATTGCATCTGTCCTGTTTACCAAGTTGCTGTGCTCGGACAGTTTTTTGTACAATCCATGATTTAGGCTTGACATTGGTTTTTAGTTTTTGTTGTTGGGTTTGGGGCCGATTCTCCATGTCACTGTCATCACTGGAAGAACTTTGTCTTCTACAAACGCTGTTCTTGCATGCACTTTCTTTACGTGTCTGCTCAGGATCATTGGACATTCTGTTGAAGTGTTTGGGTTTAACAAATTTGTATTTGGGTGGCACCAGGACAGGGAAAGAATCTTTGGGCTGCTGTGTTTTTGTGAATGCTTTTTCCTTTACATCAGGAGCAATAGTGTTAATTGTGCTAAGCTCCAATTTTTGATACAGTGACTGAGATGGTACTTGAGGGTTGTGACCTAAACCTAAAGCATATTTCAGTTCAGAACTAACAACTTTGGATTCCTTCTCTTCATTATTCTGAGAACCAGAACACTTTATCATATTCCTCAAATGGACTCTTTCCATCAGTGAACACTGTGAAAGCCCGTCAGTCCCTGGAGCTGCGGATTCAGCAGTAGATGAACCACAGACTTCCATTTTGGTACCTTTATCTGATTTTTTTACTGGTTGAGGCTCAGCTTTACAGTGCTGAGACTGAGGAGATGGGGCAGCAGTAAAGGACAAAGCATCCCAGTCTATGCTACTCAAGTGAAGCTCATCAATCACTACAGATACTGAAAGGGAACTCTGGACCTGAGATACTGTCCCTGTATGGCAGGATGAAGCTAGAACTGCTGGTTGTCTAAATGAGGAAAGAGGGCCATCAGATGCTGACTGGATTTCATGACAATTAGAGTGTTTAGTGAGATGTGATGCAGTAGTTGGTGTGGCAGCGACACAGCGGTCAGCATCAGACTCAGGAATGGTTATCGTCTGTAAGCTTTTCCCTGAGGACACAAGGGCTTCAGGACGTGAAAAACTTTTCAGTGACATCTGAGCAAAAAGATCAGACACTCCATCAGAAGAAACAGCCGGATTCTCTTTTTCTGCCTTCAGTTTCTTTTCTGTTAACAGCAAACAAAAAACAAAGATCATAACTTTTTTTTGTAAACAAAAAGGTTGCATTTAAAAAAAAAAAACACACAAAATTCGGTGTCTAAAATGTACCGTAACACATTTTCAAAAATAGTTTTTTATTCTTATGTTTTCAATTAATTTGGAATAAACGACATCATTTCCTCAAACAAACTTACAGACCGACAACTGAGACAGTAGTACAAGTACATTCTGGCACCTAAACTGCAATTAAAACACAGTAAAAACTATGTACTTGAGGTTCTTTCTTGTAAACGTCACACCAACCTGAGATTATAACGAATCCACTTTTGTTAAAAGCTAGGTAATTACTCCATGAATACAGCCTTAAACACATAGTAAAAGCTTCTTTAGAAGAATCTCATTAATGCCTATAAATATTTGTCTGAGGTGTCTGATCATAAATACAGGATTTCAGCAACTTGGCTGAAAAAAAAAAGTAAATTAAGTTGTGTGATCTTGGACAGATTTCTCAAAGTGAGGTCCTTTATTTTTATTTTAAACTTGGATACATCTATTTTAATTAAAATCTGCTTTATAATTAAAACAGAAGCCCTTAGCTGCAGAATGTTTGAGGACCCCGGGTCCAGGATATCTAATCTTAAATCAAAAGCTGTTGGTGGATGTGAAAGATTCAGCTGATTATGGGAGACCAGAAAAACACAATATGTGTGTGTTTGGTTAAGAGGAACAGGTGATTCCATGTTAAATCAACCAGTGACTGAGGACTTTTACACCACCCAGTCTCAGAGTTTGCTGAGTTTTTCCTCACTTCTGTATGAGAAATGGTGGCTATTTCAAAAAATTTGCCCCAGCTGTGTTTTGTCGCATACCATGCCCCTTTAAAAAAAAAAAAAAAAGGAAAAAAAAGAGAAAAAGGTAGGGGAAAAAAAAAACCTTTTACCTTCATGACTTTCAAAATATACATTCTATAAAGACAAAACATGAAATTTTTATCTAATTTTGGATGTAATAAAAATATGTTTGATCTGCAATCAAAACTAGCTGCAATCTGTAATGATTTCAATGGTAAATGGCAAACACTACTTTTCTGTGGGACCCATGATTGATGTCCCCCAGAACCCTACTTCTGTCAACCTGCATCAATCTACACGTTTTATGAGACCTTTAGATTTACTTCATGTTACGAAATAAGTGAAGACTGGCTTTGTTTTATGTCCCATTACAAAGAAATAGCAAAAAGTATCAACAATCCATCAGTGTTGGAGTTTTGCCATAGGAATGTTCATAGAACTGTAAATAATGCATTGAAATGGCCATTTAACCATATCAGGCTAAAGGAGAACCAAAAAACAGAATGGTCCTTTCAAACTGAATGCAATTTGAGAGAGAAGGGGTGTGTGTGTGAGAGAGAGACTGGCCAGTGGAAGAGGGTTAACTGGACGGGGCCTCCTGTGCCACACATCGTGTTAATCAAAGCATTTGAGTGCAGAATGACTGCTGGGATCTGGCTGTGGAAGTGTGAGGGGTTAGCAAGCCAAACACCAGCAAGTGTCACAATCACAGCTTCAGGCTTTGATCTCTGCCACTTCACAGAAGGAAAAGCCCATTTATTTAACCACCCAAGAAATTCTCAGGGTCACTGGTTACCAGGGACACAACAGCCTGCATCACTAACAATATCACTGATGTATTAATTAATTTAAGTATCAGCAAGCCAAAGAAACAATTTCATACACTTCTTAAAATGCTTTAAATATGGTGTCCTCCAAATCGATTGCTCCCCTGCAATTAAAAAAATAAAAAAACACAAACTGGTTGTGTAAAAACATTACATACAATAATTTAAAAAAAAAAATTCCACTCATACAAGACATTATTTATATCTAACAAAAATTTGAGAACCATTAGAACACCGCTAAGGACTATTTTGAATAAATGCAACCAATTTGTCATTCTTAAAATACTTAAATTATTTTATTTGTTTTCAGTATCCAAGAACATCTTACAAAAAAAAAAAGGCTGTTTTGTGGCTCGTGGTTCAGGGACTCTTACAAAGGTTGATGGCAGGTACCAGGATATTTCAGCCCAAGATCTGTCTGCCAGGAGGTTCAGACTTTACCACTGATACTTGATCACTGAACCAGTGAAATGATTAAAGCAACAAAAATTCAATGTTTTGTGATGAGCAATGACCAGCTCAGAACTTGAACCCGTCTGAAACCCTGTGGTGTGAATTTAAGGAAGGATGGATGGCCACATGCACAAGCCTTATAATACAATATAAAATGTTCTGCATGAAGACCCCTTTTTAAGTGTCTCCAACATCATTAGCATTACAGGAAGACACTCAGGGCTGCTGCTCTCTTCTGGGAAGGGTTGACAAAATATTAAATGTCAGGGTGCCAATAATTTTCAAACCAGCATAGAAAGAACTGCTCTACTTTTAAAACTGTGGTTCAATAAACTCCTTGTATGCTTGGGCTCAAAATAATCATGTATTGCATGATTACGTAGTTATGGATCACTTTCATGAAGGGAATCAAAAATTTTGACACCCATCATAAGAAACAGTACAAAGTCTTGAATATTGTGTGTGCAGTGATGTGCATTATTTGACATGTGCTGTTTGGGCTTGTTCACTCAAAAGCAGGTGAGACTGATGTGTTGACTGTGTTAGAAGGACAAACAGGGACATACTCTTATTTAGTTTGTTGTCCTTGGTCTCTGTGGTTTCCTTGTGGAAGAGCTGGACAATGTCTGGGAAAGCCACGGTGAACAGGGTTTCCTTTTCCACAGTCCTCACTACATCCGTCTCCTCCTGAGGGCAGTCCTCAGGAAATACATAATGATCTGCACCGATAACAATACACATAAGATCAGGTGAGTTAACATCTCAAAATCATTTGATCTGAGAAAAAAAAAAAAAAAAGAAAACTAGATACTTTTCACATTCAAATTTAAATGAATCAGGTACACACAGTGATGAGTCTTTTTTATTATTTACTCATTATCCATTCAGGTCCTGTGTAGAGAACGAGATAATTTGCATTGATGTCCTTCATTTTAAAATGCATTCTTTAAACTTGGTGCATGGACTGTGTGTGTACAGGATGTAAGGAGTCGAAGTTCACAGTTTCCACAGGAAGCAACTTTAGCACGTCAGGATGCTACATTTGTTCCATCACCTGCGACCCGCAAATCACACCAACAATCTCCTTCACGTCTGCTTTCACAACAAGACACTAACAAGAGCAACAGTGACACTTGTCACACGTCCAGAGCTAGAGACTCACGGCTCTGTCTGAAAAGAAATATTTAAAATTTGCAAAGCCGGCCAATTACTAATGTCCTGGACGCTAAATATATTCCCTTGTATGGCAACGAGTAGCAGTATTTGACCTTGAAATATTTATATTTAAGGTTTACAAGATGGAGGATCTCACCTGGTTTATACCACAGGATTTCAAAGCAGGAGATACCATTCCTTATGCGCCGCTTGTGTATTCTGTATAAACAAAATCAATCTAAATTATTGATCAAGTATCCAGAAAGATAATTCTCTATGAAAGGGTGCATTTTGCTAACAACATGCTAGTCAGCTAACATTAGTGGTCCTGATTAACTTTATGATGTATTTGCTCCCTCAAAATAATGATCTGTATGGCTCAATTAATAGCTTTAACCATCAAATGTGTCTGTATTGATTAATTTACTATAAACCCATTTAATCTTGTGATATTTTATTTACTGTTGGCGGTAAGAGCAGCTATGTCAATGTCATGATGGTTAGGGAAAGTTTCTTGACTTTCCAAGAAGGAATTCCAAGTTGAGCAGGCATTTGGCTTGTTTTTTTATTTCCAATGTCGGAAGTTGGAAATTCCGAATTACAAGCGTTAACGCCTCTTTTTAGCTTGATAGCATTCTTACACCCTAACATGTAAGTACTAGCATGAGGATTTGTTTTTGATTGGACTATAAAGCACTTCTCCAAGTCACTTCTGTAAGGAAAAGGACCAAATTCGGCTAAAATCTGTCAAAATAATTTGAAGCAAATGCAAGAAAAATGACTAAATTTCACATGCAGCACAAACCGAATAGGTTGAATCTGTGTTGATGATTGTGCCCCTTGACTTCTGTTCATAAGTTCAGTGTAGGTCATCAGAGAAAGAACTTTCTCACTGGTGTAATGTTTGGGCCACTCCATCTTGTCCAGAGCAAAATTCTGACAGGAACAGCAGTGAATAAAAAAAAATATACACACAAGTCCTGAAGTATAAGTGATGCTTCAGTATGTAAAGCGTGATGTTTATAATAAAACTCATAGACTGCAAGCTAAACTCTCAAGGTTATAACATTATGCAGAACAGATATGAAATCACCAGAGACCTGCATGAGGAGTAGGTTGGGTTTCCGTCTTTTAAAACTAGTAACAGCTTTGTCCTTTGGAACCAGATATTCATTGATGATCTGAAAGACAAGAGAAATTACACAAATGATACTAATTTCTCAAAACAAACAAACAATGATGCATATTATAGATGGTACTCACCTCTGTGAAAGGGAACATGTCACAGGCCAGGGTTTTCCTGTCAACAAAACAAAACCATTATTAGGCAGCCTTCCATTAATATGCTTGTGGCAGCAGGGGCATGGCCTAGCATCAGTTTGTAAATGAAGGGCGGGGCCAGGGAAGGTGAGTGGCAAAGTCAATGCACCTGTTATCAATTAATGTTGCACGTGTGTTTGTGTTGCAGTGACGGTGGAGGTTAGAAAAGGAGCTCTCCCAACCAGAACACGTGTGCGTCTGTGAGAAGCGAGTGAGTGAATGATGCTGAAAAGCAACAAAAAGAGTAAAAATGAAGTGTGTGAGAACATCAGCTCCAGCCTGCTCTGCTCCTGTACTCTACCCACATCAGGGACATACTACAGTGGTGCTGAAACCCAGGAGTATGGAAGGGAACCACCACATGGAGTCCTCCCCATTTAAGGATCTCATCCATGCCCTCGCTACTGCCCAGCAGAACCAGCATCAAGCGCTGACTGCCCTCCAGAAAGAGCAACGCTTTGAAGCCTTGATACTGGCCCAGCAGGAAGATTGCCAGGCGTTCCGGCATCTGGTCATGTCGGCGGGGGCCTCAACCGCCACCACGGTGGACCCTCCCCACTTCACCCTCACGAAGATGGGCCTGCACGACGATCCAGAGGCCTTCATCGCTGTCTTTGAGCAAGTGGGTGAAGTGTGGGGGTGGCCAGTCAAGCAACGTGCGACGCAGCAGCTCCCCGCCAACAGCCGGCTCGTATATGTGGACCTGAAGCAAGCCATCCTGCAGCATGTCGGCTGCTCCCCAAAACAACATCGTCAGAGTGCTTCCAGATGCTGACATTGGAGGAGGTTGGCCAGCTGTTTGCTTTCGGCCAACGGCTCTGGGATGCCTGCCGACGGTGGCTGAGGGTGGACGACTGCAACACAGAGGGGATCATTGACCTGGTGACACTGGAGCAGTTCATTGCGTGACTTCCAGAAGGAACAGGGAGTAGGTCCAGTGTCATCGCCCGGCGTTGCTGGGTCAAGTCATCGAGTTGGTGGAGGACCATCTAGCGGTAGTTCCAGCAATAGGCAGACGTGTCGCCTCTTCTCTCTC
>JAOANJ010000014.1:8757666-8769304 GCA_026413345.1 Ariopsis seemanni
AGGCCTCTCTCATCTTTTTAAGTGGGAGAACTTGCACAATTGGTGACTGACTAAATACTTTTTTGCCCCACTGTATGTAATATTGGATCATTTTCCTCAGTAAATAAATGACCAAGTACAATATTTTTGTCTCATTTGTTTATCTGGATTCTCTTTATCTACTTATAGGACTTGTGTGAAAATCTGATGATGTTTTAGGTCATATTTATGCAAAAATATAAATTCTAAAGGGTTCACAAACTTTCAAGCACCACTGTAAGAAGATATTTAAATTTTTATATCATCAATGTTAAAACAAACAAAAAAAAAGACCAAAAAGAGAATAAGATTAATATAAGGTACAAGTAAACATTTTATTCAAATAAAACAAATTCTATACTCAAAATTAATATGGCAGATTAATGAAAGTGGCATGTGTCCATGAGTAGAGTGCAGTCTGTAAATGCTAGGTAGTTTTTTTTTTTTTTTTTTGGCTCTGTACTGCAGCACATTGGATATGAAATGAAACACTGATTATGATGTTAAAGTGTAGAATTTCAACTTTAAATGTCTGGGAAGTGATCCAGCACCTGGTGATATCTATGGATCACAGGCAAACAGCTGTGCTTGCTCATTGATTTAATGTAAGTGTAAATAATCTTAAATTAAAGCTGACCTTCTGTACAAAAAATTCATAATTATTGTGCAATTATGTATGGAGTCCATACACTGTATAGCATGTACTGTATGTATGTGAAGGCAGGTTGAACATAAACGTTACAGATTGGCAAACAGGAACAGCGCCTGCTTTTGTAGACAGCAGGTCAAAACCATAAACATATAGCTGAAGTGTCTATATGGAACACACACACACACACCACTGATCCTCACTTCTGTATAAACCATAATTGGATAGAAAATGGCTGTCAGCAAGCCTGTGCTGAGAATTCATATACCCTCGGCCTCAGATATGAAGATATTCCATAGCAGTGGTCTGCACAAACATTTGGATACATCAGTAATTTATCAGTCAGTATGGTTATTGTTCAACTTGTCTCCATTTCCCTGTTCATTTCCAGCACCAAGGGAGAGGCTTACATTCTGTATCTGACTTCAGATACACAAAAAGGAGGTTCACAACACAAATGATCTGAAACAGTACAGAGAGAGAGAGAGACAGATTAGTATTACCACAGTTATCTTCGGTGACAAGACAATTTCTTGTTCAACAGCAAATACAGCAAGCACAATAAATAGAGGAAATCATCTGAATTTGGGATTATGTGGCAAGCAGAATGCTAAGACAATTATGATTACATTAAAAAAATATTTACACACACACACACTCTCTCTCTCTTCTGGTTTTAATTGCAAGGTCAGTGAATTGCTACGTGGAACATTCCAATATGGCAGCATGGAAAAATAATACGCCACTATCAATTCCAGTTGACATTATTCCCAGCATATTGGTCAGACCGACTGCAGAGGTTATTAAAGTATAAAGTAACAGCTTTGGAAGCATATGCTCTAAGAATGATTCTGAAAGGTAATGTTGCAAACACACAAGCCTTATGTTTTGCTAAGAAACAAGATAACAACACCACACCAATAACTGAGGAATGGAATGTAAACACAGGCATAATTCAGAAATATATTACATATACTATATGTGTATAAATTAATATATAATGCAAAAACTGATTGTAACATGAATAGCCAAGAGGAACTACATTATGTAATCTCTCTCTCTCACACACACACACATAGACATGCACAAATGCACACACTCACTGTACTGTAGCAAATTAATACTACACCTAACCCTAAATCCTTAAACGTAGTAGCCAGATGGAAATATTTTTACTCTTATTTTAGCAAAAACATCTTATTTTTATGAGGACCAGCTGATTGTGAAGACATTTGACACAGTCCTATCATTGTGGGGACTTTTGGTTCCTTTTGGTCCTCACAAAGAGCTCAATACATATGTACATTTTATACCATACACTATACCACACACTATATGACTTCCTTATTTCTGCAGTAACCTGAGAGTATATTGCACAGAAAAGCCCTCCAACAACAACATCTGGACACACACACCTTCACCATCTCTCCCTTTTCTGTCTATTATTCACTCACACATATACTTTATTAGACAATCTTATGTCAGAGATTTTCAGTTATGTCTTTTGTTTCAGATATTTTTTCTCTACTGTTGCAACTTTAGAGCTATAAAAAGACCTGTTTCACTGTTTTGCATCATTATTGGGGACAAGCACATGCACCATGTAGTTTTAGTTAGGAGTGTGTGTGAGAATAAGAATGACTGAATAAGAGAGTGTGACTAACAGGGATAGATTAAATAGCAATCATAAAATCATTGTGGACACTTCCACAAGCTCTTTCTTACCCAGTCATTATCAGTGTTGCCAGATTCTAGAGTACTGCAGTAAGACAACACATTCCTTAAATGATTTTCATGTATTCCCAACACATTCCCAACCCTTTTCTTCAGTGGTTTAAAAAAAAAAAAAAGGCAAACGGCATCAACAATGTGCTGTAATGGCATCTTGATTTCATGTCAGAATACGTTCCTGTGTAGTCATTAGTAAGTTGGGAGTATTAGCCCTGAAACAGAGGCATCATAATTCAAAATATGACCCCAAACATACTGGATTAGAATATTATATTTTGAAATGTATATACAGTCTCTATGATTGCAAATTCAGGCTGGGGAGAGGGTAATTAAAAACAAACAAACAAAAAAAACCCTCTGACTTTCGGAGATTAAAGTTGTAAATTTACTCGAAAACATTCTATTCTCTCAAATTATAAAGTAATACATTTGAGAGAAAAATGCCCAGCAATTTCAATATTAAAAAGTCACAAATTTACAAGAAAAAAAGAAAATCAGATATTCTCTGGGACAACAATCACATGCTTCCTGGCTGCAGTGCATTCTGGGAAATATAGTTGAAAATCTCTTCCTGCTTTATTCTTTTACACTGCATGATTGAGGAGGAAAGACTGGATTTTCTATAACTCTTGGCTCAACCATTTCAAAGGAAGAGATTTGGGTGAATGAAAGGAATCCCTGCACTGACAGTAAAAGGAAACCGTTCTTGCACAATAATTATACATGTATAAACAGCTAAGACAAAACAAGGTCACGGATAAACAAACTTGTGCACTTTATACAATCATCTCCTGTTTCATCCAGGATATGCAACAATCACACGCTTCCCGGCTGCAGCGCATTCAGGGAAATGTAATTGAAAATCTTTTAGCGCTTTATTCTTTTATATCGTGCAATTGAGATGGAAAGACTTAATTTCTTATAACTTTCAGCTCAGCCATGGCGTCTGTGGTGTGATGACGCTGATCCAACCTCACAAAGTGAACTGATGTGGTTCCTTGACAAAAAAAAAACCCTCACTATTGTTCCAAGTTTTTTTCTTGCAAATTTATGACTTTATAACCTCAGAGAATACCTGAAAATTTTTCTCATAAATTTATGACTTTAATTTCAGAAATTCTGAGTTTTCTTCTTGAAACATTACCCCCTCCTTCAGCTTTGTTTTATTTATTTATTTATTTATTTATTTTAAACCGACAATGGCCCTACTATGCCATTGTATACAATCTCTATACTGGGGGCAGCCATGGCCTAAATGTGAGGGGAGTTGAGTGAATAAACATCATTTTTCCCTTCCTCTGTATCATGGCTTGAGCAAGGCACCTAACCCCCAACTGCTCCCCAGACACTGTAGCATAGCTGCCCACTGCTCTGGGTATGTGTGTGTATGTGATCACTGCTCACATACGTGTGTGTTTGCTACTTCAGATGGGTTAAATGCAGAGGAGGAATTCCACTGTGCTTGAATGTACATGTGACAAATAAAGGTGAGTTGGCCTAGTGGTTAGCATGTCTGCCTTTCGACCGGGAGATCGCGAGTTCTACTCACAGTTGGGTCATACCAAAGGCCATCATAAAAATGGTACCTACTATCGTCTGGCAAGGCATGCTGCAATATAGATGCGAGTAGGGAAGTCAAACACTCATGGTTACCACAGGACTAGCCCCCCACTGTAACCCTAGCTGTATAGGCGAGAGGCTGAGGGCTATCGAAACGCAAATTGGTGCTGCACCTGTATGCCTTAAAGAGTTGGTTAGTACTGTGACAGGAGACTGCCTGGGAAGACCAGATTCTGGCATGAGAGGGACCTTGACTTGACTTGACTCTCTTAAAAGAAGAGAACCTCTCTTAACCTTTTGCATGTCTGTATATGCAATATTCGTGTAAAGAGTTTATATTAACCATTCTATCAGTTCCATTATAATTATTTTGAGGCTGGCAGCTAGATAGTTTAGCTATAACACATTTGACTGTGGTCATATTCACCGTCACTTTTCTCTCCAGCTTCACAAGACTTGCATTCGATTATAAATGCAACAAAACTAAAGCACCTTGATCACATTCTCACAATTTATACATTCATAGAATCTTCCTTTGATAAATAAATACTGTATGTCCATAGTTTTACCTCAGCAGTGACAAAAGAACTTAGTATTTGGAAAAATAGGTGAAATAATCCAGGGCAACCACTATGTATAGGGCAACCACTATGTATCTGGTAGTGCTAGCATGTTCATGGCCGTAGCCAGCTATGAGGCCACCGAGGTCCGGATCTCGGTCATTTTTAAGAGCTGAAAATACATTTGTACGCTAAATATTCAGCTGGATAAAAAAAAGAATAACATTAAAATGTCTCCGTAAAAAGTGCATTGTTAATTATGTTAAAAGTTGATTCTGTCTTCTGTGTGTGTTTCGTGCGCGCGGCTCTGAGACCAAGAACACAAAAGTGAATGAGCGCGCGACTCGGGGGAGGAACGCAGTGCAGGAGACACGGTTTTTCATGGTAACCATCAGCGCACTTTCATGAAGCTGTTAAATTTACATTTTTGAAGCAGCGCAGTTGTAGCCTACCTTGTTTGTGATTTTAAAATTCCAAGTAGTTAACAATGCAGCCTTCAGGAGCACATGCTGATATTTCATTAGATGTGGTAGTCTAGTATTTTGCACCTTAGTGCTGAAAGTCATTGATGTGCTTCTTTTATTTTGTTCCATACTGGAAAACTAATGAGAAAATTTACCCTGAGAACCATTATGAACCAAGATGAAAAGTTTAGCCAGAAATCTTGCTGTAATGCCTTGCGATTCTGTGATGGTACATTCCCAAGCCCAGTCAGTCATTGTGGTTGGGATAAAAATGTTTTATAATAAATGTATTGGTGAACAAATATTTGTCCCATCAAAAACACATACTTGATTTTCTTTACAGTGGACCTGACTGTAGATTTATCACCACATTGTGCTTAACACTGAGTCTGTATATACTGGGTGCATTTGTGCAGTTGTATACAGTGTGCGTGTGAATACCTGTGCTTCATTTGTTCTGGTCTCTGATCCTCAGGCATCTCCTCTTCAAAGCCGGCTCTATTTCAGGATGCACACCACTTTGCTCGAAAGTGGGCACATGCATGTGTGAGCTCTTGTCCCAGCTGTGTGCAACCATGTGAGAAAGTGTGTGTGCAGTTGTCAGCGTGATCATGTGTGCATTCTTTTCTCGTAATTTTGGTGGGATAGATCGTGCATACGCGTGTTCATCAGCTGTGACAGCATCACTGTCTACAGCTCCTCCCCTGCTTTCCTCTGATTGGTTTGTTTGGCAGTCTGTTTGCTCTGAGCAGTTTAATCCAGGTTCCTGCCCTCCTGAGACATTCTCTTTTACATCTTCAGATTCAGGAAGTGGAGATGAATTTTGGCTGGAGCTTGTTCTTTGTTCTGGGTCAGACTGAACTGTAGCGATGCACATTGAGGGGTAAACAGAGTGACTTGAGTTGGAAGTGGCAACTGTGTTGTTCAATAGGATAGACACTGTGGGAGTGACTACAGAAGTTGTGTTGAGTGTTTTCTGGAGAGTGAATGAAGCCCGTGCATTTGGCATGTCCACTGGGGAAGATGCATTTTCAGGGGCTAAACTGGATGTGTGCTTTAAAGTGCCTGTGTAAGATTTAGGGGATTTTTGTTGTGCAAATGAATTATCTTCATCCCCATTCCTGCTCCATCCATTCTCCTGTTCAACCTCTGTCTGCTTATTGAGGTCGAAGTCTGTTTCACCTTCCTGTTTCACTCTACATACTGCTCTCTGGATCACCTGTCGCTCCCTACTTTCGTGTCTCTGATCTTCTGGCAAAGGAGGGGTAGGACTGACCTGTGGATGAGCAGATAAGTTTGGGAAAGTGTGTGATGAGAAAGCAAGAGAATACGGGTCTGGAGATGAAACCTGCTCGGTCTTTACTTTGTGCTCCACTAAGATGCCATCGGTAATCTCCTGATCTTCAGACATCCGCTCTCTACCTACATCTTCAGGAGTGACTAAAGCTGCATCTCTTCCTGTCTTCTCTTTCTCTTTGTGGTTACGAATAACCGCAGCATATCCCATAGTCCCTGAGGTCACTGGTATTGGTATGGGAATTGGCACAGGAACAGGGAGAGGAACAACAATTGGATATGGCACAAGGACAGTCGGTTGTGGACATGGCAGACCCAGAGTTGGTATGAGTGATGGAATGGGGTGAGGGTAGGTGGGTGCACAAGGCATCATTGATGGTGGGTATGGGTGTAAGAGCTGTGGTGGGGGAACTGGGCGAATCGAGGGTGTGTGTACCTGCGGAGATGTGTGTGAGGGTCTCTGGTGTGGGCTAGAGCCTGGGTTTTGGGGCTGTGCATGGATTAGTCCTCGATTAAAGGATGGGGGTTTCTGTATCACCCATGGTTGCTCTACAACAACATGAGGTGGAGGAGTAGACAGCCTTGGAGTGCCAGTTTGGAGCTGAGAAGGAGCAGAGCTCTCTCTTTCCTTATGCTGAGCCAAGACAGATGCTCTAACTGTGGAGGATGATGTTGAAGAGGAAGATGACACAGGTGTGGAAAGTTTGGGTGACACTGTTTCTTTGCTGTCTCCCTCCATGGAAGGGTTGTTCCATGATTCTGGTGTCAGCAGAGTCTCACTCTCTCCAGTTGGATGGTTCTCGTTTTCTGGTTGGCTTGGACTAGAGGCAGATGTAAGTGCAGCCCGGGCCTCTCGGTAGAAAATGTCCATTTTATACTGGTTAAGGCACTTGGTACTGCAGAACTGCAGTCTGTCATCACCTGCACCTAAGTCCAGGTACTTGGTGTGACGCACATGTTTGCACCAATCACATACCTGTAGGGTTTGGAAGATAAGTGTTATCACTTTTATTTTTAATAATTTCATTGTGTAAAGTAAAAAAAGCTTAAATTACATACACAAAAGAAGAAAATGAACAAATATTAGTTCGGTGTTATAGCTGTATAGTTATAAAATTTTTCCAAGAAAATTTTTCTCATCAAAAAGTGTCTGCAAAAATTTTGCAGATACAAATCAAGAGCTTCAGTTAATGTTCACTTCCAACACCAGAATGGGAAAAATTGTGATCTCTGTGACTTTGACTGTGGGATGGGTGTTGGTGCCAGATGGACTGGTTTGAGTATTTCAGAAACTGCTGATCTCCTGGAGTTTTCACACACAACAGTCTCTAGAATTTACAGAGCATGATGCGACAAACAAAAAAACAGTGAGTGAACGACAGTTCTGTGGATGGAAACGTCTTGTTGATAAGATAGGTCAGAGGAAAATGGCCAGTGGTGGGTTTCCCAAAAGCCTCTTAACGCTAAGAGCATCTTAACTAGGGAAGGGAGTGTTCATTGTGCTGCTCGCGTGACCATTTAATGATGATCTTTGTGCTACGATGCTTTTGGGAAACTTGGCACAGATTGGTTTGAGCTGCCAGAAAGGATGTAGCAACTCATAGCAACTCTTTATAACCATGGTGAACAGAAAAGCATCTCAGCATGCAACAGCAGAAGACCACATTGGGTTTCACTCCTGTCAGCTAAGAACAGGAATCTTAGAATCAAGAACAAGTTCCTATTGAAGTGGCCAGTGAGTGTATGTTCCATATGCTATTTTATAGTTTTGATGTCTTTAGTATTGTTCTACAGTGTAGAAAATAGTGAAAAATACAGAAAAACCTATGAATGAGTAGGGGTGTCCTAACTTTTGACTGGTACTGTAGTTTAATAGCTTTTACAACTAAATTTAGGTCAGCTAAACTCTTACAAATTTATATGTATTGAATTTTGCAATAATATCGACACAGCATAATCATATACTGTAATAATCAATAAAATTCCAAAACCTAAAATGTTTTCACAAATTGGCCATTTTGACTTTATCAAACAATCAAAACAATAGACCATGTCAGGATACTGAACTAAAACTGAACTCATACAAATATTCACAATACCATGCTGATATAGGGATGTACCTCTTGTAGTACTATACATCTTAAGCATGTGACTGTAGCCATGGCAGATGTTTCAAGGTCCTGGTTCTTTGACGTGGTTTATATATCCATTTGACCTGTTCTGAAAATGGAAACCCTACATTCTGTTCAGGAATCCGGTCTCTCTCTTTTCAACACTTCTTTCACCAAGAACTCCTGAAAGTTCACAGTACTTGTGTCTTGAAAAGCTGGTGATTGTCAGAGAGGTTTTTTTAAAAAACATATTGGTGTAAGGAATTTCCTAAGCACCATTAAACAAATTACTTTTAATAAATGGTAATTTGACTTTACTGCTTGTTAGTAGTTCAATCTTCTTGACAAAAATATCTTTGCAGTTCATCAGTACACAGTACTACTAATAATGTTTTGTTTTGCTTTTTCGCACATTCTTCATGTGGAAACCTACTTGCACTTGCCAGGTAAACACTAGTTCAATGATCCACCATGTGCCCAAAAACACAAATAATACCTAGAATACAACAGTGCTTCATAACAACAAAACCAGATTCAATCATGGCCTGTATAAAACAAGGAACCACTAAATAATACGGACATAGCTGTTAACTGCATGCATTCCTTGAGGTGGATTAGCTCTGATTATTTACAAAACCAAGGGCATGTGAAATGGTGCACTGGTCATATTTTGTACCATGTGATCAACCTCGAAGGAAATGGTCGGCTGCTTTAAAGTTCAGTTTAAAATATGATTATTGCTGTAACTGTGTGACTGAAGCTCTGTCTCTGGGTAAGAGTGTCACAGAGGCAGTCCTCTATAAATAGGCAGCTAGACCAATGCTTTAACATCTCACATTCCTAAGGGTGGGGCTGCAAGGACACAGAGAGTTCACCACCTCCATTTTAAAAATATGCAAGGAAATATACTGGCAAAAACATAACCAGGAATGCCTGGTAAACCTGGGGCGTCCTCAGTGGCCGCAGTCTAAGCTGTGGAAGGATGTGGGTGATGGTGAAAACAGCATTTATGCTTTCTTTTGACTCCTCCCTGAAATCTAATCTCAATGCCAGCTAATACTTTAGTTTAGTGTGTGCAACCAAATTGCTGTTTTTCAGATTTTTTTTTTAGGGAAGGCAAGTGCAGCAGTGTTATTGTGATTGAAATGATTGGCTGGTGAAATGTTAAACACTAGTAAACAAGGCGCAGCTTTTCTTTCTTTTCTTTTCTTTTTTTTTGTAAATGCATATAGCTTTATTTAAAAACCACAGGAATCTAACTATGTGATTGCATTTAATTGTGCTAGTATCTGTATGGTGAGAATCTGCATGGACAAACTGTGAATAAATTGTGATATTTGAAGGACTACATGTACTGTGCTGACCACGAGATGGCCTAGTGGTTAGCGTGTCCACCTCTCAACCGGGAGATCACGAGTTCTACTTGCGGTTGAGTCATACCAAAGACCGTCATAAAAATGGCACCTACTACCATCTGGCAAGGCATGCCGCAATAAGAGTCAAACTCTCGTGGTTACCAGAGGACTAACCCCCCACTGTAACCCTATCTATGTAATAGGTGAGAGGCAGAGGGCTACTGAAACGGAGATCGGTGCCGCACCCATGTGCCTCAAGAGCCGGTTAGTACTGGGACAGGAGGCTGCCTGGGAAGACCAGATCCTGATGGGGGAAGGATTTTGACTTGACATGGTCTGTGCCAGGACTTCTTCAAGTTTATATGTAAAATGAGTAGTCTTTATTGTAGTAAAAGTTGCATAAACTAATAAATATAGCATTCTTGTAATTTTTTGTGGTCCATACATAGTAAAAATTGGGTACAGTCTCAAACCCACTTGTGTAAATATTGTAGAGTTTTGGACAGAGGTATGTCAATCAAGCTATGGAATTACAGGCCATTGCTGACTGGTTCTTAGTTGTCGGGTCTCAGAAAATTCGGGGGGGGGGAGGGGTTGAACTGTGTTTAATATTTCCTTTTCCCCCCTTCATTCACACTTTGCTGGATGTTGCATTTAACATTGAAATTTGGTATGACATTTGGTATATTTTATTCCCACAAATTAAAAAACTAAGCTTTTAGATAAGCTTTTAAAGAATATTGGCTCCAAGTTTGGGAAACTGTTTCAAATCATGATTCAAGCTCCGTATGACTACCCAGACTAATATGTATCTAATACGCCAAGACATCCTGAGGTGCATCCACCCCTCCAAAATTCCACAGCACTACTCCTCTCCATCTCCTCTGCCCTGAAGAGTATACTGCACTACTGTATTAGGAGAGCATAGCAATGACTCACTCGAGGGATAATGCATAAACCACCAGAGGGGATTATAACGGTTCTGACTCCAGATGATAAATACAGTAGACAGTCTGGACTGTGTCTTTAAAGGATGTCAAAAACAAAAGGGAGAGTTCTTTGAGAATGGGACCAGACAATAAGGGATAATGTCTTGATACTAAAATGTCAAAGACAGTGTATTAGTTTTAAATAGCACCACTGCCTTCGTCACTCATTTTGTAAAAATCCAGACTAAGTAACAAATGGCTTTTCCAAATGTGGGAGTACACATCTCCATTTCTTGCATTCAAAAAGTAATTTTGTTTGCTTATTATGAGTGCATTTGGCCCGGCAGACAATAAGTTAAGCACTCACAAGCAATTTGGCTAGTTTTTGGGTCTGTGATGAATTGTCAGATTTTCTTTTGAAAAAAAAAAAAAACTTCTGATACTCAATTAGTGATGGTGGTGATTTGTGATTCTCATGTGTAACCCTTATGAAAATATTAGATTTTTTTTTTCAGTCATGGTTCCTTTCATGTGTGCTATATAATGATCCCTGGTTGTGTGACTGCCCAGTGTGTGCACTATACCAGATTATTATACGTACAGGACACTTTTTCAATGGAATAAAAACATGCATGCTATTCCCTTCTAGTGGGTTTCATTCATTTGGTTTGATAGCATGCAATATTGTTAGCATATCACTTATCTTATGTGTATTATGTCACGCTACCTAATGGAGAATGAGCGTTGAATATGGTTTACGATATTGCATGGTTGTCAAGATAGCATGACGTCACAGGTCGGAAACATAAAACTTCCATGCTAGCGAGCAACTGTGACAATTTGTAAGCAAACATGGCCGCCAGGTTTGCTTCGGTATATATGGAAGAGCTCATCTCATTATCTCTAGCCGCTTTATCCTGTTCTACAGGGTCGCAGGCAAGCTGGAGCCTATCCCAGCTGACTAC
>JAOANJ010000014.1:9418837-9434172 GCA_026413345.1 Ariopsis seemanni
CACAAACTTTCAAGCACCACTGTATATATATATATATATATATATATATATATACTTACACACACACACACACACATGCGCTCCAACTCTTGACAGCCTCCAAGAGAATATTATGACTTTATATGAAGAACTCAGAATAGTAATAGCTTCTGTTCCTAAGGAAGACAAGTTGCTTCTTCTTGGTGATTTTTATGCTCATGTTGGGAGCAATCATCATGTCTGGAGTGCTCTTGGCCCACATGGACTTGGCAGAATGAATGGGAGTGGCCTTCTCTTATTACAACTATGTTCTGAGTTTGGTTTACTCATTGGCAACACGCTGTTCAGGCATAAAGATATTCATAAGGTGATCATCCAAGATAAAAACTTGGACATACGTATCTTAGATTATGCTATCATACGCAAACAGGACTCATAAGACATCTGTTCTGTGCACGTTATGCGAGGTGCTGAATGTGGTACTGATCATAAACTTTTCCATATAAAAATGAAATATTGCATTCGGAGGAAATGTCATCTTAATGGGGTCAATGTACCTAAACACCTTGGTGTTGCAAAGTTAAAGAATCCAGACTCAGTGAAAAAGCTCAGTAATGCATTTGAAGCTGCCGAGTTTGATGGGACATGGGAAGGTTTTAGGGAAACAACCTACCAGGTTGGTGTTGATGTTCCTGGATTCAAACTGAGGAAAAATAGAGATTAGTTTGATGAAAATAATGCTGAAGTCAGTTTTCTTCTCGAAAACAGACGAATACTCTATGGCAAGTTTTTAGATGCAAAAGGCTCAGATTTGATAGCAGTTGCGAAGGCTTTGAAGGAAAATAAATCTAAACTGCAATGTGAGCTTAATATTGAAAGTCTGGTCAGGAAATCCTGTTCCTAAGGACTGGGTCGATGCCATTCTTGTGTCTATTTACAAGGGAAAGGGTCTTAAATCAGTCTGTGGTGATTATCAGGGCATTAGCCTCCTCAAAGCGGTTGGTAAAGTTTTTGCAAGACTTTTACTCAATCGACTTTCAACATACCTCTCTTCCTCTGTCAGATCAGAGAGTCAGTCAGGTTTCAGAGCGGGTTGTGGCACCATGGATATGATCTTTTGTGCATGACAACTACAAGGGAAATGTGTTGAAGCTGCCTTTGTATCAAGTTTTTGTTGACTTGACCAAGGCGTTTGACACAGTTAATCGGGATGCTTTTTGGGTGATCTTGGGAAAACTAGGTTGCCCACCTGATTTTGTTAGTATGATCAGACAGATGCATGATAACATGAAAGCCCAAGTAAACTTTAATGGATTACTTTCAGAGGCTATAAGCATTGATAATGGGGCAAAGTAGGGTGACATCCGAGCGCCTACCCTGCTCTCAATTTATTTTGCTGGAGCCATTGCTTTTGCTTTTCAAGGTTGTAACATTGGTGTCTATCTACATGTCAGGACAACAGGAAAGCTTTTCAATCCCCGTCGATTTGATGCCAAATCCAAAACTTTTGAGTGTCTTGTGAGAGAGCTTTTGTATGCTGATGATGTAGATCTTGTTGCTCATACTGAAGAAGATATGCAACTTCTCATGGACAGGTTCTCCAGTGGCTGTTCTGCCTTTGGACTTACAATAAGTCTGAAGAAGACTAAAGTTATGTTCACTCCAGCACCAGGTCAACCTTACTCTGAACCAAACATCTTTGTGACTGAGAGAAGGCTTGATGTTGTGGACAGCTTTGAATATCTTGGTTCTATGATATCGAAGGACGGTTCCCTTGATGCAGAGATACATCAGAGAATTCATAAGGCGGCTTTGGCCTTTGGTAAGCTTGAGGGTAGAATATGGGCTGATTGTGGTATCACCTTGAGAGTTCAGCTAAAAGTACATGAATCATGTGTTCTCTCATCTCTTCCCTACTCATCAGAAACCTGGACAACCTATCGCCGTCACATCCAGATGCTTGAAAAATTCCATCAGAATTATCTTAGGAGAATTCTTGGCATCAAATGGGACTCTTTCATTCCAGATACTGCTGTTCTTGAGCAAGCTGGCACCTGTAGTATTGAAAGACGGATCATTCAGAGCCAGCTGCGTTGTTCAGGTCATGTTGTCAGGATGGAGGATTCTAGAATACCAAAGCAGCTCCTATACGCGGAACTCACGTTACGTAAACGTCCTCAGTACAAACCAAAGAAGAGGTATAAGGACTCCATCAAATCCAACCTGAAATTGCTAAGGATTAATGAGTCGAAGTGGGAGGCGCTACACATGTAATGTAAGACTGTCAGACTAAAGAACTCTTTCTTCCCCACCACCATCAGACTCCTGAACAGCTGACAGGAGTCTATAACCATGGATTACCTCCCTGTAAACGGTCCTTGACTGTTTACATCTGTTTGCACATTACTGCTGTTCCTTGACTGTAACCAGATGTAAACATTATTTGCACATTACTGCCATTTTGCTGCCGTTTCCTTGACTGGTTACATTGATTGCACATTCGCACATTACTGCCCTTCTGCTGCTACGTCTGATCATTGCCTTATTTTTGTATTACACTACCTATTTTGCACTACATTTACCAATTTTGTACTACACTGGGTGTTTTTGTTTTTGTTGCTTTTGCTTTGCTTTGCTTTTATTTTTGCACTATATTGCCTTACTTTGTGTTACTTATTCCGCCTATTTATTTATTTGTAATTGGCATTCATGGTGGACAGCAAACTAAGAATTTCACTGTGCAAGAGAACATGTCCTTACTGTGCATATGACAATAAACACTTTGAACTTGAACTGAAGAGTTGGGAGTCAAACAACTCAAGTCTTCTATCTACCACCCACAGTCACAATGATTAGGGTGTATGGTGTTGATCAGGCAGAGGAATGGGACAAAACCCCTTTTCTTTTGTTTGCAAAATGGGATTCAGTTTGTGAGTCTATAAGGTTCAGTCCATTTGAATTAATATTTGATCACAAAGTGTAAGGTCCACTGAAATTGGTCAAGCAGAAATTCTTGACACAAGATTCTGAGGTGAATGTGCTGGACTATGTGTCTGAATTTAAAGAGCATCTTAAAGCAGCCTGTGCCATGACAAAGAGTCATTTACAAGTGTCTCAGAGCAGAATGAAGGATCATTATGATCGAAAAGCTGTGCCCAGGTGCTTTGAGGTGGGAGATAGGGTGTTAGTTCTTTTGCCCACCAGAGGTGATGCGCTACAGACTTAGTTTATTAGCCTGTATGTGATCTAAGAAAAGCTGAATGATGTCAACTATGTAGTGCATACTCTGGATAGGAGGAAGTCTACTCATTTGTGTCACATGAATATGCTCAAGCAGTATTATGAACGTGGCATAGATTCAGTTTCCTCCATGTGTGTCCTTCACAAGGATCAGACAGAAGAAGTTGACCCAGGGGAGATGGCTCATATGGACCTTAATCTATTAAACAATGTCATGTTGTTTAACTTTAACAGTTTTCTAAGTACTCTAACATCACACCAAGCTAGTGATGTGGTAGAACTTCTGAGGAAGTTTCCCCATGCTGTTTGCTGATGTGCCATGTGCGACACTTTTGCTGGTGCATGACATAGATATAGGTGATGCTTTGCCAGTCAAGCAGCATTCATATAGAGTGAATCCAGACAAACTGTCTTGAATCAGAGAAGAACTAGTGCTAGAGCGCAACATCATCCATTGAGTCAAGTATGAGTGAGTGGAGCTCACTTATAGTTACAGTTCCAAAGCCAGATGGTTTATTTAGTCTTTGTGTTGATTATGTAAAGTAAATGCCCTTACTAAATCAGATTCTTTTCTGATCCCCAGGATAGACGACTGCATTGACTGGATTGGGCAGGCAACTGTGTGTCAAAATGTAATCTTTTGAAAGGGTATGTGCAGGTTCCACTGTCAGAATGAGCAAAAGAGGTCTTTACAGTTTGTACACCTGATGAATTGTACCAATTCAAAGCTCTTCCTTTTGGGGTCAAAAATGCACCTGCCTCTTTCCAGAGGTTGATGAAGCAGGTTATTGATTGCTTGCCTAATTGTACTGTTTATATTAATGATGTGGTACTATATGCAGACACTTGGGAACAACATGTGTCTGACATGGAACAGTTTTTTTGAAAGATTAAAAAAGCCAGGGCTTTTCATTAACTGGTCAAAGAGTGAAATAGGCAAGGCTTGTGTCACTTACATGGGGCATGTAGTTGGGCAAGGTAAAGTTCGACCTCAGACAGCTAAAGTACAGGCCATTTCTCAACTAGTAGTCCCATGTAATAGGAGAGAATGTATGCGATTTTGGGGTATGTGTGGATTCTACTGTATATTTGTTCCAAATTTTGCTGTGATGACTGCACCATTAACTGACCTCTTACGGAAGTCTGTTCAGTTTACTTAGACAGATTCATGTCAAGTGGCATTTGAATGGCTTAAGACCATTCTGTCCTGTGAACCAGTTTTTGATCACTCCTAATTTTTATTTACCATTTAAATTGGTAGTCGATGCTTGCAATATTGGGATAGGTGCTCTACTCCTGCAAGAGGATGCATTCAGGGTGGATAGGCCTGTGACATATTTTTCTAAGAAACTGAACAGGCATCAGAGAATGCATTCCACTCTTCCAGAAAAAGGAGGCGTTAACCTTAATTCTTGCTGTGCAGCATTTTCAGAGGTATGTGTCTAATGGAGTACAAGAAGTAAAAGTATACACTGATCACAACCCACTCACTTTTCTAGAGAAATTTAAGATGAAGAATCAGAGGATTTTTTTGATGGGGCCTATGTCGCAGGCAAAGACAATATTATTGCTGACATTTTATCCAGAGCTTGATAATTAGTTGGTAATTGATTAGTAATTGCTTAACTACTTAAAACACACTGCGTGTCTTATATATGTAAACATAGGAATAATTTAAAAAAAACTTTAAAATGTTGTTTTTGTTTTGGTGGAGAGGTCTTACATCCATGTATATTTTGTTTATTTTTCTTTAATTAAGTGCTGGTGCCTGCTACATCCTTATGTGAGCAGCTGATGGTCCGTCAGTAGGGGTGGGGCTATCATTTTAATTGCAGTGATGGCAGCATCTGAGTTGTGTGTGCTTGGAATGGGGAAAATGGTAATAGTATAGAGAATGTGAGATGTATAGAAAAAGTTGCTGCACAGAAGTTACTTTGTATTGACAAATAAATACAATGTTGGGGTACTCTGGGTAATAGAGTTTCTCAGGCCTGATCAACCTAGAGGGAGGTGAATTAGCTCAGCTCAACAGCAAGTGGGTTTTTGGTTTGTTTTTGTTTAAGCCAGCTATTCACCTGTATAAGCCACACCGGGAAAATTGACACTTGCACACCATTCCAGTCCCACCACACAGTAAAGTTTTAACAGGAATTTGTGGATGTAACTCCACATTGTAGTGCTTGACAACAGTTTACCAAAATAATCCTGAGCCCATGTGGTTATATCAGCTATAGAAGAATGATGATTCTGTATGCATTGCTATCTGTGTCAGGGTACAGGCACTTACGGATGCAGGCACAGGGAAGAGCAGGTGAAGCAAACTGGAAATGAAGCCAAATCGGAGGATGAGAATCGTAGTCAGAATAACAGGCAAGGGTCGGTGCAGATAGAACAGTGTGGGCTAGACAAGAAGACAAGGTCGAGGAGAACGTAAACAAAATTGAGATAATGAGATGACAGGCAGAAATTAGACGGCTCGGTATGACAGGAGAGAAACACTGAACTATACTTTGCAACGGAAGTGAGTGAGAGAGGGGTTTAAGTAGCAGAGCTAATTGACGAGGAAATGAGAGACAGGTGTAATTAATATGCAGGAGACAGGGGGCACTGTGATTCTTAGGAGTTGTAGTTTAGAGTTGCCATGTTTGGAACCAGCAGCAATGTGGTGTAGTGATTAGCACTGTTGCCTCACAGCAAGAAGGTCCTGGATTTGATCCCAGTAGCTGACTGGGGCCTTTCTGGGTGGAGTTTGGTTGTTCTTCCCATGTCTGTATGTGTTCCCTCCGGGTGCTCCGATTTCCCCCACAGTCCAAAGACATGCAGGTTAGGCTAATTGGTGGCTCTAAATTGACCATAAGTGTGAATGTGAGTGTGAATTGTTGTTTGCCTCTATGTGTCAGCCCTGCGATGATTTGGCAACTTGTCCAGGGTGTACCCCGCCTCTCACCCATAGTCAGCTGGGTTAGGCTCCAGCTTGCCTGCGACCCTGTACAGGATAAGTGGTTATGGATAATAGATGGATGAATAAATTCTCTGATCGTCTTGTCCGTGCACATTAACTAACCCTCACATGACCCTTTTGAATGTTCTGCAGTTTACAAGTATTGCTTAATCCAGCTGTCTTGTTTGCTCTGGATAAGGGTTAATAAAGTATTCTCTGTAACTACATCCCTTCTGTCCGTGAGTTATGATGAAATACTCCAGTATTAGTTGAATATTTAAGTATATGCCACTATGTGTCAGTGTACTAACCTTGCACAGTTGCAGTAATTGACTCTGTAGATGAAGACTGATAATGTGAAGATATTTCTCATTAATAAATTCAGCTTCCTCTTCTCCCCAGGCTGCCCTGATGGCAGCGTGTAATGATGTTTGAAGTTTATTGCAGCAATCCCTCTAAGACATCCAATGAAAAACAATACCTTGAGATTGAATATCTGAGCATATGTCATCAATTATTGTTCACCATTATTTTAATCAGTTACATCATTGATTATCTACATTTGCAAGCAGAAAGAAAGACATTTAGCATTTGCGTCAAGGAAAGCCAGACTTTAGACATTCATTGGCACCTTGTAAATAATACACATTGGAAAATAGCTAAGCATTTTAACAGGAAATGACTATGAGCTTGTGTTAATGGCATATTTGTAGCAGAGCTCCATTATAAAAAAATAAAACATCCGGCCTTTCAGCCAGAAGCCTGCATTGCAAAATATTATCTTAGCCACTGAAGATATTTTGAATAAAAAAGCGTAATATTTCTCATTATGAGATTATTATGTAACCCATACAACACATTAAATCTATTTGTAGACATATTTACTTTTATAAAATTGAAAATTGTGTTGTGCAATTGGCAGATATTTTGGCTCCTTTCTAGAACTAAATGCAAATAAGCAAAAATACCTGCCAACAGAACAAAAATGAAAATAATTATTTTCTTTCAAGCTGGTAATGAGTACAAATATTAATTTTAATATATCTTGTGTTACTTGTTATTATAATTTTTTTTTTTTTTTTTTGCAGTGTGCAGGCCAATTTCCATTTCAGTTTTGAAACAACTTTCCTGAGGTTCCCATTTAAACAGTAACAATCAGGCCTGTCAAGGTTCTCAGTCATCCAGATCATTGTAAACCATAGGCGCTAAAGAAGGCAACTGGACTTGCTTGAAATTCTTGAAGACGTTTCATCTGAAAGGCTTTTTCAGTTCTGTCTGACTAGTGGGGAGTTCCAGGTATTTATCCTCTCGTGGACCAAAAACAACCCAAGGAGAGTTGTTGAGGTCAACATGCTCTCAGTTATCCTGTAGGTGTCAGGGTCACTGGAGGCCAGGTATGAATGGTGTTCGCAGCCTTGAGGGTCGTTAGGGCGATCTGTGGGTCGTGTATTCAGTTTTCTGGGAAGTGTGCCAAGGACTGCATTGTAGGTGGCTGATACCGTAAGTGGTGTCTCAGACCACCTCTTCTGTTCAGTGATGGCCGTTCCAGGTTGACAAAGATTGCTTCTTTTACTCCTCTTTCAAACCACCAGTCTTTTCTGGCTAAAATGCGTACATTGCATTTCTGAAACGAGTATCCTTTGTTATTGAGATGAAGATAGACTGCAGAGTCTTGGCCTGAGGAACTGGCTCTCCAGTGTTGAGCCATGTGCCTGTGAAGCAGTTGTTTCATTTCCCCCACTGTACAGGTTCGTGCATTCCTCACTGCATTGAATTGTGTACACTACGTTGTTCTGTTTGTGTCTGGGTATTCTGTCCTTAGGGTGGATCAATTTCTCCCTTAGAGTGTTACTGGGTCTGCAGTGCACAGCGATGTTGTGTTTGTAGAAGATCCTCCTGAGTTTCTCAGATAGTCCAGAAATGCAGGGCATGACAATGTTCTTGCATTTGTTGCTGTTTTCTTCTCTGTCTGTTACGTTTCTTTTTCTGGTCTTGATGAAAGCCCAGTTGGGAACACCGTTCACACCCAGCCTCCAGTGACCCTAACACCTACAGGATGACAGAGAGTGTCAACAACCCATGTGACCTCAACGACACTCCTTAGGGTTGCGTTTGGTCCACTAGATGATAAATACCTGGAACTCCCCACTAGTCAGACAGAACTGAAGAAGCCTTTCGGATGAAAGGTGAAACGGCTTCAAGAATTAAAAGCAAGTCCAGTTGCCTTCTTTAGCACCTATGAGTAACAGTCATGGCTTGCCTGTCCATTAGGCCATAGTAGCCTTTGGAACCTTGAGATTGAAACAAATGCTGAAAAACATCATTGTGAAGCTTACACAGCAGCAGTATTGGTCTGTAGCATTCCACTTGTTACTGCTGCATCATTTGGCTCTTCATTTTAGAGGGCTGTGGATTGGTATTTGGATTGCCATTGAGCAGCAAGTTTGAAACCTAAACATCAATAAACCAGTCAAAGAATATTACTGTTCGAACAAAGAGCAAAAATGAAATGAAGAAGAATTCTTGGAGTGGAGGGGTGATTATGTCTCAGGGTGCCCTGATGTCTGTGCTGTCTTCTGGCTCTCCAATTCTTGTTGAACAGTATAACTAGAGCAAACCTAAGCTCCAAGTTTGAATGATGATTGCAAAAAAAAAAAAAAAACCTTTAATTTGTTCTTTGAGCTGTATGTATGCTCCTGATGTGATACTGGATACTCCAGGTACTCATCTCCTGCTGTAGTTCTTCCTACTTTGTAATACTTCTTTATTTTCTTCATTCTGCTCCTAGGACCTGCCTGATCCATCCTGATGCCCTACGTCTGGCTGGAGTCTCATCACATTGCTCCTGTGGAGGGCAGCCCCCATATGGACAGTCACAAGTCGCACTTGGAAGATGGCTCTGGACATTTACTGTAATATATTTATGTCTGAGGACTACAGCTGATTTGCTAACTTTAGGACTGCAGTTGTCATGAATGGTTTTGCATTCAAGTTTCCATCAATTAACAGTTTATAACTTCAACAAAACAGACGTCATGTTAAAACTATAATGATCTTCCTGGTTTCACAGTTATACTTTGTGACTCTATAGGACACAGTTATAGAAGCGAGTTATTTATAATCACACTATCTGTTATCACCTAAATGAGTATGGATTCCCTTTTGAGTCTGGTTCCTCTCGAGGTTTCTTCCTCATGTCATCTGAGGGAGTTGCTACTGTCACCACAGGCTTGCTCATTGGGGATCAGTTGGGGATAAATTAGGGATAAAATTAGCTCATGTTTAAAGCCTGGAATTTTCTGTAAAGCTGCTTTGCGATAATTTCTATTGTTAAAAGTGCTATAAAAATAAACTTGACTTGAATTGTTTAAAGCCATTTTTCTGTTCATGTTTTGTGTTGCATTTGTCATTTTTCCTGTTACCATGCTTAGTCCTGTTCATGCCTGTTGTTCCTCGTATTTTGTTTTTCATGTCTTGTTTTTGTGGGGTTTTTTTGCTTTTATTTAAATAAAACTATGTACCTGCATCCATCCCTTTTCCTGTGTGTTTGTGAAATATTGACACCTATTAACCTACGCTCACAACAAATGCAGAGAGAGCATTAAAATGACCAGAAGTCATTCATTTTCAATGTGAGCCAGTGTGTCTTGGCATGACCACTGGAGATGTGTCTTGGGCAGTGAGGGTGTCATTATAAAGTTGAAGTCTAGGCAGTGTTATAGTAATGAGCTATGATGTGGTTCAGTGGCAACCAAACGGAATTTATGTATATAATTTATACTCTAAAGAATACTAGAGAACAGTCATCTAAATTTCAGTTTATTCCATGTTCCCAACTACAGTGGAGGAGAAAATAATTGTGGTGGTGGGTTTCCCCATTATTTATGATGTGAATTAAAAAATAAATTAAAAAAGAATAAACTGCATGTTGAAATTTGACTTGGTGCTTAGCATCAACACAAGAGTCACACCACACAAATGGCTTTTAATTAGTTTATGTTGTTAGTTTATTTTCTTACTAAGCATGTAATCAGAATTGTTCATTATTTTCCTTAATGGATCGATTTCTTACCTTCATATTTAAAAGATATCATGAGGCTAACTTAAACCCTCCTTCTGGTCATTTGTCACAAAGACACACAACGACACCAGTGAACATGTCTGTTTGCTCTATGGCTCCTTTAAATAAAAAGTTTGCAAGATGAACCATTCTGAAAGAACTTGTAGCTGCCTATTTCATTTATGTCATAGAGTGTTCAAGAACTTGTGAGCATCGTTGGTACAGCAGACAGAGTGATGCTTTCACTGCATTTGGTCTGAATGTTAAAAATAATGCATTTTTTAAAACTAGTTGTGTTTTTTAAAGAGTTTTTTTAGCCATTAGTCATATGCCAGATTTATTTATTTAAAAAAAAAAACTTTCTGTGGGTAATGAGTGAAAGAATAAGGTCATGAGTACAGGTGATTGATATGAGGTTCCTCCACAGGGTTGCTAGGATTCATTTCTGTGATAGGGTGAGGGCACCTCTGGGCACACCCAGGATCCACTTAACAGATTATATCCGCCAGTCCCATTCACACCTGTAATCAACATGTGTCCTGTCTGATCAGCTCAAACATGGACAACACTAAGTGCTGGTGTGAACAGGGTCAAATGATCCTTTGTAGACCCATTGTGAGCCAGTCACTCAAATCACATTCAAAAGTGGTTTGGGAAGCGTATGACTACATAATCTTTGTATGTGTCGACAGCAACAAAGAACCAACTAATCGATGGCATCATTGCTTTAATCTAACTGATACAATAACAGCAGAGGCAAAAACAGCTGATTTTCATAACTCCACTTGTTATCTCATCTCTCATTTATTTTCTTAAGCAGACAATCAATTAAGACATTTGAAACGGTCTGTACAGGCTCATGCAATATGATTTGCAGGACATTTAGGTAAACTGTATGTTGATAGAGGCAAATAAGATCTCATCACAATTTTAGAATTGCCCAATTTAGCTAAATCTTTGTGTTTTAAAATCAATTACTGGGTGCCACCTCTATAACTGCAAACTGTGTGTAACAACAAATGCTTGCCCAAAAGTTGGCCTTCCTTAGAGCAACCTATAGAATTTCTGAATGTCACTAAAAGTCATTAGAGCTACAGTAGAAATTGTCTTGTTATCAGATACATAAAACCCATAGGCCATTAACACAATCAGCATGTTGGGAGAAAAATAAAGACAAGAAAATGATACCCCATCATAAAAAATATGGTAGACCTTTGATGTTTTGGAGCTATTTTTAGATATAAAAAAATACTGTTTTGCAATGGTCATCTCAGTCTTCTGGAGAAAAAAGTTCACATGCACAAATTTAAGTTATACAGATATATACAGAGTGCATGAAAATCTGTCTGTCTATCGGTGTGTCTGTATGTGTGTGTTTTAAATGAGAACTGCAGAATACCCCATCATCTGTCATAAATTTCTGTTCCAAGAAGCCAAAAATACTGTCTTTTCTGCCAAATTCAACAGCTCAACATCAAACCAAGTGTTTAAGTGTGCTCATTTCCAGAACCGTGGACCATGAAACCTTATACATCTTTCTGTCTTCCACTTGTTCTCTCTGTAAATGGTAAACAGTGACTCTGGCCCTAGAGTGCAGATCTGTATTGTGTCAGTCCCAGCGTCCAGTGTGGAGTAATGAATGTGTTTGCTCAGGAAGTGAGCTGAGCTGTTGGGGGAGAGGTTTCACTTCATAGATTCAGTCCATCATAAAGTGTGTGTCCTCCCAATTTCTGCTTTAGAAACTTGGTATATGTTGTATATCCGAGTTTAGCCTCCTAGCATACTGTATATGTGTAACAATCTTGCTTGCTCATTGGGGATAGATTAGGGATAAAATTAACCCATGTTTAAAGTCATTAAAATTCTGTAAAGCTGCTTTGCGACAATGTCTATTGTAGTAAACACTATAAAAATAAACTTGACTTGAGTTAACAATCAAGAGTTGCTCTAAATCTATAGAATAGAATTGAATAAAATCCCATCAGTGTTGTTTAATGTGGGGTAAAATATACAGGTTCAAGATTATACTAATAAAATGTGATGATCATGATGATGATTATGATGACATTAAAAAATCACTAGATTAATTAAGCAATTTTGCAAGAGTGCTGTTATACTGAATATCAGCACGGCTGTGATTTGACTGTAAGTTTCAGATAGTCCCAGTTGTACTAATGTGCAGGAAAACAGCACATAACAGTTCTTTTACAAAGAAATTAATATAGACTAACTGAAATTTCAGACACAATATGGTCAAATATTTTATTTATTTTTGCTCCATCAAAAATAGACTAACTGAAATTTCAGACACAATATGGTCAAATATTTTATTTATTTTTGCTCCATCAAAAACAACAACTTGCTGTTGGAACTGTGATTGTATGGCGCAAACATGGACCGGGGGAGTGATATAAACAGTGAAATGTCTCAATGCTGTTTTTCTAAATATCAGCACTCTTGGAACATTGCTTGTCCAGTGAAATTAAACTAAAACTGAGTGACAAAATGAGTGTTACTCATACCCCTTTTTTATTTGAGGAATTTTCCACGAAACTGTTTAAATACTGATGCTATTCTACTCTCAATTGAATTAGTTTTATGAGTTCTATTCTAAAACTCATGAAGATTCTCTCTCTCTCTCTCACACACACACACACACAAATTTGAATGGTAGGAGGACAAAAAGGGGTACCGGTCAGACACCCTTCATGCTCAATGTGTGAAAGCCCAAGAAAAACCTCTTGTCTCTTCCTGTGCTGAGATGACTAAAGATGTGAATGAACCATGTCCTGCACTCATCCCTTATGTTATGAATGGAGACAGGTTTGTCAAAAGGGGGTAATGACTCATAGGCATAGTGCCAGCCACTCAGAATACCTGAAAAGTGATCAGTACAGGAGATAAAATGAGCACTACAGTCCTTTGATTTACTCCCTCAGTCTCCTTTTCTTTCTTTTTCACACGTGTGTGCTTGTGCGTGCACACACACACACACGACATAAAGCCATATGACCATTACAACAGTAAACAAATCCAATTTACAGAGAAACAGCAAAGAAACCTTACTTTGATCAGATAATGGTGTAATAACTACTGCTGAAGGCATTTGTGTATGTCAGTGAACCTCAGAGGAAGATTAGTGGGGTCCACCCCTGGGGCCAGGCTCAGGGCTGGTGTCTGCAGCTGAATGCATGGTGACCAGGCCACCTTGTAACCTGGTGGAGCTCATCACCTGGAAAAGGGAGATATATGGTAACTTTGTGGGCTCACCACCCGCAAGATGAAGGGTGGGGGTCAGGTCCAAAGCCAAAGAGGCATTCAACAAGGCTCTTGTATGCATTCAACAAGGCTCTTGTAATGGAAACTGGCTTTGGGAATCTAGAATGTTTTTTCACTGGTGGGGAACAAGTCTGAGTGTATGATATGAACAGAAATAGGTGTTAATCCACATACAGTATTGGATACAGAACCACATCTGGAGTCTCCAAAGGAGATTTGAGGATATGTAAGTCCCTCGAGCTTAAGATAAGATAAGATCTTGGATAAGAGGGTTACCTCAGTGAAATTTTGAGTCTCAGGAAGAAAACTGGACCTCATTTATCAAAAGAAACCAGTACAATGTAGTGTTATGGCCCTCAGCCACGTTGTTGTCCTCCTCCTTCCCCAGGTTCTTCCTGCCTGTTCCCCTCCCACCTCGTTGGGGAGATCCACCTCACCTGTGGCTGCATCTATAAAGGTGTGGGTTTTCCAAAATGGCGTCTCTCTCTTCCTCCTGGATGCTTATGGCCAAACCATTCTGACAATGCCTGATCCTGTCTGATCTCAGAAGCTAAACAGAGTTGGCTGGTGCCTTCCAGCACCCCCAGCTTAGTTTTGTTTATTTTTTTGTTGTTGGTTATGTTTTGTTAGCTATCTTGCTCTTTGAATTAAATTTACTATTACTGTAACTGTTTACTGTGTAGTTCTCCCTTATTTGGTTGTGCTCTTGAACGAGCTGGGCATAACAGTAGAAATCATCGTATGACAGGGTTCATGTGTGATTCATGAAATGTTCTTATCTCGCCAATCAGAGCAGAAGAATGATCCAGCATTGATAAAATGTATAAATGTTGATAGATGTTGATAAATGAAAAGTAGCATCATAGGAAGTAAAAAAAAATGCAGTATGGAAAGAAATCATTGCTGTGGTCAACAACATTGCAGTCAACAATCGAACTCCAGCTGATATTTGAAGATTTCATTTATACATCCATGATACAACATTGTATGTATAGCCTATATACTGTACATAATAGGAGTCTAATATAATAGCTTATATTGCAAATCTTTACATGTAAGTAAGAAAAATTATCCGATCACAAATTTGCCACCAAAAGTTATACAGTTAATAACTTTCTTTATTTCATCATTTTAATGATGTTTTCAATCAATTAGAGCTAGGTACCAGTGGTGTTCAGCATTTGGCTAGTTAAAGTCAAGTCAATTTCTTTCCATAGTGCTTTTAACAATAGACATTTTGCAAAGCAGCTTTAGGAAAAAAAAAATTATTTTAAACATATGAACTACTAAATTTATCCCAAACGAGCAAGCCTGAGGCAGTGGTGGCAAGGAAAAACTCCCTGAGATGATAAGGAAGACAGTCTGTAAAAGGAACCCATCCTCATTTGGGTGAAAACAGATAGTGTGATGTCATGGTGCAGGCACTTATGGATGTATGCACAGAATAGTAACGAGGAGCAAACAGTATCAGAGCCAAAACTTGAGACTAGAATCAGTCATTGAATAAGCAAGGGTTGGGGGATTGTCAAACGAGGAAAAGAGAAGCAAGAGTCAGAAAAACAAGAGTCAGTCAGAAACAACAAGGCTTGGTATGAACTGGTGAGAGCAGAATGATACTTTGCATTGGGTTAGTGTGAGAGAGGTTTATATAGGCAGGGAGACTAATTACGATGAATGTCCGCTGATGTCAATAGTCTGGAGACCAGGGGCGTCACTAGGCCTTTTTTTACTGGGGCACGTACCCCAGTAAAAATCAGCTGTGCCCCAGTAAGAAAATGTTGAAAGATTTTCGTAACAAACTAGTTTCTTTGGCAGATCATTTATCTACTGTAAGTT
>JAOANJ010000014.1:9521542-9532466 GCA_026413345.1 Ariopsis seemanni
GTCGTTCAAATTGTGTAAAGCTGCTTTGCGACAATGTTTATTGTTAAAAGCACTATACAAATAAACTTGACTTGACTCTCATTTCACTCTCATAACATGTTGTTTACCTGCATTTAGATTAATCCATGTATTGTGTGTTTAAGTTACCGGTATAAGATTATTTAATTTGCTTCAGAATGTGATTGTCTCAGTCCATCCGATGACTTAATTAGCCTTTTACGTTTTCAGTGAAAATGCATGCATGTACGTTGCATAAGTTATAACACCTATCCTGTTTTAATGAGAGTCACATACTACTGTCAGTTCAATTCCATCCAGTTTTCTAGACGGCTTTGTTCTCTGGCTTTATTTCGTAAGGTGAGGGTCTCCGTGGCCGACATGTTCCTGTCGGATTCACTTTCAGATGGTTCAAACTGATACGGTTCTGTGTATAGCAGTAGCATGTATGCACACTTCAATTTCAGGACTATCGCAGTCAGATGTGTTACTATCTGAGGATCTGAAGAATCTCTAATAAATACAAACGAAGAGGCCATTGCAACTGCTCTCGCCTGCAGAGTCTGGCTTTGGTCTATAGCTGTCAAAGACCTCGATCTTAAAGTGCATATCCTGGACCAATTTCGTGGGGTTTTTTTTTGCTTTTTTATATGAAAGTATGTCCCTTTACACACTCCTCCAGAAGGGTAATTTTGAACAAGGCCATCTATCTACAGCAGAAAAAAATAAAATAAAATAAAACGCGTCTGGAAAAATCCCAAGGGAGTCTGGAGCCAGATTTGTGACGTCACGTGTGAATCCGCCAGCAGGCTGAGAGAGCTTGCATGGGTTCAGTCCACAGTCTGTGTAGACCAAGTTTAGCAGCTAGCGATTTTGCATTGAAATTGAATTGTCGCCTGAGCTTCTAAACCCATGGATTCATGCATCAATGCTCATCTATCTATTTTTACATAAGTCATATTTTTTCTATTTACTATTATGTATTTATACATTTCTTGATTTAGAAGAGTACTGGCTACTATAGGAAAAAGACTTCATAAGCTACACACATGGAATTGGCTAAGCAGGGTTGTATATACATTTAATGTGTTTGACAGGTCCCAAGATTTCAAGCCCTGACACGCCGTATATCCCTTGATACATGTGAAGTAAAATGTAAAGAAAATGTGACCTTGGGTGCTGTGTGAGACGGCTGCCTCTCCAGTAGCTCTGTAGTTTTTAGCTCTTTAAACCTCTTTTTTCCACGTTTTTACTTTTCTGCTCTTCTTATGAAGACAGTGTGTTTTTCTTCATATCCCATGGATATTTTTAACTTTAACATGCAACCAGGAGCCAGTTTTCTCGCTTATTTCATAGAGGAGCTGCTGGCCCTGAAAACAAGTGGGATGAGCCGGGATACAACACCCCATCCCGGCCGAGCTGAGGAGGAAACCCAGGGGCTGCAAAGCTGGGGCTAAGCTAAAGGCTAGGCTAGCGGACAACCAGTGGCACTACAAACCATCCATTCCCTCCATTGTCCTGGGGAATGTGAACTCGCTGCTGAATAAGGTCGACGAGCTATCCGCACTGAACAACCAGCAGATTTACCGGGAGAGCAGCTTATTTATTTTTACGGAGACATGGCTAACACACCTTGTACTGGATGCTAACATGGACCTGCGGGGATTCACTGCTGTGAGAGCCGACAGACATTAAAGCATGCGGGAAAGGCAAAGGTGGGGGACTCATTTACGTGAACAACCACTGATGTAACCCGGGACATTTCTCCGTAAAGACCAGTCTTATGTTGCCCGGACTTGGAGCCACCAGCATCACCATCTGTGTTTACATCCCTCCGAGGGCAGCCGCTGCATGTGAGGGGATTCACTCGATTACAGCAAGGCTGCAGACGCAGCACCCTGAGGCATTTATCATCATTTCTGGGGACTTTAAGCATGCTACTTTGGACTCGACTTTGCCTGCTTTTTACCAGGCTGTGGATTGTATCTTTTTAATTTCCCTGAGGGAACTCTCCCAAAGGGATCAATAAAGTTCTATCTAATCTAAGTAAGTGTATTATCGCCCAGCGCTTTCGTGTGCATCAATAAATAACATTATCCGTGTACCACACAAACACAGGAACACCTAATTTAGAGTATAGTCTCTTATTTCTTACCCTGGCAACAGTCAACTTGTGAATTGCCGATTTTCTTGGGCTTTTTCTCGGCTCTCCTTGGTCCTCAGTAGATGCGGCACTTCATCTTCTGTCAGGGGAGACGAACATGGCTGGCTCCTTTGGGTGACGCTGACACAGATGGAGACGGTGTTGCTTTGGGCATTCAAACAGATGGAACTGCGTCTTTTTTCAGATCAAGTTGCTTCGCGAAGCCCATTTCCCATTGCAAATAGCTCTCAAAGTCGTCGGGCTTTATGAAGTGAGCCCCGCGTATGATGTTGCCAGTTTTTCTGGGTGCCTCACCCGAAGCGCTCCCATTTCTCTCTCATTGTCCGGTCTTTTGGAAAATCATGAATACTAATCCCATCAAGATTGGTGTTGCTACACCCTCCTACGATACACCTGTTAATAATTTTAATAATTACATGATAATGTTGAAGAAATTTGCAGAAAACCACCAGGTCATATTCTCATAAACAAACCAACGCTGACATGGGATTCAGAAGGAGGCGTCTCACAAGTGACGTCACAAAAATCAATGTTTGCCAGGAAATCCAAATGCCAAGTTTTTTCAGAGGTAGACGAGTTCGCCTCAAATGGCTTGATTTCAACGGAATTTTTCTGGTATTGCTCAAGGTAAAAAAAGTGCACAAAATGCAAAATTTGACAGATATTTGACCAAAGTTTAATATAAAATAAGAGAATTACATTGATCTTGCTCCTAAATATACCCAAGAAGTGCACTTTAAGGTTTTCAAAAAGCATCGGCGAGGAAGCGGATCAAGCATTTACTCTGTCAGAGAGAGACAGAGACTCTGTGTGTGTGTATACACACACACATGTCCTCTGACTCTGCTATGGTCATCTGATTTTTCTTGGAAGTCCTTCTCTGGGCACCATGGAAACGCCCTGAGAGAGTGTGTGGGGTCATGGTGGGAATCGCAGCAGTGTCTCTTTACTCCTGACATCATTACTCAAAACCCATTTTGAAAAATGCAAACTTGTAAAATGAGCTTTGTGATTTAGTTGCTGCAGCTGATCATCTAAACCTTCATGTGTCTAACAAGCCTTTATCTGTGATCTTTTCCTTATTACTCAGGTCTTTAGACACAGACAGCCACCTTTTTTAAATCAAAATAATACAAAGCACACTGTTTCTTATTACTTTTATCACTTTTTTTATAAAATGAAAAGAAAAACCTTTGCTTGTTAGATTTTTGAGTTCAAATAAGTTGTGCAGGTTGCCACTGACTTCACACATATAATGGGCCACACTTCAGCAGAATAAAATGGCAGAGTTATTTTCTACCTGTCATTTACTGTGGAGCTGTGAATCAATATAATTCATCCCTGTTACAAAAAAAAGTCAGTAAGTAAAGTGTGGTGAAGAGCTCAGAAGAATGTAATTACTAAACCGAAACAATCCATTCACACAAAGCAAGCAAAACAAGAAGGAGAAATAATTTCAATTACAAAAAATATAAGCTCTCAGGATTCTATCACTGTCTTGCCCATGTTGTATACTGCATAGCATTAACTCTAATGGGGCTGGCAGACGTCTCACAGGAAGGCAGAGCCTAGAGGAGAGAGAACGAGAGAGAATAAGACATTGAAAGACATAGAGAGGCCTGACTCTCCAGAGACCTCTCAAAGCACATTGATTCTTTCAGAAGAGATTCTGCCACTCTGCACGTACACCCGAATCCTCTCCAGCAGCCTGGCCTCAGAGTGTGAGAGAAGAAAAAAGGGAATGAAAGATGGAGAGAATAGGAGGGAAGGAGCAAAGAAAGGCATGAGGAAGGGAAATAGAAAGGATGAAAGAGAGACCTTTGTTGGTGCTCTGATGGGCAAAATTTTCCATCCCTGGCATGCTGACATTTCCCAGATTTTTTATCACAGTGAATACACACAAAAGTCTGGATTTCAGAAATGGCTCTTCTAAAAAGCTTAAATTCAAACATATGGGGTGTATTTTTTTTTTCTCCTCAGCACATCTAACTAGAATCCTTTCTGCCAAAATTTCAGTTGATTTACTTGCATCCACAGGTTATAAGACACAAAATTACCAATTGCAAACCAGTCACTAATCAACTTGGCCAGTGATGGAAACATGATTGCCAAAGATATCTGGACCAAATAAAACACTCCTAGTCAAACTGTTAAGAGGCCTTGCATCATCACATTTACTCGACTGTCACTGAAGGACAAAATACTGTCAGTCACTGATAGGAAATTTAAAATCTCCATGATAGAATCAAAGTTCTTTTCCACTACCTGTATTTCATCATGTGTGTCACAGTGATCAAAAATAACATATGCGGCCTGTGTATAAAACATAACTTTAAGGTGGCACAGTGGGCAGCATTAGCACATCACAGCTCTCAAGTTCGAGCTTGGTCCTAAATTTGGGTTACTGTCTGTATAGTATTTCTGTGCATGTGCTGCTCATGCTTGCATGGGTTTTCTCCCAAAAATATGTGGGTATGTCAATTGGTTATAATAAATTACCACTTGGTGTGAATGTTTACATGAATGTATGTGTGCACATCGTGTCCTGCAAGGGACTGGAGTCCCATCCAGGGTGTATTCCCTGCCTTGAAACTGCTGTTCCTGATACAAAAATGAAACCATGATCACTCATATCAGACCTTTTTCCACCTTTAATGTGACATTGCAACCAAAAAAGTCCAAGTGAAAATCAGAAATATTTTAGGGGAAAAAAAAAAAAAACTTGCAATAACCTGACTAGACTTGACCATCCTGATTAGAACCCCAGTCCCACCTGAAGAGAAGCACCTCCTCTGCATGATGCTGCCACTACCATGGTTCACCATGGGTATTGTAGGTACCATGCCTCAAATGGTGCACCAAAATTATGTAGGTATAATAGTACTATGCCTCACACAGTGCACTAAAATTATGTGGGTGCAATTATGTTATTAAATCAGTCTCAAAAAAAATATCAGTCTCATAAAATATCAGTTCATTAATTTTACTAATCAATATTTCTTTTAATTATTAAATTAATGAATGAATTACTCTAGTGATACACTAGATCACTGAAGGCAATGTGAATTATTTGATGGCAGAGGATAGCTTCAAGTAATACTGCAGCACAACAGACAATTTCTTGTAAATATTTAAATTATAAAAATGACAAAATCAAATGAGAATAATACTGATCAGGCACATTCACTAATACTAGCAGCAGTTTAACATATCAAGGCACAAAAATGGTGATATGAGTGGTGGAGGAGGGGCCATGGGTGCTCTGTGTGACTAATTAGACAAAGGATTCTAACAAAGGCAAATAACCTTTGGCCCATACAGGGATTTAACCCCTAATCTTGGCATTATAAGCACCACAGTCTAACCAGCTGAGCTAGCCAGACGTTAGTTTATTAAACTCTGAACGTTCTTATGTGTAGAATAGTGTGTGCAGTAAGAAACTATTAGAGAGAGAAAAATAAAAGACATAAGAAGAGATAAAGCATGCAAAATCTATCTACCAGAGTAACACTGAGAAATACAATAACATGATCAAACCAAACTATGTGATTATTGTATACACACTTGAAACAATCTTAGGTTTAAGTAGTAACTTCCACCTAAACTAATTAAGTTAGGACTAACATTGCCCAAAATGCCAGCCTTACTTGGAACCACTCTCACATGTTCCAATTGCACCAGTCCGAAAAAGCCAAAGAGCCAAAGGAACACGAGGCGTACCTGCATGCACCAGTCCAAGAGGAGAAGCTGGAGGCAGAGAGAATGAGGCCAGAGAGCACCAGTCAGAGGGCATGAGGCAAAAAGAATGAACCCTCACTAGCTCCCCCATTTTATGGACAATCTTGCGTCACGATCTACGTGGTGCAGTGAAAGATGAGATGAAGCAGATATTGTCTGGGGCAGAAACTGAGGGAATTATGGGAAATCTAATTGCGGAGATGGTGCTGTACCTATATCCCCCCTTTGGTCTCAGGACTGGGACGAAGTCATAGTCCTTGAGAGCAACACAGCCCATACAGTCCACATATCTGTAATTCTTCAGTCTTCTGGGTCCTGGTAAACAATAGTTGAAGGCACAGGCATTTAGGCAGACATAAGGTTAATGGCATTTGGGTGAATCATAATTCTATATCTTATCAAACTAGGTCACAGTAACATATAAATCATTCAACACTGCACAATCGATCATATTTCGAGTACACAACAGAATCAAAGTAAACAAAACAAAAAATTAAGAGAAGAAGGGAAAGGCATGTCAGTAGCATGGTTAATAAGCCTAATCCTTTGGAAAGTTAATAAAAAAACAGGAATGAGGAACAGGTAAGGTATGAAAAAAACAGGAAATCAGATACAGGCAATAAGGCTCAGTAATGCATGCTGACATAGCGTAAAATTTCACACTAGGTGTGTGTCTAAGCAGTCCTTATAAAAGGTGCACATATTGCTCCTCAATCATGTGCAGGTGCATATCGTTAACAGCGCACGTGCAAGACTCCATTCGACATATGCAGTCCAGGGAGTTCTTCAGGTGCACACACCAAAGCATGCCAGACTGAGAGACACCCCCCCAGTACTCCCTCTGGGAGTGAAAATCCATCTCTCTAGGCTGCAGTGGGGACTTGGGCTCTGGCTCAGGACAAGACTTGGGCTCTTGGCTAGGAGTGGGCATGTACTCAGGAGAGGACTTGGAGTCTGGACTGGAAGTGGGCTCAAGTTCTGGGGATGACTCTGGCTCCAGACTGGACTCGGGTTTGAGCTTAGGAGATGACTTGGGCTCTGTAGAGGACTCAAGCTCTGGACTAGACTTGGATTCTGGACTGGACTTGGACCCTGGAGATGACTCGAGCTCTGGAGATGACTTGAGCTCTGGACTGGACTTGAGCTTTGGAGATGACTTGGGCTCTGGGCAGGGAGCTAGCTCAGACTCTGGACTTGACTCAAACCCTGGATTTGTCTTGGACTCTGGACTTGACTCTAGTTTGAACACTGGACCTGACTTGGACTCTGGACTAGACTGTAGTTTGAGCACTGGACTTGACTTGGACTCTGGACTTGACTGTAGTTTGAACTCAGGACTTGACTTGACTCTGGACTTGACTCTGGCATGGGCATGAGCTCTGTCAGTGCATTTCTACAGTCCTGGTCAGGACCTGGTGGTGGGACAACGATGCCTTCATAGCCGGGCGGCGGCGGGATGATGATGCCTTCATTGCTGGGCGGCAGCAGAATGACAACGACAATGCCTTCATGGCCGGGCAATGGTGGGATGACAATGCCTACATGGCCAGCTGGCAGTGGAGCGACGATGATGATGTCTTCATAGCCAGCTGAGGCAGAGGTTGCTCCTTCACCTACTGACACTGGTTCTGGAACAGGCTCAGATTGAGGCACTGATTTTGACTCTGGCATAGGCACTGGAGCTGGCATAGGTACTGGCTCCAACTCTGGCACAGGCTCTGACGCTGGTTCTGGCACTAGAGCTGACACTGGCACTGGTTCTGGAGTAGGCACTGGCACAGGCTCTGACACTGGTTCAGGCATTGGAGCTGATTCCGACTCTGGTGTTGGTACTGGTTCAGGAGCTGGTGCTGATGCTGGCATTGGCTCTGGCACTGGAGCTGATGCCAACTCTGGCACTGGTTCTGGAGTAGACACTGGTGCTGACTCTGATGTTGGCACTGGCACTGGAACTGATGCTGGCACGAGCACTGGTTCAGGAGCTGGTTCAGGTTTAGGCACTGGTTCTGATGCAGGCTCAACTTCAGGTGCTGGATCTGGCTGTGAAACCAGCTCTGGAATGATAGCCTCCTCTGCTGTCTCTGCGTCAGCCACTGGAGGAAGCTCTGGAGCAGTGGCCTCCTCCACTGCTGCTGCATCAGCCACTGGAGGGAGCTCTGGAGCATTGGCCTCCTCCCCTGTTGCTGCATTAGCCTCAGGCATGATAGCTCTCTCTCAAAAAATTTCATGGTGGTCCTCCCCTTCCAAAGATTCATAAATGGACTGGAGCATGGCTAAAAAAGTCTGTGAGCTCTGAAGGCATGGGTGCTCAACCCTTATGAGATAATCCACCCATCTGCGTGCTTGTCTAGCAATCAAAGTTAACATGATGCTCACCCAGGTAGGTTCTAGAGACTTGCGTTCTTAGAGGTCTGGTAGAACAGGTCACACTGTAGGCTGAATCCCCTAGGATGATGTTTTCTAGAGTATGGTGCCAGGAGACTCCATTCAGAAATCCACTCAAAATATGAGGCGAGGGGCTGAGATAAGGACACCTGGAAGCGATGTGGAAACGCATACTGAAATAATTCCACTACATCCATGGTTAGGCGAAGTTTTCTGTCAGAACGTCGTAAGACGTGGATGTATGTGCAGAGTTATATTTATCCGAGTAGTGCATAAACACACACAGGCAAACAGTCCAAAATTGGCAAGCAAATTCATCAACATAAAGACATGCAAAAGGTCGGGCGAGGTGCAAACAGGATAACACAGGCAATGAGAAAAGAGGAACGAGGAACAGGCAAAGAATCAGAACACCAGGAAATCAGATACATGAAATAAGACTCGGTAATGTGTACTGTCATAGCAAAAAACTTCAAATTAGGCGTGCGTCTAAGCAGTCCTTCTAAAGGTGCACATATTGCTCCTCAAACATGTGCCGGTGCGCGTCATTAATGGCACGCATGCAAGAGTCCATTCGATGCGCACGCAGCCCAGGGCACGCCTGAGAGCTCTTCAGGTGAACACACCAAAGTGCAGGACTGACCCCGTCCCCCAAGAGCTCCCTTTGGGAGCGAAAATCCATCTTTCTAGGCTCTGGGGGGGGGGGCTCGGGCTCAGGACAAGACTTGGACTCTTGATTAGGAGTGGGCGTGTACTCAGGAGAGGACTTGGAGTCTGGATTGGAAATGGGCTCGAGTTCTGGGGATGACTTTGTCTCTGGGCTGGACTAGGGCTCCAGAGATGACTCTGACTTTGGACTGGACTTGGGCTCGGGCTCGAGCTCTGGACTGGACTTGGGCTCAAGCTTCGGGGATGACTCTGGCTCTGTAGAGGACTCGAGCTCTAGACTGAACTCAGACCCTGAAGATGACTTGAGTTCTGGCCTGGACTCAAGCTTTGGAGATGACCTGAGCAGGGAATGAGCTCAGACTCTGAACTTGACTCAGACCCTGGACTTGACTTGGACTCTGGATTTGACTCTAGTTCAGACACTGAACTTGACTTGGACTAGACTGTAGTTCAAACTCTGGACTTGACTTGGACTCTTGACTGGACTCTGGCATATGCTCGAGCTCTGTCAGTGTATTGCTACGGTCCTAGTCAAAACCTGGCAGAAGGACAACGATGCCTTCATAGCCAGGTGGCGACAGGATGACAACACCTTCATAGCCGGGCGGCAGTGGGACGATGACACCTTTATAGTCGGGTGGAAGTGGGGCGATGACGACGTCTTCATAGCCAGCTGAGGCAGAGGCGACTCTGTCATCCTCCAACACTGGTTCTGGAACAGGTTCAGGTTCAGGCACCGGCTTTGACTCTGGCATGGGCACTGGAGCTGGCGCAGGCACTGACTCCAACTCTGGCACTGGCTCTAGCTCTGACAGTGGCATTGGCTCGGGCACTGGATCTGACTCCGACTCTAGCATTAGCACTGGTTCAGGAGCTGGCACTGGCTCTGATGCTGGTGTTGACTCTGGCACTGGAGCTGACTCTGACTCTGGCATTGGCACTGGTTCAAGAGCTGGCACTGATGCTAGCGTTGGCTCTAGCACTGGAGCTGACACTGACTCTGGCATTGGCACTGGTTCTGATGCAGGCTTGGGTTCAGGTGATGGCTCTGACTGTGAAACCAGCTCTGGATGTGAGACCAGCTCTCTTCTGCTGTCTCTGCATCAGCTACTGGAGGGAGCTCTGGAGAAACGGCCTCCTCTGCTGCCACTGCGTCAGCCTCAGGCATGATAGCCCCCTCCCAAAAAAATTTAATGGCAGTCCTCCTCTTCTAAAGACTCATAAATGGACTGGAGCATGGCTAAAAAAGTCTGTGAGCTCCGAAGGCATGGGTGCTTGACCCTTATGAGATAATCCACCCATCTGCGTGCTCGTTCAGCAATAGAAGTTAGCATGAAGCTTACCCAGATAGGTTCTGGTGGCTTGGGCTCTTGGAGGTCCTCATAAAATAAAGTCACACTGTAGGCTGAATCCCCTAGGATGATATATTCCAAAATAGGGTGCTGGGGGACTCCATTCAGACCTCTGTTGGAAATACGACGCGAGGGGCTGAGATAAGGACACCCAAAACCGGCGTGGAATCACGTACTGAAATAATTCCACTACAGCCATGGTTTAGTGAAGTTTTCTGTCAGGAAGCGGTAAGGGGCAGATGCAGAGTGCGAATTACCCCACCATAATTGAGGCGTACCATCATGGTCCACTATCATATCAATCCCCCCCGGTCCCGTCCCATCTCGTCTATGGAAGTCGGTGTCAGTAAGTCAACACAATAACTCTGAACAATATTTTTTAATGTCATTAAGAAGCATGACAAACAGCAGTACAACCTGATAACCTTCTTGTCAGAACAAACTGGGTATCAACACTACAAATGAGTCACATACAGTATGCGCACACATGCACACACATACATTCTTAGTGCTAATATTTACTACTTACTCTTTTAGCACCAAAAAAAATGCCTGATGTCTGGCCCTTTTCTTTTCCTCATGTTTGGCCTACTGTCTCTGTGAATAAAATCAAACAGGG
>JAOANJ010000014.1:9923862-9935808 GCA_026413345.1 Ariopsis seemanni
TGGGGATGGACATTTGACCTCACAGTAATCTTGACCTGGTGAAATTACTTGTATTAGCCTTGGAGATATTGTGTTAAACAAGGCTTTCGGACAGGCATTTGACCTCACAGTGACCTTGACCTTAGACCTTTTGATCTCAAAATCTAATCAGTTTGTCCTTGTCCCCAAATGCACAAATAGTGAAAGTTTGGTGAAATTCCTTTCATCAGCCTTTGAGATATCGCGTTCACAAGGTTTCGGGACGGACGCACGCACGCACGGACAACCCGAAAACATAATGCCTCCTGCACCTTACGGTGGTGGAGACATAAAAATAAATGTTATCTGGCAGATGTTTATCCACACCGTTGTTTCCCATTGTGAGTTAAAAGCAGTAGAGGCTGAACTGCCATAGTAAATAAGTAAAATAACATGGCTGTTATTTTAACTGTTTAACTTGCCCACATATGTAGCTAGATAATGGAAATAACATGTATATGGAATAGAATACTATGGAGAATCTTTACTGTCATTTTACAGTGAAATTGATTTGCAACTTCCTGACTAGATGCTATGTGTTTGAAATCCGCACTTTCAGGTTCATTTCTAAACCTCTCTGTAGACAGACACACACAAGCTACATGTACAGTGTGCATGTACCGTTAGCCCTTTTTATATATGAAAACATGCATTACACATTTATTACTTGCTTATTAAACCATAATGCCATATACAAAAGCTTATTCCCCAGAAAGCTTATCACCTGTAATTGTATAAATAAGAAGTCATCAATACCTATATACATCTTACACATGCAAATGTAATTAAGACCTGACAGTAAATTGTTTTGGACCATAACACTGACGCTGCCCAAATAATTCTAATGGTACAGACCAAAGGTAAATTTATAATCCTTCCACATCTGTTTACAAGTGTTCTCCTATAGCTGCCCTTGATTATCCTTGTAACTGGCTTGACTATTCAATTCAAATTGCAATATCCTTGTAATTATGGACTATTATATTTTCCACACATGACTAAAGCTATGCACATCCAAAGGGCCCTTGCAGTTTTTTTTTGTCCATATAAAGCACAGATCTAACTACATGCAAACAGGTGAGGTGAAGAGGAAGATAAATAAAGTATTGATTTATTAGAATTGTGTCAGCCAACCTCATTACTCATTTCATAGCTCTTTGACAACTATGCATTAGAAGAACACATTTACATGCCAAGACCCTTGTTAACAAGGTCAAAGAAATTCAGGCAGCAGTGTATTCATTTCAGAATATATTTGTTAAGTGTGTATTTCTCTTACCAAATGGTACTATAACTGGACAGGTGATGCTGTAGGCCACAATGACTGTGAAGACACAGAGAGTCCATCCATACATTGCCCCATATTCAAATGCGTATGCCTGATTCTTCACAGAATAAACAGAGATGATGCACGTCACCAAAGGTAGAGTATATAATACAGTAAACACTTTATGCAATAAACACTATACAGTGTGACATGAGGACCACCACTGAAGCTCACAGTAGATGGAGAATGTCTCAATCTTGTTTTATTTTAATATAGAAGGATATAATCTGTTTTTGTCCTTACTAGGACAACATTGGAGTTTAATTATAAGGTCATTATAATGCTTTATTTTTAACGTCTTATGCAAAGCATGCATGACCTATTCTGATTATATGAATACAGCAGAGAGATAGTTTCAGTTATTTCACAAAATGATTAAGAAAAGTTGTATATCCTAAGTCAGGGTCACACACTTACCTGTTTAACATATTTCCTCTCCGCAGCAGAACGTGCAAGAGCCATGCGCACACCGTAGAGCAGTAAACTTGGCAATCTGAGCAACTCCATCCCAGAACCTACCAATGCTGCAGTGATCACATAATTCACAAAGAACGCACCCTGATTTGGCAAAAACACACACCTGTGGCAAAGACAAAGAATCCTCAATTATTATTATGCGTCAGACTTTAGTAGTGCAACACAAGAATACATCAATAAAATAATATGAAGGTGAGGTCACATAAAGGTGACATGATATAAATACCAGAGATCTTAACTTACTCAAACCTCAGCTTCTGACTTGAGTGAGAATCAAAGAGCCATCGGAAAAACAGATCTAAACTGTGAGTGGAAAGGAACAATATGCAATTATTTAATAATATTGTAAATAAATAAATAAATAAATAAATAAAATGAACGAACAAAAACTGTTGAACCGAAGGTTCACTGGAATGTAAATGTTATAATGTAATGCAAAATAATGCAATAAAATAGAATAAAGTGTAAAAATAAAATAATCAATGCCCTTTAATAGAGGAGAATAGAATAGAATGCACAATTCAGCCACTGAGGTCCACAAGCCAGTGTATTCTTGGTGCCGTTCCCAAGCCCGGATAAATGGGGAGGTTTGCGTCAGGAAGGGCATCCGGTGCAAAACTCATGCCAAATCAACTATGTGGATGATGAAGAGGACTTTCATACCGGACTGGTCGAGGCCCGGGTTAACAACGACCACCACTGCAACTGCTTCCCAGCAGGGTACCAATGCAAACTATGCTACTAGAGGGAAAAGGAGGAGAAAGAGAGGTGGAAGGCGAATTCAGAAGAGACATGAGAATCGAAAATGCAGAAGTGGAATTGAAAGTTGGAACTTTAAATGTTGGCAGTTTGACTGGTAAAGAAAGAGAACTGGCTGATATGATAGAGAGGAGAAAGATTGACATCCTGTGTATACAAGAAACAAAGTGGAAGGGAAGCAAGGCCAGTAATATCAGAGGTGGTTTCAAGCTTTTCTATCATGGTGTGGATGGGAGGAGAAATGTTTTTGGGGTAATCCTGAATCAAGAGTATGTTAAGAGTGTATTGGAGGTAAACAGAGTGAGTGAGGAGTGTGAAGCTGGAAATCGAAGGGGTGATGATGAACATTGTCAGCGCACATGCCCTTCAAGTGGGGTGCAAGATGGAAGAGACAGAAGAATTCTGGAGTGAGTTGGATGAAGTGGTTGAAAGTATACCAAAAAAAGGAAAGAGTGGTGATTGGAGCAGACCTAAATGGGCATGTTGGAGAAGGGAACAGGAGTGATGAGGAGGTGATGGGTAGGTATGGAGTGAAGCAGAGAAATGTATAAGGGCAGATGGTGGTGGATTTCGGAAAAAGGACAGAAATGGCTGTGGTGAATACATACTTTAAGAAGAAAGAAGAGCACAGAATAACGTACAAGAGTGAAGGAACGTGTTCTCAGGTGGACTATATTTTATGTTGGAGATGCAATCTGAAGGCGATTGGAGATTTATGGTGACCCCTAACGGGAACAGCCAAAAGAAGAAGAGAATAGAATAGAATGCACATTGTAATTTAATAGCATGGAATAGAATCAAATGTCAATTACGGAATATAATAGAACAGTCAATTATTATAATGTAATTGAGTAGAACAGAATTCACATTGTAATGTAACAGCAGAGAGTAGAATCAAATACTCATCACAGAATAGAATAGAATATTTCCTGGTCATGTGACCTGACAATTATGTTTCATAGCAGAAAGAAAGGTCCCCAGTTCACAAATAAATAGTAAAACATAGGTTTTCTGGTACTGCTTATTAGAAAAATTAGAGAAATTAGTTGTTGCCATATGGCAACATCATGCAGTATCAGGTTAATGAACAGAATAATTTATCGAGAATACATTAGAAAAGAATGCTAAATGCAAAGTAATAGAATAGAATAGAACTGGCTACAGTAATAAAATAGAATAGGACTGGTTATTGTAATACTGGCTATTGTGTGCTGATTGTAATTTAATGACCAAAATAATGTATGGAGAACAGAATCGAACAAAATTTTAATTGCAAACTAAAGCAATAGAATCGGTTATTGTAATGTAATGGAATAGAACAGAATAGGACTGGTTATTGTAATAGAAATAAAAGATAAAGGCTAACCTGGTGAGCCCCAGTGATGGCAGGATAAGCACCATAAAGAGCAAGAAGATGTAGAGCTTGTACATCATGCTTATATTCTCACTTGACCTACGCACAAAGACTTCAAATTAATTTCTGTATGTCCAAGGGTGAGTGAGAGTGTGTGTGTTTATACCTGGTCCAGTGGCCCTCCAGCAGTGTAGAATAGTAGACTATGGTGGGCAACAATGCAGAGAAGGACCACAGGAGCAGAGTTGGGAAGAACTGACTGATAATAGCACTCTGGTGAATCAGATACACAACAGGAAATATAAGTAACAGAAGACACCATGCAAGTCAACAGTGTAAGAACACATTTGTAGCACAGTACATGCTGTTACTACCCAGCATTCAATGTAACACGATTGTCAGAAAGGCATTTGTGCAGATGTGAGCTACAGTGCAACTGTGCAGTCACACACATTTAGGTAGGCGATGGGTTTTGTGACATTGAACTTGTCAATGGTACTGATGATTATCGATGGAGTGGTGAGGAAGAAGAGTAGGATGAAGAGTAAAATGTTCAACAGTAGATATCGAGACCACCACACCCAGCTCTGCATTGATAGGTTCTCCCTGAGTCAAAAAAATAACATTACATATAAGCCATGAAAAGAAAAAAAAAACCTCAAGTACAAGTGTATAAGAAAGGCAGTTAATAATTATTATACCAATAGATGTTATCTGGATGGGGTGCATGGCTCACTCTCCACTTTTTTACTTTCAGCTGTTCACTAGTGGATGAAGGCTGAGGCTCCGTACGACAGCCACATGCTATTTCCCTTGTTCTTGCCATTTCCTGAGACCCAGTTCCACATTCAAGAGCATTGAAATCTTTAAGAATGCTGAGAGAACGGGAAAGAAAGAATAAGAGGAGACAGCACACATTGTAATCATAAATTCCTTCTCCGAGATTTCATGGCTCATAAATATTTTAATACACTTATAAATGCAGACTGCTGTCAGAATAATTGTTAAAAAAATGTAAGGCTTTCGATTTCAGTGTGGTGAAAAAAAAATGCATTCTCTCTGATCTTTTCTCTTTCATCCTGTTTCATTCTTGAGTCTACCCTTGTGCAAAAATAATACATTTCTCTCAACCGTATTTACACACTAAATTTTTACAGCACCAGTGAATTCATCACCAATTCAAAAATGTTGAAATGACTGGTCTGTCAGAGGAGAAAACATTACATTTGAAAAGGAATTAAACACAGTCTTATGTATTGCTTGGTTTTCAAAATGACAATTTTGGTATGTTTAGAAAATAAAAATACAGGATTTCGAGAATAAATTCGTAATATTTCAAGGAAAAAAGTCCTAACATATTAATGAAAAAAGTCACAATATCTAAAATAACAAGAATAAATGATTTTCAATAATAAACTTGGAATATTTTGAAACGAAGTTGTAATATCTGACATCATGAGAAAAAAACCCCTCAATATTTCAAGAAAAAAATGTTACTCAATATTAAGAGGAAAACATCACAACATTCAAGAATAAAGTCAAAATGGTAACAGAGCAATGTGTTAAAATGAAGGACACAGTACTGGTTTTATAATTAAAGGAAACCTTAATCATCTGATGCATCAGCACTGCATTATTAGTAGTATTAGAACTTTGAAACAATTGTGCAATAAATTGTGTTTATTTAGAAGAAAGTACCACAAGAACATGGAGGATGGTTACAAGGATTCCCATGGTATCAATGGTACCGGTAGCATCTGTGGTATAACATCTCTAACTCTGATGCACTTAATACAGTAATTGAGCATGCAATGCTTTATGGCATATGGACTCGCCATAAGGTTTAAATTGATTATCTACGTGCCATAATGCATTGGGGACTCAATGCCGAATGCACCAGTGTTCCATTCCTTCAAATCCATTGATTGTTTTGATTCTCATTGGCTCCTTTGCAACTATACACCCTCTCGAATGGCTTGCAGATGTAGCTGATCATGGCCTGCAATTTCCTGTTCAACTAAAGAAACAATAACTTCAACAAATCCACAATGTTCCTGATTTTAACACAAACATTGCCCTGATAAGTATAATGATTTTATTATTACTGATACATATCTATTTTTTAAATAGTGGCCCTCAGACACCTCCATATATTCATTATTGAAGCACATTGAACAGAAATTGAACTCAAATTCAAGCAACTTTTACTTGAGCCTTAGTTTGCTCGGTAAACACTTACACAGTAAACACCTAATTTGCTTAATAAACACTGTTAAATGAATGCTTACTAAGCTGCCATAGATTCAGTCTGGAGTGTGACGAAAGCCATTCCCAGTGGACGCTGTAAGCTACTGTCTTTATGCTTTGTCAATTCTTCTTCAAGTTGAGCCACCTGAGAACTGAAGTATTCTATAGCATCAACCTGTACACGCATGCACACACACCAACATGCATGCATGTTATTTCGAGTCACAGCTTATAAGGTAAGATAACAGATAATCTCTCTTAAATCTCCAACCCTAAATGTGAACATTAATGCTTTCAGTGGTGCCACATATTATAGAAAAGGTTCATATTGCACACCTACAGAATTCCGAGACATTACAAAACAAAAAACATTATGTATAATAATATAGAATTTTAAGCAGCAGCCTTTCACTGGATTTTGGCTTGGCACCTCACATTTGGTCCAGAGAAGTTACAATTTCATAAAAGTTTAGTCTATGTTACCCTTTCACACCCTTGGCATGTGCAGCAGGTGCAGAGATGCCCACAAGGCCGGGGGTTGATGACTTCCTGTTGCCCTTGGGATTCAAGGACCTTGCGGTAATACAGCAAGTTTTTCTCTGCTCGCTTCCTGTATGAGATAAAACGATAAAAACTTTAAAAAAAAAAGAACTCAACCCAAACTCACCTGAAAAAAGTTTGTTGTTAGATACAATATGAACACTGTACCAGTTTATCTGGCTAATAATGTTAGACTGTAATACAAAGCATAACCATTCCAGCACAGTACTGAATTGAGGCCAGGATATTATATTGTTTTTTCTAAGTGAGTGCATGTAAAAAAAAACAGTGACAGTTACTCTTGTGAAAGGTCACTGGGATGAGGATCTGATAAAATGCATACTTCCTCTGTGCTTGTGTGACAAATAACAGAAAATTACAGCAAAATAGCTTGAATAGCTTTTGTTTTGAACCAAAACAATGATGCCTAACTCAAAAGTATTGCATAAAAAAAAAAAAAAGAAAAAAAAAAAGATATTCTAGTGTTTTCCATACTTTTCATTCATCAGGTAGATCAGGTTAGCCACATCGTAGCATAAACGAACATCCTTCACCTCACAGGATGGGTATGCCTCTCTGCATATACAACGGATCAAAAGGGGGAAAGGAAGCACGTTATACCACATCAGATTTCTTGCCTTTTAGAAAAGAAAAAAAAAAAAAAGGACTAGCAGGACAAATTGTTAGACATGCATTTGGTGCTATACTGTGTAAATACTACTACTACTACTACTACTAATAATAATAATAATAATAATAATAAGAAGAAGAAGAAGAAGAAGAAGAAGAAGAATCATCTCAACAGGTGAAGCATTTTGAAGTTTTAATAAGCCTCATAGTATTTATTGCCATTATTTGAAATGACTGGTGAAAAAATAAATAAATTAAACTCCCTTGGGATGAAAAAAATATTTCCTGGCAGATGCTGGAAAGTTTTTGTCCTTACGTAAAATGAATCCTTAAACTGTCTTCACTAGCAGTGGGAGGGATGAAGCATACAAACAGTGTTGTTCTAGCCTGGGTGAAACAGAAAAATGCAAAACTTAACTAAATCCATGTCTGTCTCTCTCTCTCTCTCTCTGTGTGTGTGCACACTCACTGTCTCTCTTCTGGTTTCTTTCATTTGTGAGGTGTGATGTCTCAGCAGTGCCACCGTGAGGATGAGATACAGAACTGCAAATATTGTGTGCAACCAAAGCAGATTATCCCTAAAAAGCAATAACACAGAAACTTCAGTCGTCACTAAACCGATATATATGAAATCACTAAACCAATATATATGAATAACACTATTCTATTAAAGTCAAGCCATTACATTTCTCTTGGTGATCCAAACGCAAATTTAAAATAGCACATTACGCATAGCTTTCAAAAGACGTGATTTCCAGAGACACTTGACTACCAGATAATGAAATTTGTATATTTATTTACATAAGATAGGTTTTTATACAGCACTTATTTTTAATTTACTTTTTAAAAAAATAACATGGGATTATTTATTTACACATTTTACAAAAAAATATTCATGACACTTTCATATAAAACTAGTTACAACAGTTTGTTTAGTCCACTAGCTTGTTGGACAGTTGACAGTTTCTGTCATGTAAGGACAATAGATGGATGTAAGTGCAGGAAGAGTTTTATTGAAAACACACTAGCAAACAGATCCAAAACAAAGGCAGAGTCGAAAAACAGGCAGTGGCCAAGCAAGGCATAGACAGGATATCAGAGGGAATACAATACTCACAGTCCAAAAACACAAACAGGGTCAAAACCAGAAAAGTGACACAAAATAAAAAGCTTTCACAACGTCTGTGTGTTACTGAGAGTCCTTATATGCATGCGCTGCGATTGTGCTCTAATCAAGAACAGCTGCAGGCTAATTAATCCTGACGGCGTGCATGCACTTTGCAGTCTGGCTGCGCTCTGAGCTCCAAAGTGCATGGATGTGACAGATATAACCAGACAGCTGTTTGACATATCAAGTTTGATATCCAATGGAAACTATATAGTAATGATGTAAAGTGAAAGTGCTGGTTCACTGCTGTCCACCAGGCACCCAGCAGTGTCACACCACAATAAATGTCGTGGTGTTGTTTCTGGCTCATGGCATGCAGTGTCAAAGAAAGGAATAAATATGTATTCGTAACTATGATGCGTCTCTCATTATTGGTATCACTGTCACAAGACAATGCAGCATCTTATTGACCTGAAGTACACGACACTACACAATTCAATGGTTCATACGCTATAATATTATTATTCTCTTTAGGCTAATATTGTGTCCTTGCAAATATTTTTTCGCATACACATCAGGAGCTTGGCTTTTAGGCAGTGCCTAAAAATGTATATTAATACTTGTCTGAATACGTTAAAATGTAGAGGGATTAATTTCCAAGTAAAATAGTATTCATCTGAAAATGATTAACAAGGTCATTGTGTTTGATGGTTGATTGCATTTCATTCACCGACATCACAAAACAGCATGTATTGTTCTTGATGATGCACTGTCTGGAGGTTGAGGACTTTAAAGTTAAATCTTAACTTCAGTATATGCAATTCATGCTCTCATGACCTTTTCTCTTTAAAAACAGCTCTCAGGGCAGTGCATTTGGGGTCTATGAGCTGTTGCATGATCTGGCAGGTATTTAGGCAGGTGACTTCTAACAGCATCATCAATGAATAAAGGCAGTTTGCAGTTATAGCCATATTTGCTGAGCCTCGAGACCTCGACACCCTCAACTTGGAATTCCTCCACGGGAACATCTTGACTTTGAGTTCAGAATGGCTGCTCATAGTATGAACAGTGAACAAAGTAGAATTTCTTACCCTTAAATAAGTTATACTGTACATCAGGGGAACAGTCAGGGTCTTCTAGGTCTTCAGAGAAAGCCCAAACATATCAGCATTTCAAATGCTATGTTTATTTTTTTCTCATTCTTTAATGTCTTTCATAATTTCATTACAACTATTCTTGTCTCATTTTCTAATCAAATTTGCTTCAGAAAGAAAAGGGTTACGGTCCTGAAAACATTAAAATAGTGTTATCTAATGAGATTTTTTTGTTTGTTTGTTGTCTCTAGGCTGAGAAGAGTTTAGAGCTGGCTCACTCATTGGTTAGGACTTCATTGTTGGGACAGAAGGCCATGGCAGCGCATGTTTATGTAGGAAGTGACAGATGAGATTTTGATTTATAATGGGAGGGACCAAAAATGTATTACCCTTGGCTTTGTGGAAGGCCAACGCGAGCTTAACCGCAAGTCGGAGAGCAAGTAGCACAGGCTAATGACCGAGAAACTAAGATTTTTGTCTTCAGATTCTTCTTCTACGCACATGTAGCAATGTCATAATTTCATATAAATAAAGTTTTAGGGGTTTTTTTTGTAAACTTCCCCATATCCCTCTATTGTAAAATATGTTCATTTGTTGGGTTCCATTAATGGTTCCACTATTGTTTTTGATGGGTCATTAATTAGTGCAACACATCTGTGGACATTATTGTGCTTGACAAGTCTGGAAAGGGCTAAGCTGGCTTCATGAGTCCTACATGGACAATATTCATGAATACAGTATATTTTTTATTTTCCCCAAGACGTTTATTTTTTGATGCAAGAATGTTTTGGCACCTATCCGCTGTTTGTATTGGATCAAATATGTAAATTAGCATCATAAAATTCCGTGTGAAAAGTTGAGTGTTTATCTGAGTCGCCATTTGGTAGAATGCTAACTGGTGTATTATGTTGTAGGGATGCCAGAATTCTTTCCCCTGTCTCTGTGTGTTGATAGCCCGGTCATTCACTGTTTTCCAGGTATGTTTGCCTGACTATGCTAAGAAAACTCTTAAGATCTGTCTTAAGATTTTATTCATTACTGTATGGTTTATTTCATTTATTGTATATTGTAAACTACACTATACAATGAATATTAAGTGTACAACTATTATAGTCCGTTTTATCTCACACAGTGTAATGTAGCCAGCCTGCTGCACAGGATGTAATTTTTCTTCTCTCTCTTTCTTTCTATCAATCAATCAAATCAATCATGCTTGGGATGTCTGGAAATTCCAGAATTCTTTCCCGTCTCCATGTGTTGATAGCCTGGTCATTCATTGTTTTCCAGAATAAATGTTGACAGATCAACTCTTCACCTCCTCTGCATCATCTATTAGCCACACAGTGACTTTTAGTTAGTATTAGAGTAACTGACTGGTTATAGTCGGTTACACACACTCGCCCCAGTATTTTTTACTCATATTTAAGTATGCATTTCCCTGTGTAATTTACTTAGTTACTTTTAAAATCAACACCCACAGCTACACACAATGGAGCTACCTGGCAGCCTGTCCCTTGCAAAATCCTTTGCCCGGTTGCTGTTTTGGTGTGTTTGGCAAAGTTTTGGCTGAGCTGAAGTCCCAGCTCAAACAGCAACAGTTCACCACTGTTGTACATATATACACAAGTATTTGCTTTAGATCGATCAACATACAGACCCATTAGCTTGTTATAACTGGCTATACACTATGGATAGTTTTCACAGGACATCACAAAGCGAGCAATTCCCCAGGGTCCGCCATTACTCGGGTCAAGTGGTGTGGTTCGGTTCACTGAGCAAGCTTTGTTAATGTGTAGAACGTTAAGGCCTTAAAATTAAACTAATCCAAAGTTAAAGCTTTACAGCAAACAATGGTACAGCTTGCTGCATTCATGACTGCTGTAATGGGTCAAATGACCCAGTTAATCATAGTTTTCACAGCATTCCTGCAATTAGAGAGCATGAAAGTGACCATACAAAGTATACAAAGGAGGATTAACAGAAAAACTATCAGCCCTCCCAACACAGTAGAGTCTGCTCAGACCATTTCATTAGTAGTATGTATTTTAAATAAACAACTAAACTGCAAAATACATAATCCTATCTATAATATTGTGTAAACAGTGCCTGCCTGGTCAATGTTTTCATTATAATCTAGATCTAATAATGCTCGATAATGTTGTAATGGAATGTTGAGTGTTTACTCATGCAGAGGGACTTATGTCAAATAATTTATCATCACACAAAGACTGTGTTCATTTTTGTGTATAAAGACTAACTAGACTGGGGGAATGACAATGATACAAAAATGTTATATGACATTAGTTGTAGATAGAGTATTTATGTGGTTAGATGCACATTTTATACGTTAGACACAATCATACCTACATGGTAAGACATTTACCAGATGTAC
>JAOANJ010000014.1:10984388-10995144 GCA_026413345.1 Ariopsis seemanni
ATTTGTAAATTATTGCATTCCGTTTTTATTTACAATTTGTACTTTGTCCCAACTTTTTTGGAATCGGGGTTGTATGTATATACAATCACACATCACACACAATCCTGGGCAGAACCCTGCACTCTAACTGGAAGAGACCTACAATGCTCTGGCTGAACTGATGGCTTGGCTATGGTGCATTAATTAGATTCGGGTGTAAATAATTCATGCTGACTAAAGCTAAATTTTTACCTAGAATTAAATTTTAATGTTCCCCAGAGAATTTGGCTTACAGAAGAAAGATAGCTGTACTGATGCTGCCTCAAGTGGGAATACTGTGCCAAAATATCGTACCAATCACAGCTTAATGCTGGAAGCATTAATGTGACATTAGTTTTCACAATACAATATGATATGCCACTATGGAGGGATATAACAAAAAAACTGAATGCAGTAAATGTAGTAAATCTCATTAATGTGGCCTCTTCAACCCCACACCCCTCTTCTACTCCTCCCCCTTCTCTGAGAATAAAGTGTGTCTGATGGAAAACCTCTACACGCGGTGGCCAGTCTCCCTGGACCATGTGCAGTTTATGGATGCTACACATTCCTAATTTTACCATTTTTAAACTTGTTTCTAAGGGTATAACCACTTAAGCCCCAAACAACTTGCACAGATATTTTTTAAGATGTCTTTTGGGAAAATTTTGCATTCGAATGCACATAGAAGAAAACAGCTAACTGTAATCTGTGCCTATGCATAAATCTCCTTGCTAAGAGGCGGCCATAGTCTGTATTTGTTTTCAAAAATGCACCCAAAAAAGTATGTAAAAATAGTGCACTCCTTACCAGAATCAGCTACTATTTCACACCATTAAGACTCTGTTTAAAAAGCCTTCTTGGAATATAAATGGTCTGGCTGGCCATGCACAGAAATTATAACTGTAGCAGATGAATTGTTTAAAACTAAACAGATGAGCAGAAGCTGTGGAATGTTGAGCAGAAGCTGAAAAATGAGATATACTGTGTGTGTGTGTGTGTGTGTGTGTGCTCTCTTGAGAGTATCATTTGCTTGCTTTGCTCAATTCCACTTCTTTTCTGCACTCGGCTGAACCACATAACAAAATGAATCCAGGAAGACCCAGTATCAGGGAAAGAAAAAAAAAAACGATGTTCCTAACTGCACACTGCTAAGTGTTGTACATTCGGTATATCAGTCCTTATAACGACATGCTGTTTGACCTACTATTAGTACGGGAAGATTTGTGGGATGTATTTAAATGATCTACTTGAAACCCAAATGGTCTGTTTGGGCATTGTATTGCGAAAACAGTAAACTCCAGCAGATGAGCAGAAAGTAAGAAATTCTTTGAGCTCATAAGTGGCATAACAGAAAAGCGTTCACACTATAGTCTGGAGATTGCAAGCTTGAATTGATGATGCCACAGACATCTGTGACTAGGAGTGCGAGAGAGTAAAAATTTCCCATCCTCTCTGGGTGGGAAGAACAACATACTCTCTCCCCATCATGGTGACAATAATCAATCACGGGCATTTGCAAGCTCATGTATGTGGAAGAGGGTGGCTAATGCTTTCCTCTAAATGTTACGCAGAGATGCCCACAAGCGCTGGCGACCGGCGTTTTTCTCCGCCTACACAGACGGTCTGCACCGGCAACTTGATCCTAGAAAAAAATTTAAACTTTCCTTTCAATGTTCAAGCGATTTATATCATCTCCGCTACCCATAATTTGCTGCAAATCCAGTTATTTCACTACGAAATTGTCTTCGATTCGGGTCTGGCATGACTGGAAGCAACGCCATATTTGTTGATCGATTCTCACGCTTTGATTGGCTAATCCAAACCACATGACCACGCCGTAGCATATGTAGTTATGTTACAGAGCCAGGCAGCATACTACAGAGAGTAACTGAGAAAGCCAAGCACACATACTGAACATCTGGAGGGAAATTTCATACTTATTTTGCAAGTATTTTACAAGGAACTAGTTAGTAATTTATTAGCTGAGAATGCACCAGAACGCATGTAAATTAAAAAATTTTCTGCAGGGCCATGCCCCCAGACCCCCCTAGCATTCCAGATTCACAAATTCCAGAGCTGCCTACTACTTTTTTTTAGCTGGCTATTTCAGATTTTCTGGAGAACCCTGAAGGGCTCAGCAGATAGTGGTCAGGATGGCAATCCAGCAAAGTAAAGTTTTTTTTCCAGGATCCCCATCCTGACCACCAATTGCTGACCCCTGGTTTAGAGACTCTCCCTTGATCATCTACTAAACATCAACTACTATAAGATGTTCATGTTGTTGAGACTTTGGCAGGTTGTTGGCACACCAGAGGTGGTTAGTGCTATTTCAAGTGTCTCCAGTGAACTGTCCAAATAAATCAGGACATAGGATTGCTGACCAATCTCCCAGCTAGTGTTGAGCTGCATAGATGATCTCAGCAGTTTCATGCTCTTCTCAGTAATGGAACTCGGGCTCCTGTTGACATCCTGTGGTCAAGCAGTGGTGTGCTGATAACTGCAGTAAACACTGTGCTTTATCTCTCATATCCGAGTTACCAGAGCATAGAGACATCTCCTCTTAGTGCGGTTTGAAACACAAGCACAAACCCATCTCCATTTCACACAGACTTCACTCAGAGCCTTCAGATGACAGTGCTTGACCAAAGTGAACATGGGCAGTGCTGAAACTGTCTTTGGAAACAGTATTGCCTGATTTTAGTTAGCCGTGAAGAGGATACATGATGTATGAATATATTCTGTTCCACATGCAGGCAAATGTTTTCACAAGAGAAGGGAGGGAGGGAGAAAGGGAGAGAGGGAAGGAACAATTCCTTTTCTCAGAACATTAAGAGCATTACAGGCAATTTAACAGACAGTGCAACGTTTATACAACTAAGTGGAGTAAGAACGATGCACTATAGGTCCAAAAGTCTTCTTCTTTGGCGTCTCCTATACTAAACATTTGGACCATAATGTACCAGATGTTTGGATCTCATTGGTCATGAGGTATTGTTTAATTGCTGTATGGTTTTGTGTTGTGTGATGCAGTGTGATGCACTGTTGCCTCACAGCAGGAAGGTTCTTGGTTCAGACCTCATGGCTGACTCAGGCCTTTCTCTGTGATGTTTGCATGTTCTCCCTGTGCCTGCATGGGTTTCCTCCAGGTGCTCTGGTTTCCTTCTAAAGACATGCTGGTTAGGTCAACTGGCTACTCTAAATTGCCCATAGGTGTGAATTCTTGGGTTTCAGTCACGTGACTTTTCTTAGTGATTTCACTTCCGTTAAAACTGCTGGTGGTCAAGCAAACCAAAACTGCTGCCGTAGTGCAAACAAAAAGCGATAACTTATCCAAGTACGCTTGTAATCTAGAAGCCACTGTTTGCTTTAGATATATTCAGAAGATTGCTATGTGCAGTGGAATAGACCCCTACAATCTGGGAAAGAAGGATTTGTCATACGATCTCGAAAACTACCCTTCAGTTGAGTTCCCCGATATCTCGAACTATCTGGTGTTGCAGACATCCTTCTACATCACAAAACAGATGAAAGCGTGGAAGAGTATGGAGGCTTACAACTGTTTTGTATGTGGCTGGGTAAAGGACCTCAGTATCAAGTTGGTGCTGAATGAATCCTGTATTGTTTTTGCCTATGTCAGTATATATCTTTCAAGCTTTTCGTTTGCATCTTTACAACGAAGCGCTGCAAGTTGAAGCGTATGCAAGCAACAGTTTGCTTGATTCTCACTTGTGTTGGCTCTTATCTCTCAGGTAAATCATTCACAAAGATCATCAGAAACCCATTTAAAGTCCTGGACCTTAGTTAAACAAGATGGAGAAGTGATCACAGCGCATTGTAACTGTATGGCTGGGTAAGAATTTTGTCGCAACCTTTATGCATATGGACTTGATTATTCGTGATTGTTTTGATCACATGCACTTGCTGAAAGACTCATTGAAAAGATTGTTAGGACACCCTGTTAAAGAAAGCAAGACGTGTTGTTTTCAATATGGTGGCCATCGAGTGAGGAGTAAACAAAGAAAGAGCTGGGGACTTTAGCGCTTCATGACTAAAAAAAGTACCATAAAATAACAATGCATAGCAAGAAAAGCACTTGGAAAACACTAAGGACATAGCTGAAAGGGATATACAAACCTTTCACCAAGTGATCACTGCAAACTCGAGCATGCTTCGACTCGGCTCCCTTCAATTTCAGTGAGAGGTTCAAAAGTCACCTTTCTCGGCGTCTTTTTGTGAAATCCTGTGTTCATTCCCCCTTTTTAATTAGTTCACGGGGAACCCTGAAGAAACTTTTCAGTTTCATGGTTTGATCGATTCAAACAACCTAAAACAACGTAAGCATAAGGCGTTTTTCATGCGAGTAATGCACCTTCTCTGTACAAGCGCTTTGTCAACTGAGCTTTGGTAGACTACCAGCTAAAGTTTGAATAACTAATGAGGTGGATGTGACGTCATGTGAAACCCAGCAATACTTGGGAGAGGGAGGGCGCTGTGGTGCTTGGGAGTTATAGTCTGTGGTGGCCATGTTTGAAGGCTGCCACGAACTCGCGCAGTCACTGACAGAACCCCCCCCCTCGAGGTGCTCGCTCTGGGAGCGCTGTCCTTCCTGGAACGCCCACGCTTCCTTGGTGCTGGTTTCTCAGGGTGATGACTGTAAAATTCTTGTGTCAGTAAAGGATCTAGAATGTCCCTGGCAGATACCCATCTATGCTCCTCCGGACCGTACCCCTCCCAATACACCAAATATTCCAAGTTTCCTTGTCTGCATTCAGAGTTGAGTATCTTGTGTACCTGGTACATTGGACCTCCTTCTATTTCTACTGGTGCTGTGTGTTCTTTGGCAGGTGTGTTTTCGGTTAATGGTCCCAGGATAGCAAGTTTGAAACAGGATACGTGGAATGTAGGCGATAAGCGGCAGTGTTGTGGCAGCTCCAGTTTGCATGATACCTCATTGACCTGGTGAAGGACCTTGAAGGGACCAATGTACTGAGTTCTTGCATGCGTTGGGGTTATGTAGGTCTCTGGTGGATACCCATACTCTGTCCCCTGGTGCGTATACAGGGGTTTCTCCTCTGTGTCTAACCACATATTGCTTTTATTTGCTGGCCACTTGTTCAAGACGTTGGTGAAAGCTCTCCCATACTTGTTCGCTCCTCTTGAACCAGGCATCGACAGCGAGGATATGCATGAGTGATTCATCCCAAGGGAACAATGGAGATCGATATCCTAGGACACACTGAAACAGCATGAGTTGAGTGGCTGAGTGTCTGAGGGAGATTTGAGCATATTCTGCCCACGGAAGAAACTGGGACCAGTCTTTGGTGTTTTCGAGGCAGAATACTCTCAGGAGGAAAACAATTTCTTGGCACGTTCCACGTTGACCATTAGACTGAGGGTGGTGTCCCTGTTAGGGGTGGTGGAGGTGTGGTGAGATAGGATCCAAAAGCAGAACACAGACAGTTATCCAATAAATAAGGTGATTTAATCCAGGGGAAAATGGCGTGGCAAAAAGGTAAACAAACAGGACAAGAAACAAATGGCAAAATTAGCTCGGGAAAAAAGAGACAAAAAACTTGACAAAAACACGAGACAGGCAAGGGCAAAAATGCTAGTGCAAAAAAAAAACATGAACAAGAATAAACACTAGTGCAAAAAAATATGAACAAGAAAAAAACCTTAGTGCAAAAAAACCACGAACCAGAAAAATAAGCTAGAGAGAAAAAAACATGAAACACAATGAGGCACAGAAACGGCTAGAGAAGCAAAATGAGACGTTCTGGCGAAGTCAGAGTCTGAGAACAGCATTTAAATATCCAGCGGTGAAAACCAGGAAGTGAGTTCAGGTGAGATGGAATTCCCGTCCTGGATCCGGATCGGCACTGGTGTGGGAGATCTGTAATCTCTGGAGTGGATGTCCGGAGCAGAGCATGACAGTCCCGAGGTCAGACTCACCAAGACTTCAAGCTTATCCATGAAACTGGCTCACAACCTGGATGAGAACTAGGGTCCCAATCACTCACAATGTCCTCTGGGATCCCAAAGTACCTGAAAACCTGGTCGAATATGAGCTCTGCCGTTTTGAGGGCTGTGGGTAGACCAGGCAGGGGAATGAGTCTCAGCACCTTGGAGAATCGATCTACCACCACCTGCATTGCCTTGTGATTTGGGTAAGTCTGTGATGAAGTCGATTGCCAGGTGGGACCATGGTCTCTGAGGTATGGGTAATAGCATGAGTTTACCTACAGGTGAAGCTTGAGGTACTTTGGCTTGTGCACAAACAGAGCAGGATGATATGAACTGGTTGATGTCTGTTCTCATGTTCTCCCACCAATACTTGGTCCTGATGAGTTGGTATGTACGCCTGCTATTCGAGTGTCCCATGGCCGGAGATGAGTGAGCCCAGGTGATCAGGCAACCTCGGTACTAAGGTGGGATGAATGTGAGCCCTGGAGGACAGTTACCAGATGGGTTGCAGGGTTGGTTCCGGGCCAGTTCCTTATCAATATCCCAAGAGACAGCAATCACAAAGCACTTGAGCAGCAAGATGGGTGTGAACTTAGGACTGGTAGTGGTGGAGGCATACAATTGAGACAGAGTATCAGCTTTAGTGTTTCGGCAACCCAGATGGTATGCGATGGTGAAATTGAACCTTGTGAAGAATAGAGCTCATTGTGCCTGTTGTGGATTCAGATGTTTTGCAGATTTGAGATTTCCAGGTTCTTATGGTCTGTGAGTATGATGAATGGATGAGCAGTCCCCTCCAGCCAACGTCTCCATTCCTCCAAGGCTAACTTTATAGCCAACAGTTCTTGGTTCCTGATGTTGTAGTTTTGTTTGGTGGGTGTCAATTTTCTTGAAAAGAATGCTACTGGATATAGCTTGGGTTTCTCCCCAAAGGGCTGGGATAGGACTCCACCGACTCTGGTCTCAGAAGCATCTACCTCGACGGTGAAAGGTTTCGAGGGGTCTGGATGTTTCAGGATGGGTGCTGTGGTGAAGGCTGATTTGAGTCAGGTGAAATCTTCTTCTGTCCCTGGTTCCATTGTAGATGCTTAGGGCTCTTTTTGAGTAGTGCAGTGAGTGGCACAGCAATGGCACTAAATCCTTTGATGAATTTTCAATAGAAGTTACCAAATCCGAGGAATCATTGGAGTTCTTTGAGGGAGGTGGGCGTGGGCCAGGAGATGATGGCAGAGACCTTGTTGGAGTCCATACTAACCCCATCAGCACTAATGATGTATACGAGGAATGAGACCTTGAACGCACGGAACTCGCACTTTTCTGCCTTAACGTACGGCTGATTCTCTCGGAGTCTGCCGAGTACTGCTTTGACATGTATGTGGTGACTGGTTTTGTCTGGGTAGTAAATCAGAATGTTGTCTATGTAAGCAATCACATACCGTCCCAGCATGTCCCTGAGCACGTCGTTGATCAGGCATTGGAACACACTGGGCATGCAAGATAGTCCATATGGCATGACCAGATATTCATAATGACCAGAGGTTGTGCTGAACACTGTCTTCCACTCGTCCCCTTCCCGTATACACACTGGGTTGTAGGAACTCTTGAGGTTGAGTTTGGTGAAGATGCGTGCAAATCTTAGCTGTTCTCATGCTGACCATACCAGAGGTAATGAGTATGGATATTTCACAGTGATTTGATTGAGACCTCTGTAGTCAATGCAGGGCCGAAGCCCTCCCCCTTTCTTTTCCACGAAGAAGAACCCCACAGACGCTGGGGAGGTGGATGGGCGGATATAACCCTGCTGTAGAGCCTCCTGTACATACTCCTCCATTGCACATTGCTCAGTTCTTGAAAGAGAGTAAATGCAGCAGTGTGGAGGGGTAGTACCAGGAAGGAGGTCATATGGTCTATGAGGGTCCGCTAGCTTTACCTTTGCTGAAGACTTCACAGAGATCATGATAGCAGGCTGGGACCTGTTCAATACCTCCAGGAGAAGGGCTCTCCATGGAGCTGGAAGCCAGAGTGAGTCGGAGCAGTTGCAGGCAGTTCTGGTGGCAGGACGAGGACTATTTCAAGATTTCCTTCTGTTGCCAGGAGATTAAGGGATTGTGCAATTGTAACCATGGAAATGGAAATCCTAAGATGATAATGTGATTGGAGGTTCAAGTAACATATAGGGAGAAGTGTTCTCGATGCAGAGCCCCAACCTGGATCTCTAGTGGTCTAGTTCTTCTGGTGACCAATTCCTCTCCAATAGAGCTACCATCAATAGCTCGGAGGCTCACTGGTCACTGGAGTTCCTCGGTGGGCAGCTCAAGGCTCTGAATGACCTCAATGTTAATGAAGTTGCCCTCCACCCCGGAGTCTAGCAGAGCAGAGAGAAATGGGAGGTTTCTCATATGGACAGCAAGACCTTGAATTTCAGGAATGGATGAGAGGGAAAATGTTTATGACTCACTGGGGTGTTTGGGTGATCCTCCTGCCTGGGATGGTCATATTTTCTGGAGATCACAGGCCAGACGGGACACTGGGCCAGCAGGTGACCAGACTGTCCACAGTAAAAGCACAACCTCTTCCGGCATCTCCTCTCTCTTTTGGAGCGGGGTGTGCGAGTTTTTGATATTTCCATGGGTGTGGGTGACTGTGCAAACTGGGTCCAAACATGGGTGGATTGCAAGGAGGGACGGTTCCAGAAAAGGTGATCTAATTTAATAGCCAGGTCTATTAGAGAGTCCAAAGTGTGCTACTCATCTCTGCATGCCAACTCAGTAAGGATGTTGGGGTCCAGACCCTGCCAGAAAACGGCCTTCAGTGCAGGATTGTTTCAGCCGCTGCCAGCTGCCAACATACGAAATTCCAAAGCATCCTTAGCCACAGTTGTTTTCCCTTGTCTTAGGGTGAGCAGCTTCTCCCCAACTTCAACTCCTTCTGGTTAGTGATTAAACACTCTCCTGAACAGATCTATGAAATGATCATAGGACGTTGTGGGTTCTCCTCCGCGATTCCAGACAGCAGTGACCCATTGCAATGCACATCCAGTAAGCAGCTTCACAAACAGAGCAATTTTTTTGTGGTTCTGAAGTTCCCATTAGAGTGGTGTAATATAGGGAACACTGCAGAAGAAAACCCTTACACTCAGACACTTACCCGGAGTATTTGTCTGATCAAGGAATGGCTGTAGCAGAATTTCCGGCTGATGTGGGTGTCAATATCAATGGATGTCAATGTCGCTCAGCATCTGCTGATGTTCTCCTAGCAGGCATCTTTGAGCCGAAAGCACAGTTTGCTTTGCCTCTTCTGCTGCGTCCATGATGGTGAAGTATCCTGTCAGAGTGCAGGCACTTATGGACGCAAATGCAGGGGAGAGCGGGTGTGTCGCAAACTGGTAAACAAATCCAAATCTTGAGACAGGAATCAAAGTCAGGCTCGTGCTAAGGGTCGGTCAATGAGCAAATGGGATGTCAGAGATATACCACAGTCTCAGATTCGAGTGAGTAATGTCGTGGGAGTCAGAATAACTTGGAATCAGGCCAAAACAATAAATGGCTCAGTATGATCACATACACAGACACAGAACGGTACTGCGCAAGGTGCATGAGTGTTTAATTAATACTTGAGAGAAGCAGGGTGCTGTGGCGCTTGGAAGTTGTAGTCCGTGGCGGCCATGTTTGAAGGCTGCCACAAACTTGTGCAGTCACTGACAATTTCATGTTTTGTCTGGTAACTTCAAAGTACACTGAGATTTTGGAGCAACATATGCGGCCTTCAAGACAACATATTTTCCAGAGCAATTTCAACAAGGCAATGTAAAACCACATTCTGCTCACATTACAAAGGCATGGCTGTGGAAGAAGAGGGTGCCTGTCCACACCTTAGGACCTGTTTGGAAGAAGAATGGGAAAAAATAACACCTGAAACACCTCATCACTTGGTGTCTTCAGTCCATAATAATAATAATAATAATAATAATATAAATAATAATCTATTTACCTCCAGGAAGACTGTATGACAATTAAAATACAAAATGTGTTCATTTTAAATAACTCAATTTTAACACCTCATCAATATAAAGCAGTTTCCTGCAGAAAGTCTCAACTTCAGGCGTCAAATGTCTAAGACAGTGGAGACAGATGAGCTTCAGCTATATTCAAAGAAAACAGTGTGAACGAGGTTTTAACGTGAAAGAAACACTGTTAAAAGTATTAGAATGAGCGCATTAATATAAACTTGTGATTTGAGCTCGAGCCAGAATTTCTGTCAGAGCTTCTATTATAAAATATTACAATAATAATAGCAATATTTATTATTTTGTACTGTGATCATCACTAGGCTGTCTGGTTAATCACAGTCAGCGATTCTGCCGTGTGTAACCCTTTGAACAATATTAAAAAGCAGCAGAGCAAACCCCATGCTGAGCTGAGTGATACGTCATTCATGGCCTGCAAGCTTTGATATAAGAAAAGGCCATAAAACACATGTCGCTTTGAGGAAAATCAATAAGCGCTCTGTTGAGAGGAGCGTTTTTCAAACTACGTCATCCATCATCATCATCATCATCACTATCACCAGATCTTACTTTGTTTTTCTCACTCTGTTCAACAAATTGTCTTTCACATTACACATGTTGTATATACCAATGAAGTTAAAATACCACAGTCAAACATACCCTCACCAGCTACTTTAATAGGAACTTGTTCTTGATTCTAAGATTCCTGTTCTTGGCTGCAGGAGTGGAACCCAGTGTGTTGTTCTGCTGTTGCATGCTGAGATG
>JAOANJ010000014.1:11488219-11498473 GCA_026413345.1 Ariopsis seemanni
GATTAGGAATGGGATGTCACTTAAGCTCATATGTGAGTCAAGGCAGGTGAGCAAATACTCTTGGCAATATAGTGTATGTCTGAGATATTGTTAGATGTGAACGAAAAATCTAATGAAAAGATTTATTTAAAAAAAAAAGTGTTTATTGTAATACAGTGTGATCTGTACAGGAAGTGCAGGAAACACACAACAGCAAACAGTCCAAGTCGGCAGACAAGGTCATAAACAGAAAAATAGGCAAGAGGTCGATTGAGGCGCAAACGGGCAAAACGAGGACGAGAACTACCGGTAGAACCAAGAACAGGAGTCGAGAAACCAGGAAAATCACAAGGCTCGGTAATGTACACTAACATGGCGTAATACTTCGCGTCGCATTACCATACGCGCAGTCCTTAAATAGTCCAACCTTTAGTTCACGGATTTAAAACAAGTGCGCCTTGTTCACGGCGCGCATACGCCAAGTGAGCCCAAGGTGCGCCTTTGGGTGCACGCGAGTACTCGTATATAGGTACTATAATAACACTCATGTAACATTATGTCAACAGTGACTATTTTTATACGATGTTTATAATAAGTCTATAAAAATTTTGTAATTAACAACACGACTCTTCTGACATAGAGTTAAAATTTTGAGGACGAGATTCCAAGTAACTTTGTCACTAAATGACTTTTAAAATGACTCCGAACTAGACACGGGAATATCATTTGGCATTCAGACTCGAATCTGCTGGACTCGAACTTAGAAAATAGAAGAAAATAAATTTATTAAAATATAAATCTACATCCTCCAAAGCATATAACTGACTGTCTTTCTTATTATGAATGGAAAAAATGCACATAATTATAACAACATAATCACTGGCACATAAAACTTTAAACTAATTCATACAACTTCATCAAATTTAACACGTGATTGTTAAAATACGATGGAAAAAACACTTTGTCAGGGTCCAAAACCTGTAATATTCTATTTTCTTTGAATGCTACTTGCTGGGTCACATGGTGTCATGCCAGAATGCACTCCTACTCGCTGATGAGAAGCGACTCGTCATTCATCGAGAGCGTCTGCGATTGGCCAATCACAGGCCGTGTTACGACATAATGTATTCAACCAGTGTAACATTTGGAAGAAAATTAAAAGATTAGACCCATATCTTTACCATTTTTCATGGGCCATCTGGTTTGATGCTTTTGAAATACAGACGGACAAATGCGAAAATTACCGGTCAATGTCCGCCATTTCCCACACTGCAAAGTCCTGATGATGGGGCATCAGTGCGAAGGGACCACCTCTGGACCACCACTTTTGTGACACCTGACCAGTGCGCCCATATGCGCTTGCGGAACATCCCATTCCAGATTTAGTCTCTCTTTGCTATTATAATAACGTCTCTTCTCTTCTGGGAAGGCTTTCTACTAGAGTTTAGAGCGTGGCTGTGATCATCAGGTGTCCACATACTTTCGGCTATATCGCGTATATTATTTGGATTCTCATCATAGCAGTGATGCTGTGCTGTGTGCGCTTGTTTTCAGAGTAGTGCCATGGGAGTGGGCGTTGCGCCAGTATGAGGGTATCGGATGCAGATGGGTTGAGAATAATCTGCTGATCCAAAATACTCAGCCGTCGTTACATTGCGTTCATTTAGCAGACACTCATCCAGAACGACGTATGACAGGACCCTGACATACCCACAGCAGCGGGCAGCTCGGGGAGCAGGTGCCTCACTCAAGGGCAATTCATCCAGTCCTGCTGGTTCAGGGAATCGAACCAGCAACCTTTTGGTCCCAAAGCTGTTCCTGCAACCTTTAGGCCATGGCTTCCCATCATCAGCGTTAGAGTTCGAAACTGACACTGAAAAGGCTCTCGGGCATGATTAACACACTGCGATTTGAAACGGATCAGATTCAGTCTCTAACTGTCGACCTCCAAGGTGAACCAGCAGAGTTTCCAATAAAGTACATAGTAACGCTGCTGCGCCTGGTACACTCATATCAGCACCCCACACACACACACACACTGCCTGAACGGTCCATCATCCAAATTAATATCCTGTCAGTGGTGATATGATCGTAGTCACTGGGGTAGAGGGAGCTGACATGCTGTACGCAGCAGCAGATGGAATACTGAACGTCAACTGTTCGGGCACCTTTAAGGTAAACGTGGCTCCAGTGAGTGAGTGGGTGGAGCTATAAGGTAGGTGTTATGTAATAAACTATTAATTGGGTGTGTGTGCTTGGTCAGAGCTCACCGTGAGTTTATTTCGACCCCTTGTGCGTGACGCCACACATCACGTGATAATTTCTCCTGGGGGACAAACAGACACCGTCTTCCCTGTAAGCAAGGCTTAATCGGTCTTAAATGTTTTACAGTTTTTGGTTCAAATAGAGAAAAAGATGAAAGGTATTACCGTCTCCCTGGAATTTTGTCTTGAACTTCTGACTGTGGCTGAGGAACTTGACTCGGGCATTTCTTTACATCACATGGCATTTAGCAGACGGCAGTGTTGTAGTCGAGTCACTAAACCTCGAGTCCGAGTCCAGTCTCGGGTCATTAAAGAAAATTCAGAGTCGAGTCCGAGAACAAGACTCCGTCCGCACCATGTGACGATGGCTGTTGCTGCCTTTATGTGAAAGCGTCTCTGCTACTGTGTTGGATTGACGTTCCTGCTCGACTGCCTCATTTTAGTTCACAGACTACAGATAAAAAGCTTCATCACTCAGCAAGCCCCGCCCACTATCAACAAAGCAATGAACACTTCCTTCTCTGGGTGGAGTCTTACCAAATGAGGATTGAAGTTCGAGGTCGTCCCCGTCGTCTCCTCGATAGTTCTTCTACATATGGAACACACAGCAGTGCATTTTTCCCCACTGCACGAGAAGTCTGTATAAGCAAAACGGACAATCCTAGCGGTGTTCTGTCCAGGCGTTTTAGCGCCGTTAACGTTAGTTTGTTCCTGAACATGACGTATGAACAGGTGAATGTGCATCATCTTGCACGAAATTAGTATAAAAATTAATGTAGCTATAAATATCTTGTGCCAAATTATTATGGCATGTTACAAAAAATAAAGAAATAAATCAGAGTCCTCGTCTCCGATTTACGAGTCCGAGTCATCAGTGCTCAAGTCCAAGTCACCAGTCCTGAAAATTAGGGTGCGAGTCGGACTCGAGTACTACAAGCCTGCCTGACCCTTCAGTGCATGGGCGAGCACCCTTGCACTGACGTCACATTTACCTTAGCAACCGTCGCCACCCTATGCCTGGGGGACAAGCAAACTTTGTTTACATACAATTCACATACTGAAGCCAAGCGAAGACGTCCGACATCTGTTGCTGTTGCCTGAAGAAAACTACAACTAAAAACGCTCTACTACCGGATTACTTGGATAATCTTCGTCAGAAAGAAGCAAAGGATAGATATACGCAGAGATGAGAGTTTATTAGCGGTTATGATCCGTACAAAATTCCTCAAAACGACAGGAGTGACGGTGCAGATGTTGGAATATACCTTCTTTTCCCTGAAAAAAAAAAAACTCCAAACTAAAAGTGTTGAGCTTGAATCTCGGCATAAACTCACTGTACGTGTTTGATGTTTACGTTGGAGCGACCTTCGACCTGCGCATGTCCATGCTATCGCCTGTCTTGCAAGGCAAGATCATGATCCGTAGATCTACACACACAGGAATGCTCGTGGAGCCACAGCTGTGACTCGAATCGGCCGTACAGCTTGAACTTGTGACACCAGTTCATGGTATATCCAGGATATACCATGACTGACTCACACTATATATCAATGGTGGAAGTATTTTATGTCACGTGAGCCATCCTTGGCCAATCCCTGCATGGGAATGTTTTGATGAGGGATATCGACACTATTATGCACAGGAAACGGAAGCAAGATGTGATGACGCAGTAATTTGACCCTGTACCAGCCACTAGTTCGAGTCAACCATTTTGACTCTTTTTGTGAAATCATTTGCGATTGTGTCGTTTTATTTTGACCCTCAGTGCCAACCTGTATAACTTAGCAGACTAAAGCGCTGCATAAACGTTTTATCAGTCTGACAGTCTTCGCTGGTCTATTTAGCGCGTCGTCGCTGCATTAGAAATCCCCTAAACCACAAAATATCTCGAGATCTCCCACTTTTTTTTAAATCTACGCACGCTCAGTAAATCAGCATCTAAACGCTATTAAAAAAAAGTTTACACCATGTAAAGTATAACCTCAACTTCCTTCACAAAAGGAACGTTCTCTCTTTTAAATCAACGTCCGATAAAGAAAGACGTAGAGAAGAGAGACGTTCTGGCCGAGAGTGCAGAGAGGTGAAACACACAAATCTTTACAGACGGAACCTGCAATTACTTTATTCCTCTTAAGATTCCTGAGCCCTTAGTAAGTGTTTACTGTTGCAGGGCACAATCAGGCTGCAAATTACAACTACTGGCACAAGCATCAAATGCTACGCAGTCACGCACAGGGCAGGGAAGAGTCTGTGCCATCCCTCTGCTCTAAACCCGGCTGGGCACGAGATACGTTCGGTCATGTGCGCTTGTCATGGTCTGAGCTCGCAATGCGATCAAAACGTGAGTGTATGCGAACAAAAAGCTGTTTGGTTGTAAAATACTTCGCGAAAAACATGCAGAACTGCTGCATAGTTTCTGCACCAGAGACTATAATTATCCTATAGCTCAGTTGTAAAGACATAGTACAGTATTACTAAGTGTGATCTACTTATTATTATTATTACGTATTATTATTATTTGGTATCGCAGTCATGGTCGATTCAATTCAACTCTGATTCATGTGATTATTTACAGCAAGGCTCAGTTTACCAAAGCGTGACTTCTGCATAAATGCCAGTGAGTCATCTATGACCTTGCAAAAGCAATTAGTCATACTGTATACTCCCAATAATGTCTTTATTCAACAAGGAGAAGAAAACCTTACAGGCTGAACTTGTATATTCAATTCAATCAGTTCAATTCTATTCGCATAGCACTTTTTTCCAAGAAATTTGACATCCATCCATCCATTATCTCTAGCCGCTTATCCTGTGCAGGGTCGTAGGCAAGCTGGAGCCTATCCCAGCTGACTACGGGCGAAAGGTGGGGTACACATAGAGACAAACAACCATTCACATTCACATCTATGGTCAAGCCACCAATTAGCCTAACCTGTACGTATGTCTTTGGACTGTGTGGGAAACCGGAGCACCCGGAGGAAACCCACGCAGACATGGGGAGAACATGCAAACTCCACACAGAAAGGCCCCTGTTGGCCACTGGGATCAAACCCAGAACTTTCTTGTTGTGAGGCGACAGTGCTAACCACTACATCACTGTGCCACCCATTAGAAGTAAGTATATATACTTAAAAATCTGTAGACAGCAGTATTTAGAAGCTACATAGCTACTTTTCCACAAGCCAGTGGAGTACCTCATGGTACGAGAAATTCTTGCAGTACGAGAAATTCTTGCAGTTGGTATTTCCACTACCAAGTGTTCCATTCTCCATGGGAATGGCATACTATTTAGATGGCTAATATGCTGTTTGGGATGTAGCCTAGCTAGATAGAATGGACTTTCTGTCATATGGTACTATGATCTTCAGTAGCAGCAACTGATGGCATCAAGCACAGTGGAAAATCTAGAAATTTCCTACATCTGTAGAAAATCAAATGGTGAGTAGGCTCAGACATTGATGATTTTTTTTTCAGGTGTCATATGCAACACATCTTGTCATCAACCAACAACTGCCAGAGAACTCCTTCTTTTACTGGTATTGTTATGCAAAGGTAAATGTCTCCTCATTCACAGATACTCAATGAATAGTTCAGGACAAACCACATTTCCTGACAGAAAAAAAAGGCATTTATTTTGAGTTCCCTCACTTCTTGACATAAAGTACTTGGGCGTAAATAGCATGTAGAGGAATATACACAACAAGGCCAAACGTTTGTGGACATCTGCCCACCACATCTATATGTGGTCCTTCCTCAAACTGCTGCCACAATGGTGAAAGTAAAGAATTGTCTACAATGACTTTGATTGCTGTAGCATTACAATTTAAAATTACAATTCATGTTCCAGCATGTCAATAATGTTGTGCCCAAAACAGGTTCCATGAAAACATGATTTGCTGAAATTGGGGTGGAAGAACTTGGATGGCCTGCACAGAGCCCTGACCTCAACCCCACTGAAGACCTTTTGAGATGAATTGAAATGCTACATACATGCCAGGCTTCCTCGCCTGACCTCACTAATGCTCTTGTGGCTTAATAAGCACAAATCCCCACAGCCATGCTCCAAATTCTAGTGGAAAGCCTTCCCAGAAGAGTGGAGGTTATTCTAACAGCAAAGAAGGACTAAATCTGGAACGGGATGTACAAGCACATATGGGAGTGAAGGTCAGGTGTCCACAAACTTTTGGTAATAGTGTAACATTTTTCCAGTGGCACAATGTCATGTAATCTTTCTCTGGTCAATTTTAGTGAGGACTGCTACTGGGTTGTGATGCAAGTTGTCCCCATTTACCATCTGAAACCAAAAGGTTCTTCAAGAGTCTATAGTGTGTAGACAACTGAGACATCCTTTTTGTACAACAACCTTCAGTTGGTCAAATTCATCTTGATTAAGAATTCATATATGAGGTATGGTGTATAATGCTGGAAGACTGCATTTGGGTTAGTATTAGAAGAGTATTCTGGATGGTACTGTAGGGTGGTAGTGTAGAGCCTGTTTGGCCTGAAGACGGTACCCCACTGTACCCCAGAGCCCATCTGGCCTAAAGATGGTACCTCACGGTACCCCAGAGCCCATCTGGCCTAAAGATGGTACCTCATGGTACCCCAGAGCCCATTCGGCCTGAAGATGGTACTCCACGGTACCCCAGAGCCCGTTTGGCCTGAAGATAGCCAGGCAGAGGGGACCAGTGAGTTTCTGTTGCATATTCACACTGTCAAAATAGATTGCTGCATCTTTAGACTCTTAAATGGCTAAACGTAGTGGGGGAAGTCATGGCCTAATGGCTAGAGAAGCAGCTTTGGGACCAAAAGGTTGCTGTTTTGATTCCCTGGACCAGCAGGAATGGCTGAAGTGCCCTTAAGTAAGGCACCTAACCCCCAATGGCTCCCCCGGCTGCTCTGGGTGTGTTGTTTCTTGCTCTGGATAAGAGCAACTGCTAAATGCCATTAATGGAATATATGACAAGAGGGGTGGATTCAGCCAGGGTAAAGGGAACAAAAAGGTGAGATGTCACGTTTTCAAGTAGGTTATTATCACTTTGTTCATTAAAACTGATCACTTGGGGTTCTGAGTTATTTTCCCCCAACTTGAAAGCCAGCTACAACAATGACAAAGTGACTGCTTCATCATTAATTTGGGTAACGAACCCTTTGTTCGGTTTGGCATGAAAGACTTAATTGGTTTGACATTGTTCCTTTCTTTCATCAGCTAAATTTGTTTTGTTTTGTTTTGTTTTACTTCAATAAAATTAATGGCAAAATAGTTGGGGAAATGCTTTAAATTTTTCTCAACAACAAACAATGTGACACTTAACAGTTATTCCATGAAATCGAGTAGTACATGAGCTGATAGCTGACGAGGCACATAACACTGAGTTGGTTATAAGCCATGTATGACGAGATTGAGTGGAGTAACTGTTTTAGTCTATTCACATTCACTGGATTTTGAGAAACAGAGCATTTTTATTTTGCAAATTTGATAAATAAAAACTTTATACAAAACGTCCAACAAAATCATTTCTGCTTAGAATGTAAACAAGTTGGCGACATGACAGTAGCAATTTGTGGAAAATGTGATAATAATTCTTGAAAAATAAAAAAAGATACATTCTCGCTTTTATTCCACATTTTGTTGCTTTTTTTTTTTTTTGGAGGGGGGTCTTTTTCTTCTTTAGGGTTTTTTTTGGTAGTTGGCAAACCAACTTTAAGATTCATTACCACCACCGACTGGGCTGGAGTGTGGAACAGGAGATGTTGGGGTGAAAAAAAACAAACCCTATATTCTTTTAGCTATTTCTGTATCTTTTAAATACTTGATAGCAATTTTGGGGGTTTTGTTTTCGAGTAGAGGTTTTTCTTTTTTAATTTTGTCCTCGGTTGGTTCAGCAACACGCTCCGCCATTTTGTTTTTCTCTACTCACGGTACATGAGCTGATATTCTAGTAGTAGAGTAGCCAATCAGAGTGCGTGATTGCTCATATCCAGTGAATATCAATAGAATAATTACTTAAAGAGGTGTAGGTGTACATTGCAATGACACTATCTGTATCTGACTTTGATATAAACAAAAAGTTGGCATGGCTTAAACCACTTCTGAAAATAACCCTAGAGGTAGAAATGCCAAAACAGTATGATCTGTGAAAACCTTGCCTCCATGACTTGAGAACATAACTGGTCTCAACTCGTGTGTTGGCTGTTTTTGAATCTGCTCACTCAATTATTATTTATGTTTGTACCTGCCTACATTATTTTCTCATGAATTTATTTCATTAGGTTCTTTGGTTTTTTTCCCAAAAAATATAAACAAAGGAATATCCTAATCTAAACCATCACAACTTTGACCAGATAGTTACTAAGGATGTATGTCAATGAATAAATTTTCAAACAAACTTTTCTACCACATTGTAACATGCATACAAATGAAATGGCATATTTTGACACAAGTAATGTAATATTATTCTCTTTTTCTCCATCCAAGTCAGGTGTAGTCAATCCAAAGAAAGAGCAGCCTTTGAAAACCTGTTGTGAGTCACATCTCCATAAAAATGACACCTCGTAAATATTTCCTCTACTAAGTGCAGGTTGCCCCACAGAGTGTGGGATTTTACCGTAACTCTAGCCCATTCGCTTTCACTTAGATCTAAGTGGCAGAGAGTTGCACTATTTCAATGCGATGAAGAAAGATAAAGTATGTTTGTTTTGTACCAAGGATTTGTGGATTGGGTGTCAACTATGAGATAAGAGCTTTAAACAACAATTAAATTAGTATATTCTAAAAATCACAAAACGTGCTGTGGAAATGTGGTTCTTCTTCTTGGATGGCGCAAAGAGCCCTAGACACCTGCATCCAATAACTAGCTTGAAGAATTTTGTTTTTTAAATCAACTTCAGGAGATGATTATCACAGTGCATCATCATTGTACCATGGCTTGAAAATCATGGAAATGACTTTGAACATGGAGTCTGAATTAACACTCAATGGTGAATTTGTTGCAGAACCAAAAATTTGTCTCCTTTTATGCTCTCCAAAGCTACTTCAAGTACTTCCTTCATTTACCTCACCCTCCAAATTGGCAATTTCCATCACAAACTTCCATATTTACCCCATAACAACCTCGCACGGGCTTATTTATCATCAAGGTGAGATCGTAATAACCCTGGCAGCATGCATGGGTTGAGGACAGGCATCAAAACAGTTCATATTGTTTTAGAGTATATTTACTCAGCTGCAGTGGCCTCATTACAGAGGCTTATTTCCCCCTCTCCCCACTTCCATTTTCTCCTGCTCAGGCGCTCCGTGGGAACAATAGGTATACAATTAACAGGGAGCGAGGCCAGGATGCTGAGCGTTTGATGTAGCATTTGGAGTGCCTGTAGCGCTGCGAGGGTAGGGTAGGGGAGCGAACTTGAGCCGACGAGGGCTCCCACTCTGCTGTTTTATTTTTTCAAGCATTTTTAGCTCCCCCGGCACAAAAGCCAGGACATAAATAAGCTGCTGGCGGCCACAATACGCCAGAAATAATGTTTATCTTGCTCACAGAGACACAGGCGCTCATTATCTCAGGAAGGTTGAAGCGAAGGGACGCGGTCGGGCAGCCACTCGTCGTCCCTCTGCCCTTGCTTCCTCTTTTCTTTATTATAGTGTCTTCACTAAAGCTTCCAAGATTAATTTTTATGAACAGTACTGAAATGGTAAGAGGTTCAGTCTTTGTTCGATATCTGTTGTGGGTCAGAGTTGGTCTAATGGACAGGATGTTAGGAAAAGGGCTTTTAATGTTTTTATTCCTGGACACATGAATAAATCTTTTAGTTGAGTTACACCAGTGGTTGCTACCTGAGGGTTCTTCGCACTGTCTTCTTAGATCATAACCTTATGAATTAGAAGAGATTTTATTCACAGCTCCAGGGTACCATGTTGGATCCTGAGTACGGTTCATCAGTTGCCCTCACTTTCATAAAATCTGATGCATTTTTGTTTGGGTGTTCCTTTTCACCAATAAAGACATCCTGT
>JAOANJ010000014.1:11834726-11846135 GCA_026413345.1 Ariopsis seemanni
CCCATAGTCAGCTGGGATAGGCTCCAGCTTGCCTGCGACCCTGCACAGGATAAGCGGCTACAGATAACGGATGGATGAATCACTCGGTGTCTCAACTGGAGGTCGAAAGCTGTTCAGTGACAACTAGCTGCTGGGCATCAGTCGTACGATCTGTACTTGTGACTCAAGATGTCTTCAGGATAATAACCAGGATGTACGTGTGTGTTGTGTTTGCAGTGATCCGTGCCAAAGTGGTGGGGAAGAAGTTGCTGAAGGATGGCCCGTTTGGCACCATGCGCTACACAGTCAAGCAGACGAAGGCAAGTTGATACTGGCTTTATGAAACTTGCACTTTAATGTTTACAGATGACTTAACTAGTACATTGTCTAATGTACAGTGCTGTAAGTGCAAAAGTCTTAGGCACATGTAAAGAAATGAGCTGTAGGTTTTACTGAGCATCTTACAGAACCAACCACAGTTCTTCTGGACACTTTGTCATACTCCATTTTGCACCAAAACCCAGCAGCCCTTTTTTTTTTTTTTTTTTTTTAATTTGAAAAGTGCTCCCTTATGTAATATGCTGTTCAGACATTACAAAACTTTTCTGTAACATTTTAATTTTGTGCTGGAAAACAAATGTTTGGACTCTAAAACATTTTTGTAATGTTCTGACTCGATGTAGAAATCATAAAATAGAAATCTGTAACAAGGTTTGTATGAAAAGTGTTGCCTAAGACTTTTGCACAGTACTGTACACACCGTTATACTGCTCATGTCCTGCGTTAGCAAGTGATAACCCTGTGTTTACACGGTCAGGCCCAAACACTGGTCACTAGTAGGCGTTCTAGTTGCCACATCTGTGTGGATTGATGTGCTTCAGCAACAGTTCAGCAAAATTCAATAACATTTTCAGCAAACTATTTTTCACAATTTCTGCACAAGTAGCTACCAATCAGTTCTATCTAGTAGCGATGAAAATATCCCGGGGGGGAACTAACTACACTGTTTACTATAATTTGGGTTTAACTTGAACTTTAGTTAGCTTGTTGGAGTAAATGCCTCAACATTAGATAGCTAAATAGCTAGCTAGCAGTATAAAAGCCACATTGTAACAAATACTTCTGAATAATTTTACTGTAATTAATGTCTAGCTACAGCATTCTAACCAACAAGCACTAGCCAAAAATCCTATACAAGTAACCAAATACTAAGTACATTCTCCAATAAAGAAGTCCAATTTTTTTGAAAGGCATTGGAAACTAGCCTTAAAGCGGACAAAATTAATGAAAATGTTGATTGAATGAAACCCGAGAGAGATCGATCGATCACGTTTCTCTTAAAATGTGTATAATGTAATAGATGTACTCTTCTTTCTCAACAGTGTAATGATGTATAATTTGGTTTTCTGTCCACATTCATACCATGAGTAGAGAAAAACAAAATGGCGGAGCATGTTGCTGAAGCAACCGAGGATGAAATGAAAAGACTACTTGAAAACAAAACCTCAAATACAAAAAAAAAGGAATAAATAGTATTCAATGGTGGTGCTACTTTTTATTTATTTTTAAAGAAGTTAAAGTCCCTCCCACGCCATGTGGCGCATCAGGCGGCGCTGATCTCCGTTTCCGTAGCCCTTGGCCTCTTGGCTATTACATAGCTAGGGTTACAGTAGGGGGCTAGTCCTCTGGTAACCATGAGAGTTTAACTCCCCACTCACATCTGTATTGCAGCGTGCCTTGCCAGATGGCAGTAGGTACTTTTTTTTTTTTTTTTTTTAAATGATGGTCTTTGGTATGACCCGACCGTGAATAGAACTCATGATCTCCCGATCGAGAGGCGGACACGTTATCACTAGGCCACTAGCTGGTTTTTAAAGAATTTTATTATAGCATTTTTCACAAATTGCTCCTGTCATTTTGCCGGTTTTTTTACATTCTAAGTGGAAATGATTTGGTCCGACGTTTTGTATGGAAAGCTTTTATTGATCGAATTTGGGGGGGGGAGCTCCATTCCTCAAAATCCAGTGAATGTGGATGGAATAAAAGTTATTCCACGCAATCTCGTCGTGCGTGGCTTGTAGCCAACTCGGCCGTCAGCTCATACACAATTCGATTTCGTGGAATAACTGTTAAATATCCTCCACACACATTTCTCATTGTGTAATATAGGACATTAAGTACAGTATACAACATGCTACAAGCTGGGACTAATTAAATTAGCTTGGGTGCCAACTTGGATTGGTTAAACATGTCTTTATACGTCCATTTGTCTCATTTTGGAGCAAATTATGACAAATGGATAACTTGAACAAAAAAAAAGAACATTTGCTGAACACATCCTCACTAATGGCTTTCTCAGAAAGTCTTGAGGAGGAATCAGGGGGCTGTTCTGAGAACAGTGAATCTAAACAGGGATTTCCTGTTGCCTTGTGGACAAATTATTTATACAACAGACTTCTGGACAAACGATTGCTTTGTCTGGAGGCTTGTGGTTCACTTGACCTTCATGAAGTAGAGGAAGAGAACCTGCAGCCCCTACATGCTTATATTCTACATGCTGTACATTAGTGCCATTTCAGGAATTTTTAGTATGGCTATAAGTACGTGATTTTTGTCTAACTGCAAATTTTTTTTTTTTGTACCTGCTCTTGATCGAGTATCGCCTTCTGCTGAAACACGCGCACACACATCGGGTTCTTGAACCAAGGTGCCATGTGTTTCTTGACTTGTCTGTAGAAGCACTGGCTGTTTCAGATCACGTGACTCAAACCTTGTTTAAATGTTTTTCTTTTGGCTCCTATAGATGTACAAAGGCTTCGACAAAATTCAGCATGTCCAGCACATTTACACAGATGCTTCAGAGAGTCTGTGTGGAGTCAAGTTTGACATTAACAAATACCAGTACTTGATTACAGGTAAGTTCCAGTCTTAGTCACAGAATCATTAAACCGTTTCAGCAAGTAAAGCAGACCGGTCCATAGATTCAGTGGGTTTTTAAAGCTATATACAGTACTGTACCAAAAGGCTTAGGCACCCTGTTTTTTAATGTTTGTTTATTTATTTAAAAGGGATAGCATAAGTTAATTAACGTGCTCGTTTACATAAGGTGTACATGTACCAGATTTAGCCATATAAGCTAATTTCCATCTGTAGTCCCGGTCAGGTTGATGTTAAAAATAAAAGGAAATAACACTGACACACAGACATGTATGAGAAGCATAAAAACAAGGACTCTGACCCTTAACGCAGACAGTTAGTACACAATTAACATACAGTGACGCTGAAGACATGGGCAAAAGTGCAAAAATGTAGATTAAGACAACACGGACATAACCTTATGCCAGAGTGGTAGCATGAACATACCAGACAAAACACTCTTGTACAGACATTGGTAACATTACATGGAGGGAACAGATGTTTGAGTGTCCAACAACCACTGTTTTTGAAGATTTGGAGAAGATGAGGGTTTTTGTTTTGTTTTAGATTTCTACATTATCGAGTCGAAACATTTTAGAGTCCAAACGTTTATTTTCCAGCGCAAAATTAAATGTTAGAGAGTTTGTATCTGAGGAGTATATTACATAAGGGTACTTTTTTCAGATTAAAAAAAGAAACCGTAATGAAGGCTACTGGGTTTTGGTGCAAAATGAAGTGTGAGAGACAGTGTCCAGAAGAACTGGGGCTGGTTCTGTAAGACACTCAGTAAAACCTACAGCTCATTTCCGCATAAAACTGCACTCCTTGGACCCGAGACTACTTTTACCTTTTTAAAAAAGGTCGTCCCACATCAAATATTGACTTGGTTTGATCGATTAAGGTTTACTGATTACTGTGTGGATTTTTTATTTTTTTTTTTAAACGTTAACCTTTTTTCATTTCATTATTTTTCAAGCCATTTTTGATCCCTAAGACATTTTGCACAGGGCTGTATATTTGAACCCCTCTACTCAGCAGTGCGTGATGCTCATTAAAATTCCACACAAAGACCTGAATATTCGCAACTGGTTTGAGTGGCAGTAATGGTGAGCGTAAAGAAAAAGAAGTGACACCAATAGCCTCGGTACTAAGCAGCCATTTGCATGCTCTTCGCTTCCCCTGTCTAGTGCATGCCTCGAAGTACAAAAACAACGTTGCTAATGGCAGCCTTTTGTTTGCCTTAAAAGCACTATCCCTCTAAACCAACAGCACAAATGCACACAGGAAACATCCTCTATTTATTACACACGTGACCGAGAGGCTAAATTTCCCCACTTGTTGCCATCCCCCAGAGAAGTTTTGAGCTAAAACTTGCTACAACAGTTTGTCCTTTCTGTGAAAAAAATAAAAATAAAAAAAAAAATAGGAGGGGGAATATCTGTATTCAGTTAACAATTGGCAGGAAGTTGGCAGGCAGGAGAGGCAGATTGAACTTATTTTAGCGTTATAAGTAGCGCATGACCACATCTTTTTCAAGCGTCACAGGCGAGCAATGCTTCACTTGCTGAAAACAAACAGTGGAAATTTTTTTTTTTTTTTTTCCCTTAACCCCCCCCAACTGTGTGAAATGTACATTTGGCAAAGGGGCACAAGAGAATTTCTTGCATGATGAAAAGCCAAACAAATAAGGTCTGGATTGTTGGTGATTGGCTGGGAAGAGTCCCACACCCATCACATACTACACAGTACAACAACTTTACACCATGCGTTTTGTTTGGGTCCATAATTGGGTCTCTCTTTCCCAGCAGACAGTCTCCATTCACTTTGAGCTCTTTTAACTCCGCCAGACAAAAAGCCTTCTTTGATCACGCTGCATTTGCTCGCTACGTGACCAGCTTTGTCGGCGCACACTCCACTCGAGACTACCCGATAAGATCTCGTTCCAGGCCAGCGTCGAAAATAATCTTGCCATAAGGATTAGCTACCTCAAGGGGACAAGCGCGTGGTCATGGTTTTGCTCCCGTGTGCTGTGAAGCTCGGTTAGCGCACCTGTTGCAGAGTCCAGGATCCTGTCATAGGCGATAAACCACGCAAAGCTAAAAATAACCATTAAAGGTCCTTTCCAGAATCATGATCTAGAGGAAGGTAGTTTAATCTAACGACACAGTGCAAGATTGATTTACCGTGGATACAAGTCATCTGACTTGTGTGCTTAGAATGTGCTCCTCAATTCACATCCTTGTAAAGTTCAAAAGTGGCACAAAAAACCAACATCTGGGGAAACATGCATGTCCAGTTGGTTACAAGAATGTAAATGCAACCTTTACTTAGCATATCATGAGGCACTAATAATCATTCTGGGTTGGTTCCCCCTCCCCTCCATCCTAGGTCGTGTGTACGATGGAAAGGTTTATACAGGGCTCTGTAACTTTAACGAGAGGTGGGAACGTCTGTCCCTCGCTCAGAAAAAAGGAATGAACCATCGCTACCAGCTGGGCTGCAACTGCAGGGTGAGTGGACACACGCACACTATCTATTTTCTCCTGAATAACCAGAAAAATCTTCAGTCGGTTAAATTATAGTGTACACTACAGAACTTAATTCAATGTACCCACCCAGTGGAAAAGAGTAGCTTGGGCAAAGAGCCTGCAAAAACAATTAAGCAAATTGATTTAATTAGCGGTTCTATGCCAATAGTACACATACCAGCTCAAGGGAGAGCTGTGGGCTGGTAGTAGGAGTAGCACACAGTTTAATGAAGTTTGGACACCAAAGTTTGAGTGGACATGGGAGATTTAGTTGCCGTAGTGTGTATAAGGGAAATGTAGTATAAAAAGCACTAAAGTGGACCATAATTACGATCCCTGCTGTTCTTCTAGACGTTCCTGAGTATCGCACTGAAACTTGGCTTCATTTAAGATCTGTATCTATACAAAATATTTCATCATCTAACATACAATTAAGTTATTCCACGAAATCAAGTCGTACACGAGCTGATAGCCGACGAGGTGTGTAGCTATCAGCCGTGTACAACGAGATTGAGTGGGATAACTGTTATTCAATCCATATTCACTGGATTTTGAGAAACTGAGAATTTTGCAAATTCGATAAATGACTAGTGCTCTGAGAGCACAATATCCCCTGCTGGCAACTCAGCCATAACTCTGGTAAAATGCAACTGAATTGAACGAAATTACAATATGCGTATTACCGACGTATAACAAAATCTTAAGTTTCATGAAATTCCTCCAAAAATTGAGTGGAGTTGATTTCAGAAGGTGAGCACCCTTCCCGGGACGGACGGATGCCACGACATAATCCCCCTTCAGGCCTTTCAGCCAGCGGGGGATAAAAATTGTGAGGGAAGTTGATTTCAGAAAGCAAGCACACCTTGATGAAATTCCCAAAGTCTGTTTATAATCAAGGGCATAACTCTGGTAAAATTTACCCAAACTAAATGAAATTTCGATATGCGTATAACTGTCATATAACAAAGCCTTTTGCCAAGTTTGGTGAAATTCCTCCACAAATTGTACGAGGAGTTGTCAAAGTACAAGTTATTTAATCAAGGGTTAAAACTCTGGTAAAATTTTCACAAACTAAATTAAATCGCAATATGCATATTACCGTCATATAACAAGGTCTTTTACCAAGCTTCGAGAAATTCGTCCAAAAATTGAGAGAGGAGTTGACGTCAGAAGGCGAGCACACCTTCATGAAATTGTCAAAAAGTACAAGGTTGTTAATCAAGGGCTGTAACTGGTCAAATGCGACCAAATTGAACAAAATAAGAATATGCATACGAATGATATATAACAATGCCTTTTACCAGGTTTTGTGAAATTCCTCCAAAAATTGAGAGAGGAGTTGATTTCAGAAGGAAAACATGCTCATGAAATTGTCAAAGTATAATTTTGTTAATCAAGGGCTGTAACTCTGGTAAAACGTGGCCGAATTTAACAAAATTGCAATATGCGTATTACTGACATATAACAAAGAATCCTGCCAAGTTTCGTGAAATTCCTCCAAAAATTGTAAGAGGAATTGATTTCAGAAGGTGAGCAGGCTTCCCAGGACGGACGGAAACTGCAACGACGTAATCCCCCTTCTGGCCAGCGGGGGATTAAAAAAAAAAAAAAAGCATTCTTGCATAAAAGACAAAACGTTACCTGCGAAATCCTTCACGTTTACATCAGCCCCTAATCCAATTAGCTCCTTGACTTGTTTGACATCCCCTCTGATGGCAGCCATGTGCAGCGGTGTTTCTCCACGCTCGTTCCTCTTGTTCACCTTGTCTTTCTGACGTGAAGTGGAGCTATTTGGCGTCTTCTTCTGCACTGCTGGAGCTTGGGAGGGGTGGCTTGGTGTGGTGTCTGCAGTGAAGGAAAGAATACTGTAAATTACATGTGGAAATATGTTCTGGGGGGTGTTCAAAAACTTTTACCATGTGCTCAGTGTTGGTTAGAATAAAAGGAAGTAAGAGTGGAATATGAAGCTAGCATGTCAAAAAGATTTATTGCAATCTGAAAAAGGATATGTTTTGCACATCCTGTATGACTGGATGATCCCTAGTTACAAGTTTCAACAGAAAATTGACAATTCCACATGTCAAAAAAAGGACACCGTTCACGCCAGGCAGCTGCAGTTACCTGGACTGTTGTCTCTTGCCGTCATCTGCATCAGCAGGGCCATCTGCTTACGCTCAGACAGTGGGTAACCGAACAAAATATTCACAGGGGTGGACTTCTTACTCCCAGACTCCTTTTTTACCCTCTTTTTATCAGGACCATCTTTTTCTGCATGAAGAGAAGATCACCAAAAGCAATTTGAATTCCACAAATCATCAGCTGCACTGTGGTAGCCTGAAAGCATCGTTTTGTTTTGGAAAAAGGTTTCTAGAATGGAGCAGAGCAAATATCAAAACAAAGCAGATAAGAATACTGTTGTCAGCTTTTCTAGATGCATGCATTATTCACTGAAATCAGTCACCTCAAATGTGTGCGCACAGGATTTTAAAAGCATGCATGTAAAATAGATATATCAGACATGTATGCTTGGAAGCAACCAACTATTGTCATTGTTAAAAAAAAAAAAAAAAAGGGAGGAAAAAAAAAATCTCTGTAAATTCAGCACCAAGAGAAGATAATGCAAATCACTGCATCCCCCACGCAGTTATGGAAAGAGCAAGATGACAGAATTTTCATGCGGTAGGAGTTAGTGTTTCCTAAGACAGCAGTTCCCAGACAGAAAGTTACATCACTGAACCTGAACTGTTATATGGCAAAAATTAAACACAATATATCAGGCAGAGGGTGTGCTGGGATTTATTTCAGGATGACGCACATCAATATGGTGCCCATGCTTGCTGAGTTAAGCAGTCTGAAAAACAGCTTGAGTTTCTCTGCCGGTCATTTTGCTGCCTTTGAGCAGCGCAGCAGAGCAGCGGATTTAGCTGAGGCAGTTACCTGCGTATATCCTGCAGGGAGGAAGTAATCTCTCTCCCCACATATCGCTTGACTGGCCGGGGTCAGAGTCATCTACAGTGCAGAAGCAGAGAAGCAGGGAGGAGGGGGAGGAGGAAGGGGTGGAAAGGGGGAGGAGAGGGAACGGGAGAGGAGAGCATTGCATTACACTCGCTCGCTCCCCCTCTTGCTCAGATAAGCAGAAAATACAATGCGCATCATTATGGCATAAAACGGTGCTGCCAGTGAAAGCCAAAAAAAAAACCTCAGTATCACAAAATGGCAAGATCTACCCCTTCCTCAAGGGTTATTTTATCTCCTCATTTCCTACATGTAGCAAAAGGGATTCGCTTCCTATTAGGATGACAAGCATAGGTTCTGGACGCATAAACTGAAAAATCCATAAATCAAAAAACATTCGCTACATTTTTCTATGATAGAATAAAGTAAACCCCACTGCCCACAGATTAACGTCCACTATCCACAACCTTGGAGTACAAACCGAAGTAGCAGTGACGCTTTAATTCCACGTTATTACAAAAAAAAAAAAAAAGTCTCAGTCAAAACTGCTATTTCTAGTTGCTCTCCTAGTCACACATATGAATATCATTTCCCGGTCTTCCACATTCGAAGACACTGGCTCAACTGTTATATAACTCCAGAAAAGGAGAAAAAAAAAAAAAAAAAAGGACAGCGGTACAGTGTGTATGTTTAACTCTTTCCAGAACTATCCACAAGAGGCAGCGGAGAGGCACACGAACACGACTGGAATTTTCTACCAGAACAAAACTGACCTGTGTCCGAATCCTGTTCCTCGTTACGGGGCGGGCTGACACTGAAGGAGAGCTTGCGTTTCATGGAAGACTTCGGCTTCCCCATAATCTCACTTCGATCCAACTTTGGAGTTTTGGTAAATGGGGAGATCTTATCTTTACTCTGCAGAGGGGAAGGGAAAAAAAAAATAAAAATCAAAACAAAACTGTTATTAGATTTGAATTCTTCATAGCAGTGTGGAACACCAACAATCAGTGTAAAAACACACACAGACACACATTAAATAAAGCCAGTCATATTAAACTGAAACATTCATTTCTCAAGCTCACATCTAAGCACTGACGGATATAAAAACTTCACACCAGCGCACCAAACGATTGAAACCTGGTCCGACTAAAATCAGGTTTGTACTGATCTGCATTAAAAAAAAAAAAAAAAAAAAGGCATGAAAGAGACTGAGTGCTTGTCTTACTGCGATAGCTTCATTTTCACCATTCATGTTTTTGGCTCGAATAACGTTTGAATGGACTGCACTGTCTGATTTATAACAGTATAGTCTGAAAATGATTCACACCAAATTTAAAACAAAAACCCCCCACCCCACCTGCGTTTATTTCTAGAGCATGCACAGACCAAAAGGTCATGTCTGTGTTTTCCCTGAAATAGCTTTAAAAAAAAAAAAAAGCTGAAATAGCTATTTATCAAATATCTATTAATTGTGTGTTTTAAAATTAAATTTAAAGAATCATTTATCATCAAGGAAATACCTCCATAAGCATGGACATCAGAACTTGTTATTGACTACAAATAAAACAATAAAATTGGTATTTTATAAATGACTAAAACAGCTTGATAATTGCAGTTACAACCATGTATGAAACAAAAACAAAAAGAGCATGCTGTTTATCGGAAAATAAGAAACGACAGGATAGCGCGACCACACCACAGCTGATTATTTTCCAATAAAGGCACGTTTCGTTGTTTTATTCCTCTTACACTAACATATTTGTTTATCATTTGACAAATTGTACAAATGCAGTTCGTCATGTTACAGAGAAACTGGGGGGAAAAAAAAAAAAAAAAACAACACTCCGTCTTTCCCATGTTGGAAAACTCGCACTGTTCCGAAGCACGGACACTGGAGACTCCTTCCAAAAATGCTAAACAAACATCCCTTTGCAGAAACTGATTTTAAAAAGAAAGACCAGATATTAGAATGAGTGTATTAACATAAACCTTGCAGCGGGAACTACTATCAGAGCTTCGGACAGGAATCAACACCTTCTGACCAATCAGACTTGAACAACAGTAGTGTCATATAAAAGGCATGATATTAACTCCGTGTTAACTAAATACATCATTCTGTCCTTTCTCTAGGTTAAAAACAAACAAATAAACAAACAAAGGCTCGACATTAACTGTTTAATGCAAAATTTTTCACTTGCCCTGACCATAACCTTTTAATTACCATGTATTTATTTCGTTCAATGAATGAAAAGTGATTAATGCAACTTATCAAAAAGCAGGTATAGTTATGATAAGTCACTGTGCTTTAATGATTTAAATTTTTTTTCCAATAAAACTCTGTGCAACAATAACCAAAAACTACCCAGTGTCCCATGATGGTCCATGTGTTGTTAGAACCCATGACCTGAGCTAAGCGTTAGACTCGCCCACATTCAAAGCATCCGGAGGAAATAAAGTGACATCTTGATTAATCCAGTAAAACAAAGTAAACAAGTTGGACATGCACATAACCTTTAAATATGTCCACTTTTCAAACTTGTACATTCTTTTTTTTCCTTCCATTTCTATAACAACTACTTTTGTCTCCCCCCCCATATTTTTATCTTTACTGTCCAAGCACCAAAGCAAATGGCTTCTATGTGAGGACGGATTTGGTAATAAACTTGATTCTGATTCGAAGGACAAAATCACGTGGAGAATGAAATTCTCCATTCATATACACAATGAATATCCGAGTGAAATGAAGATTCACCACAGATATTTCTTTTATTGAGGTTTTTGATTGGAGAAATGGCAATTTCGATTAATTCTAACTCTAATAATCTGTAATTAGATATGACATGATTATTTTTACGGCGAGAGAGAGCACGCATCCTGATTGGTCTACTTAACAAGACGGACCAATCAGTGTTCTGTGTGGGCGGGCTTTATGTCATCATCTCTTCCAGATTGAGACTCGATGCCAACGGCGTCGATGGGGATGCCTCCGCCCGGTAGACTACACGCCTTATGAAGTTGTGATTTGGGGATG
>JAOANJ010000014.1:12120003-12130018 GCA_026413345.1 Ariopsis seemanni
TTCTCCAGACGCCATCTTCAGTGGACAGTCCGAAAACGTCAAGGGCAGAGCCCATCCTGCTGGAAATGCACAATTGTGGTATGTTGTGCATTTCCAGCGGGATGGACTCTGCACTCGACTTTTACGGACTGTCCACTGGAGACTCCCCACTTTCACCAAGGCTCAGTGCGGAGTCCCCGGTTATCGTACTTGAGGCTCTGTCAAGGGACTTTGCCTCTGGTGCTCCCTGGGAACTTCTATATGCGGATGATCTTGTAATCATAGCTGAGACACTAGAGGAGCTCAAGGAGAAGGTTCTGCTGTGGAAGAACGGCGTGGAGTTTAAGACTGTGTGAATATGGCCAAAACCAAAGTGTTGATATCTGGTCCAAACCTTAACACCTTAAGGGACTCTGGTTAATACCCATGTGCTGTCTGCAGGAAAGGTGTAGGCTGCAACTCTATATCTTCTGTAATGGTTGTCAACACTGGGTTCACAAGAAGTGTACCAGCATCTGTGGCAGACTCTCTGCAGACCCATCCTTCAGGTGCAGCAGATGTCTTTGGTCTTGCCCGTCCAATTGATGCCAGGCTTTGTAACCAAGTTCCTGTTGGTGAACATGTCCTAGATGCAGTTGACTCTTTGTTACCTTGGGGACACCTTATGCCCTGGTGGAGGATGTGAGCTAGCCACGATCATGAGAACCAGAGCAGTCTGGGGAAAGTTCAGGGAATTGCTGCTCGTCTAGTCATGCTGGAGTTTTACTTTCCATACTCGTGGCCGCATCTACAGCTGCTGTGTAAGGAGTGCTATGCTGTATGCTAGTGAGTTGGCTTCTGAGAAGCGTGGATGTGAAGCGCCTGGAGAGGAATGAGCGAGCAATGCTGCGATGGAGGTGTAGTGTGAAGCCTGATGTGGCCAGCTCTAGCTGTTTTCGTCAAACTTTGGCCTAATGGAGCTTGATGCTGACCTTCGATATAAGCACCTACAGTGGTTTGGCCATGTCTGTCGGAGCACCTCTTGTATTGGAAGGGTCATGTCCCAGCAGATGGATGGATCAAGGAAAAGGGCTGCCCCTGCAAGACCTGGTGTAAGCTGGTCAACCAGGACCTCAAGAAGTGGTGCCTTACACCCAAAGATGCTTTAGGCAGGGACTTCTGGAAGAAGGAATTACAGACTTGCCATGCAGTGTCCAACACACTGGTGGTGTTTTACATGATGTTAAACTGGATAGTGAGTGAACCAGTTCACCATTTTGGCAACGTGCGTCTAGTCCACAGGAAAACACTGGGAGTGACCATCAGGGTGAAATACTGGGAACTATTATACATGCAGGACACTTTTTCAATGGCATAAAAATGTGTTCTATTCCCTTCTAGCGGGTTTCATTCATTTGGTTTGATGGCATGCAATATTGTTAGCATATTGCTTATCCTATGTGTATTAGGTCACTCTACCCAATGGAGAATGAGTGTGCAATATGGTTTACAATATTGCACGGTTGTCAAAACATGACGTCACACGTCGGAGCTGATGCAAATATCCAAAGAGTTTTCTGCTGCTCATGCGCACAATAATTTCTTTGTTTGCCGGGAAAGAGAGGGAGTCGTTAAACACCCAAAAGGTGACCAAAACTTCATTAGATATTCTTCATGCATATTTACAAGCCATGGTGAACGGTTCCTATTAGAGCTGGGACTTGAGCTCAGCCAAAACTTAGCCAGACACCAAAAAAAAAATAAACAGGGCAAAGGATTTTGTAAGGGATTAGCGGCAGGCTGCCAAGTCATGCCATTATGTGTAGCTGTCAATGTTGATTTTAAAAGTAACTCAGTAAATTACAGAGGGAAATTAATACTTAAGTCTGAGTGAAAAATGTTGTGGCGAGCTGCGTGGAAGAAGAGTCTGGAGACAGAAATCTTAGTTTCTCGGTCATTAGCCTGTGCTACTTGCTCTCGATAGCACTGGCTTGACTGCTTTATTAGCATTCGGTAACACTACTGATGGAACGACTCGTGGTTAAGCTCACATCAAGAGTGATAAAAATTTGGTTCCTCCCACTATAAATCAGTCTGATTTGGTTAATTCATCTGTCACTTCCTGTGTCCCAGCAATGAAGTCCTAACCAATGAGTGAGCAGCTCTAAACTCTTCTCAGCTTTGAGACAACAAACACGCACGTCTCATTGGATAACTCTATTTTAAATATTTTCAGGACAGTAACCCTTTCATTTCTGAAGCACATTTGATAGAAAATGAAGGTGAAATTAAGAGATTAGTTACAATGAAAGAATGAAGTTAATTAAATATAACTCTTTTGGAATGCTGATATGTTTGTTCTCTCTGAAGGCCCTGACAGTTCCCCTCTGATTACAAGAGAAAAACATACCAATGGACATTGAAAAACTGGAAAAGTGTGTAGTAATAATAATGGCTTTTTTAGCAGTATATCAGATATATTAATCTTCGACTCGTTCAGTATCATGCTAGCTGAATGGAATATATCTGATATACCACGCAACGCCAGCCAATAGTGTTAAATATTTATAAAAGGGTCTGTGCTTCCAGTAGCTTCAAACAGTGCACAATCCTAAGGAACATGAACAAGAACAGACGTTTCTATGAATAATCATTGAAGTTGATGGTAAGAACATTTTCATGTTATTTATACACAAATGATTTTGTAATATGCATTGTGTTTATGGCGAGGAAGACTCATTGGTGCATTATTATTATAATAATAATAATAATAATAAGTCAATTCAAATCTTTGAATGGGACAATAGTTTTGAATGATTCTTTCAAAAGTGCATCCGTCCAAGTTGTGTTTCAGTTCAGCAGCGCAGATCCAGCATGTTGTAGTGATCCCACGTTGTAAAATATCAGATTCATAACCTACGTGATGCTTGCATGTTTCCTGAAGAGGACGGCTTTACCAGAAAGGGAGTGATCATGATTCATCAGCATTAACCCCTTATTGACTTGAAGCACCCAGTCATTGCAGGATATGAAGGAGGGGGGGAAGAAGGAAAAAGGAAAACGCTCTATACAGAGCGGTCACTCAGCACACAGCCTGCCAAGCACAACACATGGCTCCAGCATTTCTCAAGTTTCCTGCGTATCTTGCGGTTATAACGAGACGAGTCGATTTAAGACATTCATTCATAAATCGAGTTGTAAGCATACCGTTGCATCATTTGAGGCATCAACATGTCTGATCAGTTCACAGCCATTCATTTATCACTAATGCCAACAGTCGGAAAGGTGTATATTAAAAGGCGGGACGTTGTTATTGTTTCGGTTGGTTTCTCTGTGATGTGTATTGAAATGTGCTCTTGTACGCTATATGTATAAAAAAAAAAATTGTATTTTATTTTTGCTCATTTGTTGATGGAAATCAACAGTCATAGCTGGTTGATTTTTATATTTGAAAAGGATCCATGCGCAGAAAATGCAAGGGTAAGTGTGTACGCGTGTCACGCAGTGTGATGCCTGAATTGTGGGTATGAGTGGGAGTTGCGAGAGCAACAGTGAAACTAGATAGTGGTGATCTCATCTCCTCCATTCATCCTTGGTGCCTGCAGGTTGCCCGGGCAACACAAGTCAAAAAGGCGCTGTTTCCGGAGCTCCCATGATTCCACACAGCAAGAGCAATGCCATGAGACCAGATTAGATGCCCACGTAGCTGCTTTGGTGGGTTAAAGATCCGGGGCTTGAGTTTTGGTGTCATTCTTGACCACAGCAAGACAAGAAAAATGTGGGGTGTTTTTAAAAAAAAAAAAGCATGGTTTCTTCCGGAGTTTGTGTGTCTTAGTGAAGTGCTCGCTCCATCTTTTTCTTTATTCCTGTCTGTTCATGTCTTCTCCCTCTTGCTGCTGACTGTTGATAAAGCTGTCTGCGTCACCCGGCTTTACTGCAGGGGGCTTCCTGTTTCAAAACAGAGCCTGCATGGTGGAGGTTTGTTCTGGGGCAGGGGAAGAGGAGGCAGGGCTTCCTGTTCAAGTGTGTTGTGGGAAGTTAAGAATGGGTTCTCTTCTCCTTCCTCCTGTGGTTAACTGTCTCTCCGGAGGCTGTGTGCAGATGCACTGACAAATTTAACCTACCCGCATGACCCGTGATTTTGTCACTGTGTGTCTGGAGACGCTCGTATATGCGCGCGAACGCACACTCCAGTCAAGTACTGCATAATATGTGCTTGAGATATTGTTGTGGTCATTCTGACATCAATGTTCCTTCATGTCTGTGCTCAAGCTTTTACTGTTTTTGGTCTTACACAGCAACAAGGCTCTCGAGTCCGAGAGCTGTAGTCGAGATGTGATCTATTTGGCGTACTGCGATGTTGTGCAACACCGTTATTGTCGACTCTGTGAAGTTCAATCACTCGTACATGTATGCTTCTGTCTCAGCTGTAATGACGGCAAGCAGCACATCCAAAATATGTTAATTGCTCCGTTTCATGGATAACCTAATTTTAAGGAAAAAAAAAAATTAAAATCCTTTTCATCCGAGTTAAAGCTTTAACATAGACTTTGTAAAGAGTGCAGTAAAAGTGGAAAAGGCCTAAAGTTCTGTTTGTGGTTAAAATGTTAACTAGCAAAACCGGTTGACATAGAAATGGCTACGCATGCAAAACTGTCTTAGACAGCAGTCCCAAAGACCATAATAAGCTCAGGTAAATCTTAGGGAGTGACTGATTCGGACAGTTATGCATGGTTGCATATCGTTGAAAAATGAAATACAAGATACTTGCGGTATGTAGCAGAATTTCTCGACTTTCAATAGCTATCTTTCTTGGGAATACTGGGTGATGCATTAGTGCAGATGTTTTATTTTTTCCAGAGCAGATGTTTCCCTGTTTACTAAAAAAAAAAAAAAAAGTATGGGTAGGGGGGGAACCCAACAAGCCTTCATAGCATAAGTGATATATGGAAGTGCAGGACTTTCCAACTCGCGGTGTGACAGCTGAATCGTGTGTTATTCTTTGAAGTGGTGACAGCTGACTGTGTGCTTGCTGTGCCAACATTTTCACCAATTTACATTTAGAAAATGCTTCTATGAAATGTTCCTTTTATTTGCTTTTACTTCCTTAAACACCATTTTAAACATGCAATATGTGTACACCACCATTTACAACCACGCTGAGCAGAAAAGCAACATGTCGGACCTCGTAGATTGGAAAAGTGTCACCTGGCCTTTTTATAATCTTGAACTGTCCAGATTCGGTATCTTCAGATTCCTGTTCAGGAGATGCAGTCTTCTGCTGGTGTGGTCCAAACTTCTTAAGGTTGGACATGTTCGGCATTCCGAGATGCTTTTCTGCTCACCGCGGTTGTAAAGAGTGGCTGTTTTTTGGTTGCCGTAGCTTTCCTGTCAACTTGAACCAGTCAGACCGTTCTCCTCTCAACAAGGTGTTTACACCCACAGAACCGACTGGATTTTTTTTTTTTTCCCCTCCCACTTTTTATGCCATTCTGTAATGGAGACTGTTGTGTGTGAGAATCTCAGGAGATCAGCACTCTAGTACCAACAACCCTGTTACAGTCACACAGGTCACATTTCCCCCATTTTAACTCGAGCTCTTGACCTGTATCTACATTGTGTTCAGGTATTCCTGTTCAAGATCAAGTTCAATTTCAGTGTGCAGCAAGATGACCCTCTTTCAATAGTGTCCTAAAAGGCGAACTTTACAGATGTTGGATTTTTGCCAGCGTATGTTAAAAAAAAAGCAGGACATTTTGCAAACATGTTAGTCCAAACATGACAGGAATTTAGAAATGATCTAGTTTTCCACCAATTCAGCTCATGCAGTTAAACACCTTGTTAAAGTGCTAGTCTTACGAAAATGAGATCATAAAATCCCAGGTTTTGTGTGTGATGTGCTCAAATAGGTTGTAAGGTTCACCGATAAATTAATTTGTTCAACAAAGGTGGTTTTTCAAATTTATTTTTTTTTAAATTATTTTTAATTCTGTTCCAAAAATCACTAAAAGCTTGTCTGCCATTAGATCGCAGCGATTTATTGGTCAGCGGTGCTGCATGTATGACGTCATATGCGCTACTGCTTTCTTTTGTAAACCTACACAACTTTTTACAAGAAGGATGAAGAGGTGACTCAGAGTGAATAAACATGTTTCGGTTTGATTTTTAAATCTGTAATTGTCTGTCGTCTATCGAAGTATTATATTTGGCCGCATAGAAACTACCCGAGAACGTTACTGATCTGACTAAGGACAACTAATAATTCAAACAACAGACTAAACATAAGCTCGACCCTTACTGTGCGGCAGTGAGATCTCTGCTCTTTGGGACAGCGCTTCTGACTTCTGTTTCCAGATCGTAGGAACTGCTCCGCGTACCAGATGTCGCTCAAATCCTTCTATGTGAATTTGCCTCACAAATGTATGGAGCAGACACCAAACCGTCCTGTCTGCTTGAAGTGACCTCTTTGTCCATACAAATCGAACCCATTCGTTCCATAAGTGTCCTGCTGACTTTGGGCTATCGTGGATCGAAGCTCGGCTTATTTATTTATTTAAAAATTTTTTTAAATCAGCTGCTACACTTGAACAGCCTTGAATGACACACACCTTAGGAGGCATGATTTTTTTTTTTTTTTTTTTTGGAATTAAAAAAAAAAAAATTGTTAAAAACGTGCTACACTTTTACAAAGCAGATGAAGCCAGAAATGCCACGAACTTTCAAGCGTTGCACATATGAGGTCACTTCCTTTTGAAATTAACAATAACTTACCAGGAACGCATTCGTGTAAAGGTGGACTCAAAGAGCCAAGCTTTACCAGCTAAATAGAACATGTTCCTGGTCTCATATTAAAATACAGTGTAGACAATAAACTATTTAACATGTCTAGTTTTATAAGGTGTTATTTTCATAAGACTAGCACTTTTTTAAAGATGGAGGGATTTTCTGATGCATACAGCCCATGTTAGTTAGTTACATTTACTGTACATATAGCCGGATTGTCTGCTTTCCAATAGGCATGAAGTTGATATTTATTCCTCGTGTTATAAATTATATTATCATTACTGCTGTGGATGGTTCAGGTGTCCGTTTGTGGGAATATAATAAACGGTGATTGAAGGTTCTCCTTTATTGTGCCTTGCAAATCAGATTGTAGCTGTAATTAGCTGGGAGTTGTTTGTTTACCTGCTGTCAGTAAGGAACAAAATATTCAAAAGATCTACACTGAATGGAGCTTCATTGGTAAGGAAGGAGCTGCACAAATTCCCCAAAGACAAAAAAAGAGGATCTCGGCTGATATAAAAGTGGTATAAAGGAGCTGCACCTCATTGTCTGGCGTGCTGCATGGTTTACGGTAACTTTTTTTTTTTTTTTTTTAGTAACCATTTGAATACGTACTTCCCTCATGTCCTAGTTTTAAAAGCCAGGATTTGCATAATAATAATAAAATAACAATCTCTCAAAAAATAAATTTATAATCAACAGTAAGTGCAATAAGTAACAGCAGTGTCAAAGAAAATATTATAAAAAGCAAATGTGATACTGACTTAAAAGTATGGCAAATCATAAAAGGTGGTTAAATTCCGTGTGTGGGTGGGTAATTTATTATTATTTTTTAAATCCCTCGCTGGCCGAAAGGCCCAAAGGGGGATTATGTCGTGGCGATGTCCGCCCATCCGTCCCGGGAAGGGTACTCGCCTTCTGAAATCAACTCCTCTCTCAATTTTTGGAGGAATTTCACAGGATTCTTTGTTTACATGTCGGTAATACGCATATTGCAATTTTGTTCAATTCAGGCACATTTTACCAGAGTTATGGCACAGTCGCCAGCGGGGGATATTATTCTCTCGGAGCATTCTTGTGTGGCTTTTAATTCATTTATTTATTTTTTTTTTTTAAATCTGAAGAAGAAACCTTTTATTTCTGTATACATTAGAGCACCATATAATTCTTTTCTTTGTACATCTCTGCTTGTTGGGAAGCTGGGGTCAGGGCACAGGGTAGCCCCTGGAGCAGAAAGGGTTAAGGGCCTGCTCAAGGGCCCCCCCAGCAGTGGCAGCTTGGTGGTGAACCCCTGACCTGTTGATTTTAGTAACTTTTGGAGCCACTGCTCATGTTACTGATCTTTAGCACATTAAAACAAAAAGCTGCTTCCCTCGGTCAAGTCAATCATTCGAGTTCTTGCAGAAAAGCACATGAATAATATTTACATTAGAAAATAAAGAATATGGTGTTTTTGAATTGAATCAACATTTATACAGCATAAGGGATAAAAAAAATAATGTTCAGAAACTGCTGGGCTTGTGAAATGAAGTTAAAATAACAAGTGTATTCTCTTATTTGTATTATCTACTGTCTTTAGTTACTATATCGTGTAAATTGTATGTACAGTTACACAATTTCACCTGTTTCAGTCTACACACATTAATCAAGCCTTTTTTTTTTTTTTTGCGTGCGTGTGCTGATAGGTCAATAAACATTTGTGTCTCCTGTGGTCCTGTCACCATGTTCAGGTCTGCAGCCTGTGTTCTGGAGCAGAGAGGATGTCGTTCAGTGGCTGCGCTGGGCTGAGCGAGAGTTCGCTCTCCGACCCATCTCCAGCGGAAGTTTCCAGATGAACGGTAAAGCCCTCCTGTTGCTCACCAAGGAGGATTTCCGCTACCGTTCACCCCACTCAGGTGACACTTGCACGTGTATATATATATATATACACACACACACACACACGCATGCATGCATGTCACCTCAGAGAGCAAAGCAATTTATTTTTTTTTGGTTTGGACACGTCTCCCAGGGTATTTTTGTGATGTGTTTCAGCGAGTGTGTGCCGTGTTGTAATCTTTAAACCGTTACTGTATTACACATGTACTGTAGAGATGCATGTGAAATAAACTTTATTAACTGAGCACAGCTTTAAAGACACAATAGAAAGCACTAGTGGTTGAAGCCTGAGTTTTGTGTCTGTGTAGTGTGCGAGAGGAAGTTAAAAATTGGTTAACGTTTGATAAGGAAGTGTTAATCTAGCCACAACTGTCACCTGGTAGAACTAGGAATTTCCCTTCCAGCAACAAGCTGACCAGAAACGGAGAACCGAAAGGTATTTTGCTTTGTTTGTGTGCGTGTTGCATATGCTGACTTCCTTTATGAGAAGCATTTCCTTGAAGTTGCTGGAAGAGGCTCAAGACAAGTTTTTATAAGACACCATGCAGGAGGAAGTTCCATAAATGAAACTATTTTGCATCTTTTTTTTCCTCTTCCTCCACTGGCTTTAAAACGATAAACAGAAGCCATGGAAAGCTTCGTCATGCCGTCTAATGATCATGAAGTGTTTCTCAATCCTGTTCCTGGACTAACACTATCCTGCTCCTTTCTCACTCCCAGTTTTATTCATAGTTATTCATAATCGGTTATATATCGTGCCCAAAGCCAGGATCATACAAGTAGTCTCTATGGTCGGAGTTCCATGCCATAAGCCATCTGTTTATTTTTGACCGTCATGCAGTGTCGGTTAGCTTTTGTTTGTGAATGTTTGCCAGCGTGTTGAGCTAAACACTTGACTGTAAAATTGTTGTGGGATGTGGGTAAGCTTGGGTTCACACGGTCTGTAAGCCACTAATACTTTCTTTTCTCACTTCTCCTAAAACGGACATGTTGAGTTGTTAATGGTTAGCACGACCCTTTACCAGCGAACAGAGAAAGTAGCACAAATCCTTAAGATATGAAATCTTGGACCCAGTTTAAAAAGTTAACAATTTCTTATGCATTTTAGCAAAGTGTTTATAAAAGGTTATCTTAAGTCTTAACTAGCAAGCTACGCTTCCTTCTCATTAACCTTAGCAGCAAATGTATATGAAATAATACGAGCAGCATGCTGAGATTTACGGTGCCTTGCAAAAGTATTCATCCCCCTTGGTGTTTATCTTGTTTTGTTGCATTACAAACTGGAATTAAAATGGATTTTTTTGGGTGTTGGCACCATTTGATTTACACAACATGCCGACCACTGTAAAGGTGAAAACTTTTTTTTTTTAAAGTTTGATACAAACAGTAAGATGAT
>JAOANJ010000014.1:13805115-13816382 GCA_026413345.1 Ariopsis seemanni
ACAGACTAATAAAGATAACAAGCAGAGCAAGAAAATTATTATTTTTTTTAATTAAAGAAAATGACAGAGAGAATACATCTTATTCTTAGTATTATTCTCAGATGAAGATAAAAAGGAGAGAAGAAGGGAAGCTGATTTCCCCAGAAGCACCTTTAACGTGAGCTCGCCGATGTGCCGGAAAGCGAGCGCAGTTTCTTCAGGATCTACAGGATTTCTGCTTGCGGAGCAAAAACTAACAGAACATTTGTCCACATTGTGCCTGAAATGTCACTTCCTCAGTAATAACTTCTTGTTTCTCGAACCGGTGTGTAAAAGCAATCAGACACTCGCAGTCGCAGTGCGGTTGGACAGAATGTCTCCCTGTGGGCCTGCAGAGAATCACAGCCGTGCTCATCTTCAGCATCACCCCCCTCCTGCCTGTGTGAGATCAGAGATTTAACAAGCGATCACGTCTGCACGCTGACTGATCAAATACTCGCAGAGTTTTCAGGTGGAGGCTGGAAAAAGGAAGTGAACCTCTGTGCTAACGTCTCCAAAAGGGAACTGAAGTCATGTTCAGGAGAGGAGACTGGAAGTGTTTCACCCTTGAAATAAAAAGCACACAAAGTCCGGGTCCTGACAAATTTCCTTTTCTCAAGAACAACGCATTCGTGCGACACGCATTTTGGGAGATGTTCAAAGACCAAAAAGGCTACAAAGACCTGGGGGTTCGATAATCTCTGATCAAAAACAAGCTGCTGACAAATTCAGGACTGTTACCGCTCTTTCGAGAAGGGAGCAAAGATCACACCAATCCTGAAAGAGGTGAAAAGAACCGAATGGGAAAAGGAACACACCAACTCCACAAACTGTCAGAGTCTATGGTCATGTGTCCAACTATCAGAAAAACACTGAACAAGAATGTGTTCATGGACAGATAGCATCAAGGAAACCAGTTTAAAAGGGGGGAAAAAAAAAAAACACCCCAACATCATTGTGGCGTGTCTGAAGCTTGCCCCAAAAACCTCCTGGGTGTTCCACAAGGCACGTAGGAAAATGTTATAGATAGATCATCACACTATATTTAGAGGGGAAAAAAGATCCTGCACCAACTATGAACACCAGACACCTCATCCCAACCGTGAAGCATGGTGTCGGGTGCATCATGGTTTGGAGCTGCTTTGCTGACTCGCTGCCTCGGCCTGGACCTTTCAAGACTTTCAAATCCTTGTCAAGAAGTTTTCCAGGAGAAAGTCAGGGCAATAGTGCATGACCTCAAGCTGAAGAGAGGTCAGCTGATGGAACAGAAGACGGGCTAATTTGGCTTTAACCCAGTTGAGCTAAACAGGGCCATTCAATCACAAGAACCCAAGAAAAATCGATGAACTGAAACAGTTCTGGAGTGAGGAATGTTCCAGATTTCCTCCTCGTCGTTGTGCCAGTCTTCCATCAGCACCTCCAGGAAACTTCTGGTGGAGGTTGTTGCTGCTAAAGGAGGATCGACAGGTCACTAAATTCAAGGGTTCACTTACTTTTTCCAGCCTGCACTGTGGAGGATGACACAAAGTCTTCAGGAAACACTGTGTGTGTGAAAAAGCCCAGGTCACTCCATAGGGGTCACTAACTTTTCCTTGCAACTCGATAGACAGCGTCAATCATTTTTATGGCTACTGCTTTGCAGAGGCGAAGCGAGGCAGCAGTCACTATGCCATCGTGTTGTAAGGATGTAAGAATGAGTGTAACAATAGCGCACTGCACATGCGCATACGGATTACAATCGCCAGAACGGCGAATCATGATCTCGCGATACGAACAGTCGATCCCGCGTTATCAAAGGTGCACAAGAACGAGTGGTGAAGCCACGATGTCATCGTGTTGTAAGAATGAGTGTAACAAGAGCGAAACTTCGTAACCAATCAGCACTTATCCTGATCAAGTTCGATTACCCGTTCTACTTCTCGATAAACTTCGGAACCGAAACGAAATTAGAGAAACCTCGTTATAACTTCGTAGTATCGGAAGATAATCGGCAGATAAAAAGATAAACGAAATTCACCAGGCTACTGATTCGATATCAAGTAAGTGGTGTTTATTTTAAGAAAATGTACATTTTGATTATCACAGCTTTTGTTTGGTCCTTCTGAAAGGGCAAATGGAAAGGTTTTGTAAGGGTTTTTTTTTTTTTTTTTAAGCTTTTTGGCAGATGTATTGAGAAGCTGATATCAAACAACTACTTCTGCTATTCACTTAAATTTTTGAATTTTATTTTTTATCTTAGTCTTTACACTACACTTGTGAAACAAAATGTGCTCATTAGTACTGAATAATGCTTCGAAGACAATTCACGAACAAGTGTTTTCTTACTATTGTGAAAATAGATCGAGTTCACAGCGCCGTATTTTTAACAAAACACAGTCAATAAAATCGGTAACTAAAACACTACGAGCCCTGACGCTGCTCACAGCTTGGTGACGCGTGCAAGAGATGACGCGAGTATCATTGATGTACTGTATATGTGCGATATTTATTTATTTATTTATTTACTGTATGGACATGGGATCAGAAAACAATTTAATTTATAAGCAGTAGCCACATGGACCCATAGAGTACCTATTTTAAAAAATGCTAAAAAGTGACACGAGCAGGGGTGTGTGGCAGGAGTTGCTCAGCGAGTCTCGATCAGCATCTGAAAACGAGTGTGGTTTCACAGACTCCATGCAACGACTTCAAGACGTACCAAATGGTTGACTCTACACCAGCATCAGCCTTTAAAGGTTCCTCCAGGGTGATTTTTAACAAGGAGATGGTGTTTTGAGCCATTTTCAGCCCATGAAATGCAGATTTCTTTTAAGGAATAAAAAAAACCATTTAAAAAAAAATAATAAATAGAAATTATATTTAAAAAATGAAAAATGTTATCAGTATGAACACTATCATCGATGTTTCATCACAGTATAGAGTCATATTGTTTAGTTTACAGCTCAAGAACCATAAGCTACAGGATAAATGCAGGGCAACAAATCAGATGAAACTTGCAACACAGTGCTGTCAGTAACGGCTAATTTCTAATGCGATGAAACGGCGTTAAAAATGAATCATGTTTGGGTCTAACCTGTCTGATTTTCTCTGCCTGTATAGATTTTGTAGCGGTGCCTGTGAAGATCATAGTGAACGGAACAATTGAGATAACGCACAGTGAATACAGGTTTTACAACTGTGCTGCGGTTGCGAAGAACGCAGTAAATACGCCGTAAGTGATAACCGGGCATGTTCCTGCCACCATTAGTAGTAAATCTGTGTAATGTACAGAAATGCAAATCTATCTTTAACCCCTTCATTTTCCTGCAGGTGCATAGCATGCGTGATGAGTCAGTGGGGCTGCCAGTGGAACACGCAGGATCACACGTGCAGTGACCAGGACAACTCTGTGCAGGGAAACATCATTAAACAAAGCCAGGTGCAAAGAGATTTGCATATTTCCCAAATTTTACATTTGATCCCAAGCGACTCGCGTTTGAGAAAGGATACAACTTGAGAGTTAAAGGGATTGACCAAGAATGGCAGCTTGGCGATGTTGGCTTTTGAACTTTCTAATCGCTTCGCCAAAGCCTTAACCACACTCACCACTTCCTTGTTTCATACACAGACATCTAGAGTAAAAGGGTCTCAGGTTTTTTTTTAAATCTGGAAATGAAAGTCTTTACACTGCAAGAACTAAGAAATGTTGTGGTTGCTTCCCCTCTCCTGAAATAGACTCTGGTCCATATTCATATACTCAAATTCTCCGTCATTGTTTGTAGAAGTGAAACTCCATAGGGATCGCACAGCAACACAGTTAACATTTGACTCGATCTGGTTCTTTTAGCGTGATAAGTGTCCTCAGTTTGAGAACCTGGGACCATCACTCATTCCTGTGGGCTTCAAAACTCCTCTCACCTTTGAAGGCAAAAATTTGGAGAAGTACATGGTAATGACACTCCTCATGTAATTACTCCTTGGTAATGTAACGTATGTGAGGTGGGACACCTCATTGACGTAATCAACCTTTCTCGTTTTCTGCTTCTTCCAGGGCAAAACGTTCCAGATCGGCACCGAGCTCATGAAGCAGGTGGGCGACGTGACGACTATGGGGTCAAACTTCAGCTTTGGCGGCTATCAGGTCCGAACGGTCTTGTGGAATCTTGCGTCTGAAATCTGTTTTAATTGTCATCTTTGTTGTTCACACATCCAGTCGTTTCACACCTTTTCATTCATGCAGCGCTGCAGTATGTTGAGCATTTTGTTGTCCTTTTCTGTGAAATCGGCCCAAGACAATTCACACAGTATTTGCGTCAAATTCTCACCTCCTTTAGGACTTCGTACATGCTTGAGCCGTTAGCGTTGAAATACTGCACGCGTGTAAGGATGGCTACAGAAGATTATAGAAATGTTACCGTCATGAAACTGCCAGTGATGACACTACACACGATGAAACGAACCAAAGGTTTAAAAAGAATGAAATCATGCTCGTAAAATTTTCACTGGTCTGAAATCCAGTGACTGGGGAGAAAAAAGTAAATAAAACCTTTTGCTATTTGCACAGAACACCATCAGCAAACAGCAAGCGCTAAATAAATGATGAAATTATAAAACCACCTAGTTTAACCATTTTGTCTATGTAGCATTGTTTTGTAGGTAGGTAACACCATGCAGCGATACATGGCAATAAAATTTATGACCATTCGAATCGATGAACTGAAACAAATGAATCGTGGTCATCATCAGGCTGCGTAATCTTCGCTTTTCCTAACTCTAATTGTGTTATTTAGACAGCAGTGTAATAACGTAAACTAGCGGGAATACACATGACTTCACCCAAGCTGGAAGTCACACAGCTCTCATGCCACGAAAATGCACAAACTGATCTAAAATGGGAAAGAGCTGTTGTGTGATTGATTGACTGTACAAATAGATTTAACAAGAAATTAAAGCCCTCTTTAGAGAGACTGCTGGAAGATAAAGAAAAGAGGAGCAAATTGAGGGAGTACAAATATTCGTAAAAGTTTAAGAAAAGTCCGATTTGTTATTAACTTCTTCATTTTTAGTAAAAGGAATGTTAGTTAATAGGCATTGTTTTACTCCAACCGTTACAAATGTGGGTAAATAATTATTGTTGGTTATGAAGAAAATGAAATTCGTGTTTTATTTATTTATTTTGAAAGGAATGTTTAAGTTGATAAAGAATAGGATTTTTTTTTTTTTTCCAAAAATCATCTTTCGGCTGATCCCGTTAGGGGTCGCCAAAGCGGATCGGTTCCGTATATTTGATTTGGCATGACCAGATTCCCGTCCTGATGCACTCTGTCCGGATTTGGGACCGGCACCATGTATGCACTGGCTTGTAGACTGTTGGAGGAAACCCACACAGACACAGGGAGAACATGCAAACTCCACACAGAAAGGTCCCCGCCGGCCATGAGGTTCGAACCCAGAACCTTCTTACTGTGAGGCGACACCGTGCTGCCCGAATTTTCTTTTTCCCTTCTTTTCGTCCCCCTTTTCAAAAATATTGGAGTGAGGGAAATCAAATCATGAGCCCAATATCATGAATTGAATCATGAACTGGGTGAATCCTTACGTGCCTGTTGTCTTGATTTTTTTTTTTTTGTTCATGGGACCAAATCCAGAATGAACTACAGTACATTTCTGCCCTGGACTTTGGCTCAGCTTGTACTTCTCAAGTCATGGGTTTAGCAGCTAATGTCTTCCAAAAAAAAACATTTTTCTGCACACAACCCATAATGCACAAAATGTTTGGTTTACTTCCTGCAGTTGGTTCGATTTTTCGAGTCAATTCACTTTCACACTCAATCGCTCCGATACTCTGACTGGTTATTGTCATCTCCGCCAGGCTTTGATTTAAACAGACCACACACTGCATGAATGTGAAAGTACCCTTAAAAGCCAGCGCCTATCGATGACCGACTGAGACTAAACACAGATCTTCTTTTAGATTTACAGAAATGACCGCTTGATTAAATGCCGCCCTCCTCTTTCTCCCCCGACACAATGCCCCAGACCATGCAGTTTGAGAACCCGATATGTGGAGAATATACAAACTCTAATAATGAAATCCCACATTTATTTCCACTGGTATTTTTGACAGTAGTATTTCCATACTCGGGATATTGAAATAAATGTTTTTTTTTTTGAAGATTTGAGTTGAGTTTAATTGACCTGATTTGTTTTTCTTCGTCTAGTTTGCTTACGACAAAACGCCCGAGGTGAATGTGTCATTCTATGTGAAGGATAAGGAGACCGAGAATAGGATCGACAGCACACTCCAGGGTAAGTGTAGTCTAATGAAGGTCTCCGATATCCAGTCAGTCTGTTCGCCTGGGACTTGGATTGACTGGAAATTTAGAAAACAGCTCCTCTTTTATTAGCATTCATGTGTACTCGTCAAGGCAGCGATCCTGTGTGCGTTTCTTTTTTATATTTTGAGGGCATAACTTTAAACTGAACCATAAGGTAGTTGTATTTTATTTCTATATTTTTATTTATTTTTAAACCTCTGCCATGGATGACTGGTGGCTGGATGAAAAGAATAGGTATTTTCTTACCTGCGTAGTTTTGCATATGTAGCAAAGCTCCTAGGTTGAAGCTTGCTCGAAGGAGCTGCTTACAAAATCAGGAGCTTTTGCAGACACGCATTGTAAAATACTGCTGCTGTGAGTGTGTATACACAAAATGGCTTATTTACACAAAATATTAAGAGTACTACCTCACTGAGCTCTCCATTTGCTTATATTCTCTCTCTCTCTATCGCTCAGTGGTGCTGTATAATTGTTCAGTGGGCCGTGAGGACTGCAGTCTGTGTAAAAGCGCAGACACCAAGTACAAGTGTGTGTGGTGTGACACCACATGCTCCTGCCTTTATTCTAAGCTTTGTACAAAAGAGCTTGAGCAGTGCCCTGCTCCCACCATCAAAGATGTAAGACGCACGCACTTTTTCCCCTTATAGTAAATCTAATTATGTATAATTTAATCATACTGTTGATAAATCGAATTTCGATCAAAAGTCTTTGAACACCACTTTCTTTTTTTCAGTTACGGTCTAGTTTGTACAGATTGCATGTTCTGAAGGTGTTCTTACCCGTGCTTTCACTCCAGATCAGGCCGCGGTTCGGACCCAAGAAGGGGCAGATCTCGGTTACTATAACAGGATCCAACCTGGGGATTAAAAAAGAAGACATCAAGCGAATCACTGTGGCAGATGTGCCATGTGAGCACCAGGCAGACAGATACTCCGTCTCCACGAGGTACTGCTTTACTGATGGGCCAGAAAATCTGTGGCTGTAGCCTCTGCTTTCAGTATGATTATAGGATGAGATCTACTATGTGGCCATGCTGCCATTTCTGGGTACAACTTTTTCCTTTTAGTGTGTGTTTATACATCTGTCCCTCTGTTTGCATCAGTGTTGTGTGTAAGATCGGACCACTGCCTGACCCTCCGTTTGATCTGCCCAACCCTGAAGGACCGGTGAAGGTGGAGGTAGAGGGGAAGGAAATCAGCATATCCACAGTTAACTTCACATACAGGGTACTGATCAGTTCTCTCTCTCTCTCTCTCTCTCTCTCTCTCTCTCTCTCTCTCTGTCTGTCTGTCTCTCTTTCCCTCCATCTGTGTCTCTCTCTCTGTCTCTCTTTCCTTCTGTCTGTCTCTCTCTTGCTCCATCTGTGTGTGTCTGTCTCTATCCATCTCTCTCTGTCTATCTCGCTCTGTCTGTCTCTGTCCATCTTCCTCTCTGTCTGTCTGTCCATCTCTCTCCATCTGCAGTATACAGGGTACTGATCAGTGCTGTCTGTCTGTCTGTCTCTCTCCCCTACCCTCTCTCTGTCTGTCTCTCTTGCTCCATCTGTCTGTCTGTCTGTCTGTCTCTCCCCCTGTCTGTCTCTCTCTCTAGCTAGCTGTCACTCCCTCTCCCCCTACTGTAGGTCATGACCTGCTCTCTGCTGGTCGCGTGCCAGTGTTATGATTCTGTAGGGATTCGGTTCGATGGCTGACTTCCAAACGCCTCCCTATTGGTCAGTCAGTGCACGAGCTCGGATGCAGAACCCATTATTCCATACCGGAAGTAGTGCACTTAGACAGAAAGCAGCGAGCCATTTGGGATTCGACCAATGACTTGCACATAGCTTCAGTTTTACTCGGTGTGAACAGCTGCGTTTAGTTTCTCAACCCCTCACACACACACACACACTCACACACAGCTGTTTAACGACGAGAAAATAAACAAGCAAAACAGAACCCAGTTCTGCTCACCAGCACGAGCTCAGGATCCCAGTAAAGACAGACAGGAACCATCCCATTAGGGCCCTTAGTGTCTGTGGAAGCGCGAGGATACGGAACTGCTCTTTTAGACGCTAGAAACACTAGAAACACTTGACCCAGCAGGAATGCGATCTGTAAGTGGAATCTGTTCGGGAACGGTCCGTTAAAAGCGCGCAGCAGTGACAAAGCTGGCGGCGACACGATCAGCTCCATCACTCAGCTCCCCTTCAAACCACTGCACCGAGGGCTTTCAGGAGCTGCTCGGCCTGTCGCTTACTGGGTAAAAACACACATTACAGTCCCTCAGTCCGGCGGGGTGTCCGTTCCCTCTGCGCACAGGATGCTAAGCTAGCGTTAGCGTTAGCATTAGCAGGCTAGCCAAGCACTTCAAAACATTGGGAGCTGTAATTCCCGTGAAGTCAACAACAACAACAACAACAACAAACCGTTTTACAAACACAGAGAGTTAAAGTTATTTGAATATAAACACACACCAGGTGTTTTTCTGTGTCAGAGTGAAAGGCAGCCCGTTAGCACTCCGCTAGCATGAACGTTATCAATGGAGCGCTTACCGCTAACGCCGAGGCTGAGGTCGGGGAAAACCGGGCCGTTTAACCGACTGGATCTCACTTCACTGGATTAACAGCCTTCTGTTCCGTTTCCCATCCATACCTGACGCATCATGAGCGCAGAGCGTGGCGTACTGACGACTGCTTTAGAGTAAAAATCAGCTAGTGGCCATATTTAATCCTCGCCATCCCGAAAACACGAGCGCCTCATCCCAGCGCCACTGCTCTCCCTGTGTGCGCGAGCGCTCAACGCTTCCACACACTGCCGCCTGGCAGCCAAAACACGAGCAACGCTGACACCTGCTGGCCAAATCGCGCAATAGCTTCCATTAACATCTTTATTTAAGCAGGTAAAGCTCATTGCAGGGGTTTCAAAGTGTGGGAGAGCCAGCCCGCCCTGACCGGTTTTGTTGTTGCTTTACTTAATGTTCCATTCGTATTTTAAAAAAATGGTTGTTGTACATTTTTTTCTTTTACACATTTTAAACATCTGTGCTTTTTTAAAACATCTTCTTTTTTACACATTTTAAACATCTGTGCTTTTTTAAAACATCTTTTTTACACATTTTAAACATCTGTGCTTTTTTAAAACATCTTTTTTTTACACATTTTAAACATCTGTGCTTTTTTTTTAAAACATCTTGTTTTACATATTTTAAACATTGTGCTTTTTTTAAACATCTTGTTTTACATATTTTAAACATTGTGCTTTTTTAAAACATCTTGTTTTACATATTTTAAACATTGTGCTTTTTTAAAACATCTTGTTTTACACATTTTAAACATCTGTGCTTTTTGAAAACATTTTTTTACACATTTTAAACATCTGTGCTTTTTTAAAAACATCTTTTCTTACACATTTTAAACATTTTTTTACACATTTTAAACATCTGTGCTTTTTTAAAACATCTTTTTTTTTTTTACACATTTTAAACATCTTGTTTTACATATTTTAAATATTGTGCTTTTTTAAAACATCTTGTTTTACACATTTTAAACACGTGCTTTAAAAAAAAAAACACATTTAATACATTTTCTTTTTTTAACACCTCACATCACCACAACCCCTTTTATTTTTCCTGACGTTGCGCCCCCCCTGAAGAACTCTGGCGCCCCCTAGGGGAGGCGCGCCCCACACTTTGAAAAGCCCTGTAGAACAATACTGAAGACATCAAAACTATGAAATAAAGTACATTTGGAATTATATGGTAAACAAAAGTGTGTTAAAAACATGTTTCATGGGGGTGTCGTGGCTGAGGTGGATAAGGCGCCATACCATAAATCCGGGGAGCCGGGTTCGATTCTGGCCCGAGGTCATTTCCCGATCCCTCCCCGTCTCTCTCTCTCCCGCTCATTTCCTGTCTCTACACTGTCCTATCCAATTTAAAAAAAAAAAAAAAAGGTGAAAAAAAAGTCACATGACTGAATAAAACCTATAACCTATTCCAGGTTAACCACCCACAAAAAATGCTCGAAAAACCTTTAACGCCGTGGATTGTCAGTGAAGAAAATGGCAAGATGGTGGCCACACACTGCGACTGTATGGCAGGCCTTGGAGGGAGCTGCTCTCTCACAGCATTGTTGTTGTGGGCTATCGAAGCTGGAATGAAACAAAGGGATTCACTGACAGTTACAGATAAAAAGGCGTACTAGGTTCTTCCTACTGCTGTGGAGAAGAAAGGAAAAAATAAAAACTCTCCTACTCCTGGATCAGAGATATTTCCTTTCTAAATTAACGCCCAAGTCATGTTCCTAGGCCGCAAACAGAAGCTCTTGACAAAGTTCCACGGAGATGGTAATACCTTTTATCTTTTTCTCTATTTGAATGATTGGAACAACCAAAAACAGCACAAAAATGAACCATATTTAAGACAGATTAAGCCTTGCTTACAGGAAAGACGGTGTCTGGTTGTCTCCAAGGAGAAATTATCACATGATGCATGACGTCACATGCAAGGGGTCTATAGGCTTGCAATATTATCCGTCAGTCCAAACTCCATAGTACTGGATGCCAGAACAGGATTTTCCACAATTTAAAATATTCCCAACCCATAACCTTTGTCTCCCCTCCTGCAAAAAATGTAAATGCTCATCTGTACACGTGTTATATAAGCGGTGTGTAACATTTTTATCACTGCAACATTTGCATCACTGAAAAGTGCAACATCAGTCACATTATTATTATTATTATTATTATTATTATTATTATTCAGGCATGTGATTTTTCCGATAATTCGCGGAATTCCGATAATTTCACGAATCTGACCCCCCCCCAAAAAAATTTTCCGACTTTTTTCCGTTTCCTCACTCTTCCGAAATCAAATTCCATTTTTCCCAATCCTACTTTTGGAAAAACCGACCTCGCCGATGTAAGGCCTCGTTTCGCTAAGTCTCGCGGTAGAATA
>JAOANJ010000014.1:13836054-13847909 GCA_026413345.1 Ariopsis seemanni
TTGACCAAAGTTTCATATAAAATAGGAGAATTACATTGATCTTGCTCCTGAATTTACCCGTGATATGCACTTTAAAGGTCAGAGAAACAGCTTTGGGACCAAAATTACCTCGGGCCCACAGTAATTGGCTAACGCTGTTGGTTACCCTGCCATACATGTAGCAAATTTTTTTTTTTTTCTTTAAAACTTTTTCCCCTTTCTTTAACTTGTAAATATTTTTATCCCCCGCCATGAAGTGTGCAGGGGGGATATATAGGAATGGAGTCCGTCCGTTTTAATCCGGACAACTTTTCTCAGAAGCTACGTCAAATGAAACTCTGCGTGCTCGTATTATTGGAAAAAGCTGGGTCGCGTTTTATGAAGGTGTCCTCACACTTACGACATCACCAGTCAATATTAAAGCAATGGGCTTATTGTTAAGAGGTCTTCATAAAATGCTCATGGCGGGGGATAGTGATGACCATGTCTGACTTATTTTATTAATTTTAGGATTGATGGCAAAGCTAATAAAATAAAAATAAATAAATAAATAGAACAAAGGTGTCACCGGTTCGATTCCCTGGACCAGCAGGAATGGCTGGTGTGCCAGTGCTGCTGCTCTGGGTGTGTCAGGGTCGTGTTGTACATCGCTCTGGACAAGTGTGTCTGTTAAACGCCTGTAATGTAATGCAAGTCCCTGTGTCTGAGCTGTTACTAGAACAGTGACGTATTTGAATGAGCGCATTAAAGGAACTGAATCATAAAATACTAATTAACTTGTAATTCAAAGCAGCACCAAGTTGAGGTAGTAATTCTGAAAGGATATTGATTATTTTCACATTTAAAAGCGGTCAAAATACGTACACGCCGCCATATTCATCCGCACCGCTGTAAGGATACCGTGAAAATTCAAAATGAGGCTGCGGGTTTGATGATGTACAAGTTGCTGAAGCCGGATCCAGGCGAGAACCCACCGTTTGCTTACCGCATGGTCTACTGTGGTGACTTGTTTGTGATTTTTCTCGTATTTAGTGCAGTTATTTTCATTGCAAACTTTTTTTTTTTAGTACCATGTTGTATTATCTCTGTGAAGTGTGTTCTGTAAAGATAATGCCATATTACACAGCATTTGGTTGTAAAAACGGTACTGGTCGGTCAGTTTGTCCACCGTGATGGTCATGACATGGCTGTCCACGAGCTCACAGGAAGCAACTGGTGAGGTCATGATGGCTGCTTCGGTTGAACAAAAGAGCTCCTTATAAATTAGAGTCTGACCAGTCACGCACATGATGTACTGTCATGTAGAACAGCACAATACTTATTGTTTCATCTCAGCTTTGAGTCACGTCGAGTCTTTACAGGTTTTTTTTTTTAATCCTCCCCCGTGTTGTGTTCCACAGATCATCTCGTCACTCGAGGATGACCCTGCAGCTCAGAGTAAGCAGCTGACCCTTAGACTGCAGCAGATCGCAGCCGCACTGGAGAACAAAGTCACAGATCTTTAGTGTCGAGTCTCCGAGGCCAGAGCACAGGAAGACCTGCGAGAAACAAAACTCGCCGGGCCCCGAGAGATAAACGAGCCTGAATGAAAAGACCCAGAGGACTTGTGCAGCCCATCACATCATCACTGTCGCCTAGCTTGTTTCTTTTCTTCGGTAATGCAGCAGGATCAGTTCAGCCCGAGTGAGCTGGAGGACGCAGTGAAAAGACTGATGGTTTCTGGCTGAAATCCTGCTCCTTTACGGTACGGTACGGCTGCGTCACAGCTCTTCACTGACCACTATGATGATTTAGTGTCCGTTTTGCAGTTCCAGTAATAATCAGATTGTTCTTTCCTGTGCAAATGAAATTCAAATAATAGTATTATATATGTATATATTTTTACACAGAATGGATTTATTGTCATTTCGGTTTCATAGCCATTATGTTTCCAGCTTGAGGCAAGGTCATTAAGGTCACTTCCTGTGGAATTTGCATTGCTTCAGTCTCATGCTTCACATTTCCGTCCGCATGGAGTAACGCGTAATGCCTTCACGGAGAGTACACCTTGCGTCTTTTAATTTCCGTGGCATCTGTTTGTCTTGCTAATTTGTCCGCTTTTGTCCTTTTGGGAATGCAGGGTTAGGCTTGTATAGATGCTGAGAGATGATATGAGTGTTGTTCATACAGCAAGAGGTGCTCTTAGTTATGTTTTTATGTTTTGCTGTAAGACAAGTTACCAACATATAGCAAATACCCAGCAAATGGTTTCTTCTGAGCTGAGCGATGGACTGAGTGATGACTCTGAAGCTTCACTTGTCATGTTTCATAATCCATAATAATGATGATGATGAGAATAATAATAATGTTCCATCCAAAAGTATTCTTTATGTATCTGATGATTATTATTTTTTTATTACAGCTGCTCACCATACTTTTAAGTGTCTGAAGTGCCAATTTTGAGTAACTAGATTTTCCTGTTTAATAGCACCATTGCTTTTTTTTTTTTTTTTTAAATTCATGTCTTGTCACATATGGCTTTCCATAATGTTTTTGGCACATTTTTGTTTTCTGAACCACCGACACAAAGCATACCGTATGACAAACTAGCTGTCCAAGTTTTGTGTCGTTCTAAAATTTAAATCCGACGTTTTGACCTTAGATTGTGTCTCGGACTTTTGAATGTTATCCATCTTACCCCATCTGTGGGTTTTTGTTTGTTTGTTTGTTTTTTAAAGGTTTAAAAGTGGTATTCCAGAATGACCAATTAAGAATGACCAAATTACCGATTACATGAATCATTTTGTTAAATAAGGCCTTGGTGACCGTCGTGAAAACTGTGCAAGTCTCAGAACTGTAACTGTGGCGTTTTAGGTTTTTTAGAAATGACCAAAGTTTCAAACTGTCTCATTCTCTTTTGTGCTTAAGTTTCTTTTCAACCGATATCGTATCATGTATGCACCAGACTCCACAAAGACCGGACTTGTGTCGAGTCCTTAAGGATTGAATGAAGGTAGTTGATGATATAAATTCCTTATAAATAAGCTTTCTTTCCCCCCTTTAACAAGCGGTACTATATTTTATTTGCCCTGACTTAAACATACCATGCACTACATGCATCGAATAAAAAATGTAAATGTATTTTTAATACAAGATGACACACTTTTACCAGACTTTCCCCACCTTCATCCGCCAATTCCTGTTACAGTCCTAATTGTCAACTTTCCTGAGTATGTTGCCATATTGTGAAGCTTTTTTTTTTTAAACCTTTCTTGACCAGAATGTGCCTTATTGAAAACTGAGTAATAATCATAAATGTGGTGATTCGAACTGAATTAAAAACTTGCAATAGCGATTAGTTCCAGATTTTTGTACAATAGCCCATTTATTCTCTGTGTCATTTATGAGAACAGATGTGCCACTTTAGTTTACTTAATGCTGGTAAATGTGTTTATGATGGTGAAGAGAACATGTATTAAAAGTATGTTTTTGGTCTTAATTTTTGCGTGTGTGTGTGTGTGTGTGTGTGGGGAGGGGTTTTATTTTTATTTATTTATTTATTTATTTATTTAAATGTATTATCCAGAACAGATTCGCATCCCTTTAGGAGTTTGGAAAGAATGTGAGACGCATGGGAAAATATAAGCAAAAGGCCCAGAATAGGCTAAGAGGACGTTTAGATATCCAAACGAGCACTGACCTCAACTCTGATCATAGTTTTAAATTCCCGTTTGTCCTTTTTCTGTGCTTTCTAAGAAACTAAAGAACTTTAGCCTACATGTCATGGAACTACTGCTTCATTGGCTTTCGCGTCAACTGTCAATCTGCATCAATGCATTTGCAAAGAATCTGTCATGAGAAGAATGATTTGAGCTAACAGGAAGGCTACCGTAACGCATCACTCCTTACATCCGTGGTGAGCAGAAAAGCATCTCGGGATGGACATCACATCAACTCTTATGGTGGATGAGCTACAACAGCAGACGTCCAGATAAAGTTTCACTCCTGTTAGCCAAGAATAGGAATCTGAGGCTACAGCTGGTCACGTGTGCAGTTTGGAATAAAATCAGAATAGACCTGTTTTCTCCAGACGTCAAGCTGAAACGGTGACTCCAGTCAGACCCTACTTTTCATAGCTGATGTAGATAAACAATTTTATCATTCCCTATTTCCTGATGTCGTGGTGATGTAGCAGAGCAGTATTCCTGAGTGATCAACTTCCCTTTGGGGGGGAGAGAGAGAAAGTACTGTACACTCTGTCTTAATTCTATCTGATCTATCAGGGCTTTAGAGCTTATGGAATTCCAATAGAAATGGTTGAAATAACTAAGTTTTTACACTGACTTCATTTGTAGTGTAGGAAATGGTAACATCTACTTCGAAGTAAGGACTGGAGTCAGACAGGGCTGTGTGATGTCATCTCATCTCTTCAATGTAGTCATAGATGGGGTAATGTGCAAAACAACTGACGATACACCTAGAGGAACAAGATGGAACCTTTTTCCACTCGAGGTCTTGACTTTACTGACCATCTTACTCTCCCCTTTTCACACCAACACATGCAAGAAAAAAAGACAGCTGATGCATTTTTGCCAGTCAAGTAGGTCTAAAAATAAGCAAAATTAAATCAGAAGTAATGACCATAAATGTGAACAAGTGTTGCCAGGCAAAACGAACCTCACCCGGCAGCACTTATTTTATACCTGTATGTTGATGGTAATATTTCTCAGTCATCAGCTGGCAGGTTATAGTCCTATGAAAATCCATGACCTTGAGTTTGATATTTCAAAGTCATTCAAGGTCAAAGATCATGGTGCCAAATGAAAGGCCATATGGGAGTTCCTATATGCTCATAATGGTAAGCATCTATCAGCAACCGTTTTTGAGTTAATGGAAAATGTTTTGACCAAAAGGTTGACCTTTCCAGTGACCTTGACCCGATTACCCCCAAAATTTAACCAGGTAATCTACGGATAATTGCCCACCTACCCTGAAAATTTGAAGTCAATCAGTACAACCGTCTAGACAAACAAACAAACCGCACTGATTACAATACTTCGCCAAACAAACTGCACTGATTACAATACCTCATCCCGCTTACTCCGTTGTGGGTGAGGTACCAACGCAACATATTAGACATGTAAATGGAGAAAACCTTCCTATCTCAGAAAATTTTACTTACCTTGGTAGTATACTGAGTAATGATGGAGGAGCAGGACCTGACATCAAAACCCGATTAAATAACATCTGAAATGTTTTCACGTCCCTTAATAACAACGTATGGAAATCATCACAGTATAGTAAAAACACCAAGCTGAAACTGTATCAGAGCTGTGTTCAAGCAACTCTTTTGTATGGCTCTGAATGCTGGAGGATGACTGAGAAAGACCTTTACAAACTACCACCATTCCGTACAAAAAAAATCTCAGGAGAATATTCTGAATCTTTTGGCCAAGAACCATCTCTAATGAAGACCTGTTCAGACAATCCAACAAAGAGAGCATGAGTACCATCTTGATAAGAAGACGCTGAAAGTGGATTGGTTGTGTCATTTGAAGAGAAAGAGAAGACGTCATCAAAACGGCACTTCACTGAACACCAGAAGGAAAGCGCAAGTGTGGAAGACCCAACAATGCATGGAGGTGGACAGTAGAAGGAAAGCTGCAGAAGATGGGACATACCTGAGGAACGGTTGAAAGGATGGCTGAAGATTGCCAGAGATGGAGAATCTTTGTTGCTGCCTTGATGGCGTAATGGGCAGTACAGTATGTATGTATGTATCAGGGTCTTAATAACAATTGTTTTGGTCCTTGAGTGTGGAGTAAAATGCTGTAAAATCATAAACATTGGTCAGTTGGTTGGCTGAGCATGACCTGAGTGAGTAGAGGGGTTTTGGTGACGCATACAATAGCTTTATGTTCAGAATTACAGAAGCAGACTTTACTTGATTGATCGGAGATCAAGTCAAGTTTATTTGTATAGCGCTTTTCACAACAGACATTGTCGCAAAGCAGCTTTACAGAATTTTAATGACTTTAAACGTGAGCTAATTTTATCCCTAATCTATCCCCAATGAGCAAGCCTGTGGCGACAGTGGCAAGGAAAAACTCCCTCAGACAACATGAGGAAGAAACCTCGAGAGGAACCAGACTCAAAAGGGAACCCATCCTCATTTGGGTGATAACAGACAACGTGATTATAACAGTTTTAACATGAAGTCTGTTTCATTGATGTTATAACTCTTCATTGATGACTTGGTTCCTCAACATCGCCTCTCTTACGAAGAGAGCATAGAAGCGCCTGCACTTTCTGTGCCGGATGAGAACAACATACCACACACACACACACACACCATCCTCACCACTTTCTATAGGAGCACCATAGAGAGTGTACTGACCAACTGCATCTCTGTCTGGTTTGGGGACTGCAAAACCTCAGACTGGAAGATCATGTGAAGAGTGGTGAGGACAGTGGAACAGATCATTGGGACGGCTCTGCCTTCCATCCAAGACATTGCAGTCGAACGCTGTCTGACCAGGGCTCAGAACATGATAAAAGACCCCATCCATTCGCATCACGGACTGTTCTCCCTGCTGCCCTCTGGCAAGAGGTTCCGCAGTATCCGGAGCAGAATAACTAGGTTCTGTAACAGCTTCTTCCCCCAAGCCATCAGACTCCTGAACTCTAAATAATCCCCAATCATATATATCTGGACAAGATCTCACTATCCGGAATATGTGCAATGCTATAAATCCTTTATTGTGCAATATATTTAATATTTTAAGCATAGTTAGTATATTTTATTCAAGGTTTTTTTTATTTAAAGTATCTAATTGTAAAATTTGATATTTTTGGTTACCAGATTATGTGCAATAGTTATATGCAGCAATTGCATTGACGTAAGCCAGTGGAACGAAATTTCGTTCAAATGTGCATTCTGAATGTAAAGCTATCTATCTATCTATCTATCTATCTATCTATCTATCTATCTATCTATCTATCTATCTATCTAGAGATGTGGAAAGAGGTTCTCTGGTCTAATAATAATAATAATAATAATAATAAGTTACATTTATATAGCACCTTTCACAATCCCAAGGTCACTTTACAAAATAACTTTAGCAGACTAATCAGTACAGGAAGAAGACAAAAGTCCATAGAAAGGTTGAAAGTTGAGAGACTGAAAGATTGAGGAAGAGAATTCCAGAGTCTGGGGGTCATGGTACTAAAGAACCTGCCTCCCTCTGTGGAAAATCTAGTGCATGGGACAGCAAGTAGATGCTCGAAAGACTGATTATGATTAGAACAAAATGGAAGATTTTGGTCTTGGTGGAAACCCAATACTCATCATTACCCTGAGAGCACCATGTAAAATATGAAGCATGGTGGTGGAAGCATCATGTTGAGTATTCCGCTTGGTTGCTGACATTGGTCGATGGAATTCTCTTGGCAGAGCCATGATTGTGCTTTATTCTTTCCATTTTTAATAAGGTGTGTAACGGTGCTTCACTAGATAATCATTGCAATATTGGCATTAATTTCTACACCCTAAAAAAGAAGACTTCATCTGCTTTCCTGGAGGAATCAAACTGGACAGTCTGAGCAGTCCAGTTTAGCTGCAAGAACTTCCTGTTCTTGGCTGGCAGGATCAGAACCTGACGTGTTTTCCTGCTGTTGTACGTCTGAGGTGTTGTGCATTCTGAGATGCTTTTCTGCTCACCACGTTTGTAAAGAGTGATTATTAGAGTTACAGTCCATGCCTCTCTGACCTCTCTCATCAACAAGATGTTTCCACCTGCGGAACTACCAATCACTGGATGTTTTTTGTTTTTGGCACCATTCTACAAGTGTAAACTCTTGTGACAGACTGCTGTGTGTGAAAAATCCCCGAAGATCAACGGTTTCTGAAATCTTCAAACTGCCACTAACAGCCATGCCACAGCCAACATCACTGAGGTTTTTCCACAATCAGATTTTTGATGGGAACATTACTGAAACCTTTATCTGCATGGGTTTGTGTTTCGTTGCTGCCACATGATTGGCTGATTAGATAATTGGATAATTAAATAATTTTGGATTGTTATGTAATTGTGTTTCTGTATCTGTATTTTTTTTTTAAATTGACATTCAGACCGAGCCTCCGCTGAACACACCAGAGAACAGAGAATGTTTAGCCGAGATCATGTTCGAAACATTCAACATTCCAGGCCTTTACATCGCCGTCCAGGTAAAATGTTCAGATCACATCACTGATGAACACAGAGACAAACATGATTTCTTGGAGAATAGATGAATAATTGAGCATGAATGTAAATGAGGAAATGTAAATAAAATGTAAATAAGTAATTGTATACTGCTAAACTGATAAACTATTTAAGATACAACAAGAAATTGTGATGCGAAAAATTTGTACGTATGTGAAATTTTTGCACGCTGAGTATACACACCGAGTCCAATGCATATTTTTCAAATATTTCATGTTATATTTTCTGCTTGTTTCATGCCGTGACTATCGGTAGTGTCCTTCATGAATGATTGAATCGTCTAATAGAGATGAAGACAGTAATTATTGACATGTTCTCAAGAAAGAGAACGTTTTGGCTACAAATGACAACAGGGCGAATTTCATAACCTCATTTAAGAGTTGAAGCTGAAACACATGATGTTGGACAAAAAGTTAAAGTCCTTCCCATGCCAGGACCTGGTCTTCCCAGGCAGTCTCCCATCCCAGTACTAACCAGGCCCTTAAGGTGCATTGGACTGCATGCACCAATCTCCATTTCTATAACTGTGACGGAGTGCCTGCCACTACAGTTGAGTATGTGCTCTGACTGCCATACGTACCAACGAGCCTGGCTCTTAAAGAGAGCCTGGCTCTTGGGTGTTGTGGTTTGGCACCCTGCAGACCTGGGTTCAAGGCAGGATAAGGTGACTGTTCTCTTGCTTCGCTACAGTCAGAAGTGGGATGGCTTGCCGTGAGGCCATCGGAGGTGAGCTGTACAAGGGACCCCCAGGATAGCTGGCTCCTGTGTAAGGGACCCCAGAGATGGGTGAAGCATGAGTGTGTGGGGCACCCTGGTATGGGAGAAGTACGGCTAGGGGATGCGTGAGGGACACCTGTGTGTGTGAAGCACATGGGTGCGCCTCCCGAAGGGGAGGGCAGTGTGACGGAGTGCCCGTCACTACAGTTGAGTATGTGCTCTAACTGCCATGCCAACAAGCCTAGCTCTTTGGTGTTGTGGTTTGGCACCCTGTAGACCTGGGTTCAAGGCAGGATAAGGTGACTGTTCTCACGCTTCGCTACAATAACCCTTGGCCTCTTGCCTATACAGCTAGGGTTACAGTGGTGGACTGGTCCTCTGGTAACCGCAAGAGTTTGACTCACTATTCACATCTGTATTGTGGTACCTCACCACAATAGGCAGTAGGTACCATTTTTATGATGGTCTTTGGTATGACCCAACTGTGAGTACAACCCACACTCTTCTGGTCAAGAGGCGGACACGCTAACCACAAGACCAACTTGCAGTCCATGTTGGGCAGCAAGAAAGAAATTGTGTGTTGTGTGTTCATCTATTCTGTAGCCTCTTGGTTCTCGAATGTAAGTAACGCCGGCGCATAGCAGACATTCGAGGCTGTCTTGCTGGCTGTCTTTGACATCACGTGACGTTTGTTCCACACAGCGTGATTGGTTGATACATTTATTTGTGGTGCGAAAGCTCAGGAAAAATGAACCTTGTGAAAAAAGTCACTTTTTCGCTGTGTAATATTCGTGTACTGTATGAAAGTACTCATGATAAAAACACATTAATAATTAAATTATTCCACGAAATCTAGTCATACATGAGTTGTCTATAAGCCATGTATGATGAGATTTGAGTGAAATAACTGTTTTATTCTATCCACATTCAGGGGATTTTGAGAAACGGAGCATTTTTATTTTTTGCAAATTCGATAAATAAAAACTTGATACAAAATGTCCGACAAAATCATTTCCACTTAGAATGTAAACAAACCGGCGAAATGACAGTAGCAATTTGTGAAAATACTATAATAATAATCGGAACAATGATATCCATCCATTCATTATCTGTAGCCACTTATTCTGTTCTACAGGGTCGCAGGCAAGCTGGAGCCTATCCTAGCTAACTATGGGTGAGAGGCGGGGTACACCCTGGACAAGGCGCCAGGTCATCACAGGGCCGACACAGAGACAAACAAGCATTCACACTCACATTCACACCTATGGTCATTTTAGAGCCACCAATTAACCTAACCTGCATGTGTTTGGACTGTGGGGAAAACTGGAGCACCCAGAGGAAACCCACGCGGACAACATGCAAACTCCACACAGAAAGGCCCTCGCCGGCCACTGGGCTCGAACCCGGGACCTTCTTGCTGTGAGACGACAGCGCTAACCACTACACCACCATAGCATAATATTTACATCCCTTAATTGCTGAAACATGTACACATAGCTTTTAAAGCATTTTTTGCATTTATTTGTTTTTCAAGTTAAGAAAAATGTAAACATTTATTAAATAAATAAAAACTGCCTGAAACAAAGATGGCAGATTCAGGTGTGATGATTGTTTTTACTACTTTTACCCAAAAAAAGAAATAATATACATGAATTGCCCAAGGTTACTACAGGCTATGGTACCTGCCTAAATTCAATTATCAAACACAGTGATGAGTCTTTTACGTGTTTGGGTGATCACATTCTCAAAGAATCTCACTTCACACAGATGAATGATGTCGTCTGCTTTGGTATGAGGGAGGCTTTTTTTGAGTTCACAGTGAGACTAAGCACTATGTGTGTGAGGAGAGCAGATGTGTCCTGGACGACGTATTCTGTGGCGGGACATGTAGGAGTCATTTGATCAAATACAGTGGTATCTTCATACCGCCAGCCATTGATGACGAGGCTGTTTTAAAGCATCATAAGTACACGTGATGCTCGAGAGAAGCCGAAGGGTAGGTTTTTGAATCAGAGTGCCAGTCTTTGTTAAGAATTACACACACACACACACACACACACACACACAAAAAAAAAACATCTGTGTGACAGAAACATACAGTAATACGCCATTGCATTGATCCACATGTGGGGTCGACTCTTTTGATCACTTCTCTGTCCAAGAGAGAATGAACATCCGGGAATAGAGTTAGAAACTTTGTGGGATATGAAATTTACAAGGCCCCGAGTGCCAGAAGGTTGGGGGCTGATGGGAGATCTGAAGGTGACAGTATTACCCCATGATATTGTCATCAGTATTCACTGTTCTGATTTGGTCATTGACCAAAGAGCAGTGTTTTTGGTGTAAAGCATCCTTAATGGGTGAGCTCCATGATGCGCATTAATAGGAGATAGAAGAAGTAGTTTTGTTTTTTTTTTTAAGAAGTAGCCTGTATTTGGTCACATGTACACTTAAGTACAATTAAATTTCTCCTCTTAATTTAACCCATCTGAAGCAGTGAACACACGCATGCGCGCACACACACACATACCCAGAGCAGTGGGCAGCTATGCTACAGCACCCAGGGAATACTGTTAAAACCTTTTGGCACTCAGGGCCTTGTAAATTTCACACCCCGCAAAGTTTCTCATGTGGCATGGTGGTGTAGTGGTTAGCACCATCACCTTACAGTAAGAAGGTTCTGGGTTTGAGCCTAGTGGCCGACGGGGGCCTTTCTGTGTGAAGTTTGCATGTTCTCCTCAGGTCTGCGTGGGTCTCCTCCGGATGCTCTGGTTTCCCCGACAGTCCAAAGACATACAGGTTAGGTTAATTGGTGGCTCTAAATTGACCGTAGGTGTGCATGTGAGTGTGAATGGTTGTCTGTGTCTATGTGTCAGCCCTGTGATGACCTGGTGACTTGTCCAGGGTGTACCCCGC
>JAOANJ010000014.1:14211121-14221221 GCA_026413345.1 Ariopsis seemanni
TATTTTTTTCGCAATATCTTACTTCATATTCATCATAAGTGCTACCGGGCGAGGTTTGTTTTGCCTGGCAACACTTGTTTGCATTGTGCTACCGTCAACGGATTGGCTGATTAGAGAACTGCATAAAACAGCAGGTGGATGGGTATTCCTAATAAAGTGGGTGGTGAGTGTACAATACATCTGGGCATGCCTTAGAGCTGGTACAGTGGTGGTGTTACAGGCTTCTCTCCCCAAGGTTGTAAGATAAGGCTATAGTGACATTTTTCAACAGGTGTCCGTGTTTGCTGTAGCTGCCTGCTCATGATTTCTCTTCTTTTTTATTTTCAAGTAAACATCCTTTAATCATTTTTGACATTTTCAGCACAGTATGGAGTGCTGATGAAGTAGTGAGTTGGGTTCCTGCCAAAAACATGCCACCTACACTGTCCCTTAGTGACACCAGAGCTTCTTGGCGTAATATCTGTGTGCTTGTCTCATCTGAGAACAGTAAACGGCTAGGGTTTTACTGAAAAATGATCCCTGAGTGAAAGTGACTGGGAAGGAAAGAAGAAGGTGGAGTGTAGAGTTCATCAGGGGAGAGGAGATGAAAGAGGTACATATGAAATGGTAAAGGGATGTGCAGTGAGGGTGTCACTATAAAAACTGCTTCAGACACGAGTTTGGATGCAAATGTAGGTCAACGTTTATTGATGAGCAAGATTTCACAATGATTGTATGAAAGCCTGGGCTATTTACAGGAGTGATAAGAAGTCCAATGAAAAGGGATAGGGATCATATGGCAAGCCATGTGATTTGGTTTGGCATTTGTTGATATGTAGAGGATTATGGGAATTGTGGTTTGGGGTTTCACCAGAATCTGGTATGTATGTTTCTACAGTAATGAGCTTCTTTTACTTTACATGATAAAGTAAAAATATTTTTTCATGTTAATATATTGGAAATATGGTAGACAACTGATTTTGTGAGCATTTTGGGGGTGGAGTGGTTGAAACCTACTGATCACTATCTTTTTTTTTTTCAATCTGTAAAAAATATAAAGATACTGCTGCACTTATTAAAATTGCATGGCTCCGTAGTAAAAGAGTCCAGGTGCTAAACTGGCCTGCCTGCAGTCCAGACCTGTCTCCCATTTAACACATTTGGCACATTATGAAGTGCAAAAACAAAGGAGACCCCGAACTGTTGAGCAACTGTCCCAACTTTTTTTGAAATATGTTGCTGACATCAAATTCAAAATGAGCCTATATTTTTCATAAAGCAATAAAATGTCTCTGTTTCAACATTTGATATGTTGTCTTTGTACTATTTTCAATGAAATATAGGGTTTCCATGATTTGCAAATTATTGCATTTTGGGGTTTTTTTCTTCCTACAGTTTACACAGCATCCCAACTTTTTTGGAATTGGGGTTGTTTAAATTACTTATTTTCAGCTTATTTATAATAGTACAAGCTGTCTCGCCTCCCCTGTTCATCAGATACTGTCACATCCAGGTCACAATGATTAGTTCGATAATATGCAGGTGAAAATTTAATGAAAACAACATTAATCATCTGGACAGGTGTACCATGCAGGATTAGTAATAAGGAAGGTAAAAGGGAAGTGAGCAGTCACTCAAAAGGAGTTGCAGGATGACCTGAAAGCAGCAGGAAGAACAGTTATACAAAGTACAATACGAAATGAACTATACTGCCTGCTATCATCTCTATTCCTGCAGCTGCCTCTAATAAAAAAAAAAAGAAGCACAGATATGCACATTTATGCAAATCAGAACACTTCTGGAATAAAATATTCTGGTCACAACAAAAGCAGAATGTTTTGGAATTCTTTGCAAAAATTCAGTTGCAAGAATGGTGCATATGATCCCAAGAATATCGTCCTTACAATGAAGTACAGAGGTGGGAGCACCATGGTATGGGGCTGCTTCTCAGTATTGTGGCATTACACATCATTGACGGAAACATGAACAGAGTGATGTATCAGGACATTAAATTTATTGGCCAAAATGGAGGTTTCAACAAGATAATGACTCCAAACATTCAGCAAAAATAAATCAAGAAGGCCTTGTATGCTTTTGCCAACCTCCTGACTTGAATCCTATTTAAAAAATTGTGGAGGATTTTGAAAGTGCGAGTCCATCAGTGGGATCCTAGTAACTTTGGAGAATTGGAAATAGTTTAGCAAGAGACATGGGCCAAAACTGAACCACAGTGCTGAAAAAAACAAAAATGTATTACTTCTTACCATAGATGTCTAAAAGCTGTAACTGCCAACAACAGTACTCATGTTGGTAATTTTTTCATGTCTGAATACTTATATCACCAATTAATTTTGTTTTTCTGAACATGTCCTATATGGCCAAAGGTTTGGCCAAACACCTGACCATCACGTCAACATGAGGTTCTTCCCCAAACTGTTGCCACAAAGTTGGAAGCACCCAATTGTGTACAGAATGTCTTTGTATGCTGTAGTTTTACAATTTCCCTTCACTGTAACTAAGAGGCCCAAACTTGTTCTAACATGACAATGCTCCTAGGCACAAGGTGAGCTCGATGAAGATATGGTTTGCCAAGGCTGGAATGGAAGTACTCAAGTGGTCTCCACAGTTCCATGACCTCAACCCCACTGAAAACCTTTGGAATACAAAGTGAATCCCATACCTCCATACCCAACATCAATACCATCCATCCATCCATTATCTGTAACCGCTTATCCTGTGCAGGGTCGCGGGCAAACTGGAGCCTATCCCAGCTGACTATGGGCGAGAGGTGGGGTACACCCTGGACAAGTCACCAGATAATCGCAGGGCTGACACATAGAGACAAACAACCATTCACACTCATTCACACCTACAGTCAATTTAGAGCCATCAGTTAGCCTAACCTGCATGTCTTTGGACTGTAGGGGAAACTGGAGCACGCCCATGCAGACACGGGGAGAACATGCAAACTCCACACAGAAAGGCCCCCACCAGCCACTGGACTCAAATCCAGAACCTTCTTGCTGTGAGGCAACAGTGCTAACCATTGCACCACCGTGTCGCCCCCAGCATCAGTACCTCCAATTCAATTTCAATTCAATTTTATTTGTATGACACTTAACAATGAACATTGTCTCAAAGCATCTTTACAGAAATATTTACATTCCAGATACAAATTTTACATGTATGAATTTATAAAATGTATCCCTAATGAGCAAGCCAGAGGCAACAGTGGCAAGGAAAAACTCCCTGAGACACCATGAGGAAGAAACATTGAAAGGAACCAGACTCAAAAGAGAACCCATCCTCATCTAAGTCACACCACATAGGGCGATTATCAATAACTCACTGTATAACTGTGTGCTATATGGTCAAAAAGTGCAATCATGTAAACAGGGAATCCATAATAGTTTCAACATAAAGTCTATTTTGATGACATTTCAGCATTCACTGATGGAGACTTGAGTGCAAGACAGGCAATGGTAATTGGAGTCCTAAAGTTATCATGGCAATTGTTGTCCTCAGCCATTGGAGAAAATCTGCTTATTAAATTGCAGTCCAAAGCCATCTTCATGGTTTGTCGGTGTATCTTTAGGCTGTCCATATGGGGCCATCCTCAGCAGGAGTGAGGTGATGAGAACTCCAACCAGAAGTACGTCATCAGGATGGATAAGGCAGGTCCAGAGAACAGAAGGGGTTACTATTATCTTGACAGAGAGAGAGAGAACACAGATTGTTTGGTATGCTCATTGTCATGTGATGGTTAAGAACAGTGTACATTGTGTGCTAAGTGCAAGCAGAGACTCTGGCAAGACTGACTGTGACAGCATAACTAAAAGGGAGAGCCAGAAGGTAACACAGATATGAGGGCATGAGTACCTGACCTCACTAATGCGCTTGTGGCTGAATAATCACAAATTCCCACAGCCACGCTCCAAAATCTAGTGGAAAACCTTCCCAGAAGATGTTCAAAAAACACATATGGGTGTGATGGTCAGCTGTCCATCAGACTTTTGACCAGATAGTGTATCTTTGTGATGCGTATGAATACATACACTTTTGTTCATATTTATAAGTACAAAGTCAAAGTTCCTTTGGAGCAATGAAGCTGGACACAATGAAGCAGTAAGGTCTGTGCAGTTCAATATTTTTGCCAACCAAAACTTGTATTTTCTACTTTGCCTCCACCTTTATTCTATTGTGTAATGTACGCTGGTGAATTGGGGATTTGTTATGAATTAAAGTATGTAGCCTTGAGTTATTAAACTTAAATTCTGGGGGAAAACATTGAAGGATTTATTTTTAAATGTCCGGATAGGGAGAGTTGGGACAGTTCATCATGTTACAGGATTTTTCTTGTGGTTTCCAAATATAAAATTGTTTAAAAATGTTTGTTAAAAATGTGTGCGTGTCCCTGCATGAGGATTAAACTTATTTCATTCCTTCTTGAGAATGGAACTGTTTTGTTGAGTCAGGTTTTGGGTGAACTGACATTTTTCTATCACTGTACCAGCATTGTGTGTTCATACAGTTCATACTGCATGTTACAAGTTTTGATAATAAATAAAAATTAAACATGTAGGCCTAGGTATTTTATTTTTGTTCCATGTCTCCTCACTACGTCCCAAGTCTCCTGACATAATGTCCCATGTCTCCTCCAATGTCCCATGTCTCCCTGCAGCAAAAAAAAAAGACAGAAAAAGTGAATGACAGAATACTGAAGGCCAGTAAATGTGACAAGCTGAGAAACTAATGTTGTGGTAAGAGGGTATAATAAATCCTCCCTGATGTAATATGAATGGGACACGACCTGCAAAGAATTTCACACAATCTACAAAAGCTGAAAACTTGTCCTAAGTCTCCCTGCTCTCCCCTGTTGTTCTACAATGTAGAAAATAATCAAAATACAGAAAAACCTATGAATGAGTTGGTGTGTCCAAACTTTTGACTGGTACTGTATGCCATATTAGATCAGTTTACGCAAGCTTTACCTCAACCTCAGTCCCATTCAGTGTCACTAAAACGCAAAGGATAAAAACGAATATAAACAGGATTATTTTTCGCCCTACTCATCACTGTATATAAAGTATTAAATGGCAGAACTGTATGTTTTTAATGCATGTGCATTTTGCCATTTAAGGATAATTAAAGGAGCACAGGAAAACGGGGTGAGGTTGTAAAACCCTCCTAAATGTTTTATTACTTTTTGAGATTGCTGATCATCAAGAATAAGTTGTAATGCCATTTCGAGTGTAGAACCTGAAAATCAATTGCCTCACTTATTATTGCAAAATGATGCACTTTATATGATAATTAATGGTAGGACTGCATATGTGGATTTCTGAAAGATTACTTTAAATAACTTGAAATTCCAACTGAAGTCGTAATAGTTTTTCTCATCAGTAATAATTATGGCATGAGTAATTAGAAAGCACTATCATGTTTTTTTTTTTGCCTTTACCTATAATATAGCAATACAATCATGGATTATATTATACTGCCATACACTATATTAATATTAAAAAGCTTGCCTGTTAATTTCTTGAGCATGACCGAGATCCTGACCAAGATCTTGAGCACACACATGTATTCTGTTCAAATATTATGCTATTAGGTGCCTACTGTATGTGTTGCTGTGTTTTTCCTGCCTGTCATTTTGGCATCAGCGAGTGGACTGATATTAAAAAAACCAAAAAAAAAAAAAAACAAGAAACAACAGCAACAACAAAAAACCAACAACACACACACACACACACACACACACACACACACACACACACACACACATAGCCAAAAAGCAAACAGCATGATTTGCCAATATTAAGCTCTATTGCATTCCTCAGTTCAACACTTTATATAAAACGTTGAAAACCTTGTACACGTAAACGAGCATGACACATCACTTTTTTCTTCCAGAGACTTTTGAATTAAAGCAAAATTCAAGCCTTTTCTGTAACACTGCTTCAAATCTCTGGTGTGAAATTGCCAGGACCGGCAGTACTGCAAAAAGCAGAGGTGAACCTCACAACTTGAGGTGTTATTGTGCTGTTTCAGCAGTTCCTGATGGAGATTATGAAGAGGATCTTATAAAACTCATATCCAAAAGCAACAACGAGAAGCCTGCACAAGACCTAAGCACAATATAAAGGCTACTTTTCACACAGGCCCTTTGCAGCTGTTTTTTTTTTTTATTGTGACATTTCATGATTTCAATAAAAAGGCAGAATGATTTAAAAGAATAAAGCATTCTTTCTATTAATATACTTTTGTGTGTAGTTATTTGTTTCTGTGTTTACTGTTTGCGCTTCACAGCGTACATTTATGATTAAAAAATTGTGCCTTAGTAGATATAATGCCCCCTGCGTCTAGACGTGAAGTTCACAGTGTTGTTTTATATATATATATATATATATATATATAATTTTTTTCATCTTGACGTTTGATGTGTGTATGTGTGTGTGTTCTTTATTCCTTGTTCTTTTTCTGAGCTTTGATCTGTTCAGACACTATGGCAACCCCGTTACCTAATAGCGTAACCATAGCAACACAAGCGTGTGATCTGTTCTCAAGGGCGTTCCAAATTTCCCATGACTCTATGCTGCATGGGTTTTGCATTCTGAATGTCTTTCTCTTTACTATTTTATTGATAATATGCAAAATAAAGCTGCATTTTTCTTTTTTTATGGGGGGGGGGGGTGCAAACATTTGGACTCATAGTATATTTTTGGTATTTTTTCACAGATTATGTTAATACTCTGAACTATAATGAAGACGAAGACTATGAGAGACTGGAACTTTATTAGTGCCTGTTCAGTAGCACCATGTTTTAGGACTATAATGAAGAACATTCTCTGTGTGTGTGTGTGTGTGTGTGTGCATATAGGTATGTAATTGTTTGATGTATGTGTTGCTTCCAGGCTGTCCCACAGGAAATGTGTTCAACCCTCACTTCCTTTCACAAATTCCCCAGCCCAGGGGAAAATCTTCTTCAAGATCATTCACTGTAGTTTGCACGCAGTTCATTCTGATGACTGAAAACAGTAGCACAGCATTAGCCACATCATTTCTTTAGCACTTAGGACATGAAGCTTCAGAGATGGACTCATATTGTTGAACACGGGAGTGAACTTGTCATGGCACGGTGGTGTGGTGGTTAGCACTTTTGCCTCACAGCAAGAAGGTTCTGGGTTCGAGCCCAGCAGCCGACAAGGGCCTTTCTGGGTGGAGTTTGCATGTTCTCCTCGTCTCTGCGTGGGTTTCCTCCGGGTGCTCCAGTTTCCCCCGCAGTCCAAAGACATGCAGCTTAGGTTAACTGGTGACTCTAAATTGCCCATTGATCAAGCTTGGAGAGGGATGGGCTCTGCCAAGTTTAAATGTCCTAGACACACCAATGATGGACTGTTAAAATGTCATCAGTGGTGCCCCTTGCTGGCTATGGAACAACTGACGAAGAATAACCTTATACGATCTGGTTGATACTTATTAAAAGTTCTCTTTCAGCTGAGAAATTGCATAGTTTCTCTTAAAAACAACTTTGTTTCCATAGTTGTAGTGATAGCTTTTCGCTGTGTCCAAACCCTCGCTAGTCATTTCTAAGCTGTTTATTTTGTACAGCCGTAACCCTAACCCTTTATAGAACATCCCTGTGAATGTATGGATAAGAGCCATACAGGTGCCTTGGACATGAGCCAAAACTGAAAAGAAACCATTTTAAGAGAGCAGGATAAAGAAATAAAATAAGAAATACAGATTACTTTAACTGCAGCAATTTTAAAGGTAGACTGCCTTTCAGATTACTCAAGTGTAGGTCATAAAAAAAAAAATCCTCGACACTCAATTATTTTTGTTTAGTGGACTGAAAGCTACTGAATTCGAATCACAGACTTCCAATTTTATTAGGTTTTTTAAAAAATAGAACAATTAATGAATTTAGGGCCACGTGGCCCTAAATTCTCCACCATTTTTTCCTGCTTCACCATGACCCAATTCAAGGTACTACGTCATGCATCACGTGGTGGGCTTTCCCTATTCACGCAAGGCATTGTGGGATACAAATTTGAAACAGGAGAGAAAAATGGAGGACGTGAGTGTGCGAATGAAACGTGAAAGACCGACTACAGTAACGGAAAGTGAGAAGAAAAGACGTTATGTTATATATGAAGGAAAGGAAACGCAGGACCAAACTAATAAACATCAGCGGTGTGATCAGCTGTTCGTTTAGCGACAGAATGATGGAACTATCAGTGCACGGTCAAGGTAAACCTCCGCGTGCACACACGGACTTCCTCTGTCTGCTTGACTGCGCGAAGCAAGCATGCACATTATTTGCTCGGGAATCCCTCAAATTAAATAACGTCCCAGCCACAGAACAGCCTGGGTTTTCTCTTTTTTTTTTTTTTATGTATTATATGACAAAAATACACATCACAATGACCAAATTTCAAAGGGAACTAAATTTCAGTGATTTTATGAACTCGAAAGGCCGTCTACTTTTAATATCAGCTTCTGTTAAAAAGCAGTGCTTTTCTATCTTGATTTTATTTTATTAAAAAGTACGCCAAGTGGAAGCTTTATATTCACGAAGCACAATAAAACAATGTCTAATCCTAATGAAGTGGCGAAATGTAGTGTGCGCGTTAGGCTGAATCAATAAACGCTCGCGTCACTGCCAGATTAAACAATGCTTTACACAAAACTCGTGCTACTGAATGACTAATTTGTTGCATACGATTAAAGAAGAAAAAGCGTAAAGCTCGTACAAATGTTTCTCACGTCACTTTCTATTCATTTCCTACAGAGACAGGTGAAAAACTGGACACAGAACAGACTGTGGGAGTGAGAGCAATGTAAAGCAGGCCAGAGGAGCGGAAAAGGGGTAAACGTTTTTTCAACTTTGTGCAAATCAAAAGTAGCTTGGACATGCTGCAGCCTCAAAACAGCCAACGGGTGGTGAAGAGAGCGATTAGTTTCACGGTAATGACAAACTCTGTATATGAAGCAATGAAGTGACAAATCCAAACTACTAGCTTGAAAGATTTGTATTTCTTCTTCACTCATAACTTGAACACATCAACAGGGCAAAGTAGAAGTGTCACGAGTGACTTATTGTTGCTCGTGTGAACATCGGGGTATTATGAATATTAAAATGTTGCTCACTATGTAACTGGTTGTAGTTACAGCAGTTACATATTACAACAGCTGAGTAATACTTGGCACTGGATCTCTCAGAAGAAACAAAATCGACGAACACAGTGAAGACATGATTAACTAAAGGAACAGTTCTGCTCCTCACTGAGCTCGCAGAAGAAGAATTCGTTCACATCAAGTGCATGAACAATAAACACACAACGAACATGGCAGGTGTGAGAGAGCGAGCAAGTCAGCTACCTAGATGAGCATAAAGACCTTGAGTGTGAGAGAAAAACAAAAGAACGACAGGATGTTTTTCAGCTCTGACATTCACATAGTTGGCTGCCAATTCTACAAGATGGAAAAGTTCAAATGACAACAACTGCGCCAGTGAATTTCCTTCACGTGCTTCTTCCACGCTTGACCACAGAACAAAATGAAATAAGGGTGTGGGGGTTTACTGTGCCATCACAGCACAGAGTTCTGAGTGCGATGAAATTTAGTCACTCTTCAAAACCCGAAAAGCTTCCTATAATTATTTTCGTCTCAGAAACACACACGGGCTGACTGACGCATGTAGCATTCTCCACAAGCCTCCGACATACCCCTGCTATGCTCAGTTCAGTAGACCAGCAGAAGCACGTTAGCCTCGGGCTGACTGTAATACCAACGCTGGCAACCTGGAGCTGCCGAGGAAGGACTGCAGTAACCCAGTGAATAAACACGAAGACCGAGTCATCTATATCCCCCACCCTATATACCAAGTTTCAAGATATCCTGCGTCACATTTTTCAAGTTCTGCTGCAGGAAACCAACCCTGCCTCTTTACACTGACCTCAGCAGCCCATGGCATGACCTTTGGTCCACGTGAGCTAAAAATTACAATTTCTGAGTACCAAAAAGGCACATATACACTACTTAAATCAACACGTATACCAACTTTCAAGACCATACCACTCATAGTTTTCAAGTTCTGCTCCGGAAACAAAACC